>VMYD01000052.1:2392500-2802500 GCA_007663325.1 Eucalyptus pauciflora
AAAATAAATAAAAAAGAGAGAACCATCTACCGACATGATTTATTTAGTTTAATTAGGAATCAGCATAATTTGATCCGGACGTGTTCAAGTTCAAAATGTACAATTTAATGGAGATGCGCCCCGTTTGAAATACTTTGTTTCTCGAGAAATTTATTTCAATTTTTTAATTGGTCAGGAAATATATAAAATAAGATGAAAAGGAAGAAGAATAAATTCCTCCTATCCGAATTTTTTGTTGCGGAACTACACGGAATCTTTAGAGAGAAAAAGGGAGAAAATCGGAGAGCCGGAGTCGTTACAATTGTAGGGCTCGCGATTGCGATTAGGGTTTTGCTTTTTATGTAAATCCCGAAACTCGCCCCCGACGCTTCTCTCTCTAGAACCTCAACAAACTCTCTCTCTTCCTCCTTCTCCCTCTCTCTCTCTTCATCTCCGGTGATCGATCCGTCGATCGGAATCCATGGCGAGTCAGGAGAGATGCGCCGGCACCGTCCTGTGATTCAACGACCTCAAGGGCTTCGGCTTTATCAAGCCTAGCGACGACGGCGAGGACCTCTTCGTCCACCAGTCCTCCATCAAGTCCGACGGCTTCCGTAGTGTTGGGGAGAACTCGGGTACAACAATTCACCACGGCCAAATGCAATCCAAGATCAATTTCTCCCCCGATACTAAATCAACTTAAAATCTCTTAACCCCCAGCAACAACCAGCAATGTATAGCCTCACAAAATGTAAATATAATACTGAAATGATAAGTAGACAAAGCAAATAATGACACAAAGGATTTAACGTGGAAAACCCGATGTGGGAAAAACCACGGACCGCCCAAAAACATCCAGTAATCACCAAGAATAGTAGGATACACAGAGTATTCTTCTCTAGTCACACACTAGAGGCTCAACATCAACATTACAATCATCTTCTTCTGTGACTATTCAGTTATTCCCTCAATGCTCAATAACCACACAAATCTTTGGATCCAATCTTCCCAACAAAGACCTGATCATTGGTTGGGACGTTATGACTCAGATCTCACAGCTACGTATCATTCCTGGAAAAGGTCTTAGGTATAAGGACCAATTCTCTAAGTTCGTCAATATCCAGAGACTCTTTTCCATTCAGATGAGCCTATTAGATCCAATCATGCAAAAGCTGTTAGAATCATGTTCAGAATCCCATGCAGAATTTGCTCAAAAGTGTTCCCATCCTTTATGGGAAAATCCAGAATTCTTCGTTCGCCTTCCTTTCAAGAAAAATGAAGATATAAATCCAACCAAGGCAAGTCACATGGGAATGAAGCCAGAACACTTGGCTTTAGCTCAAATGGAATGCTCAGAACTATTGTAGCAAGGCCTTATTGAAATCTCCAACTCTCAATGGGCTTGTGAAGCCTTTTATGTCAATAAGCGTGCTGAGCAGAACAGAGGAAAAATGAGATTGGCAATCAACTATCAACCCCTCAATCTTTTCCTCCAGGATGACAAATTCCTTTTACTATCCAGAGTCTCTCTCTTTACTGGATTAACAAAGGCCCATATCTATTCCAAATTCGACCTCAAAGCCGGATTTTGGCAATTGGGCATCCATCCTGAAGACAGATCCAAAACAGGATTCTGTATTCCAAACCAGCACTTCTAGTGGAAAGTTCTTCATTTTGGCCTAAAGGTAGCACCATCCATTTTCCAAAAGGCCATGTGTCGTATCTTCCAACCAATTCTTTCAAATGCTGCAGTGTATATCGATGACATCCTGCTCTACAGTCCTGATGAGCAGTCACACTGCCAACTCCTTGAACGGTTTGCAGAAATTGTCAAAAAGCATGGCATCATGCTTTCTCAGAGAAAGATGAATATTGCCCAAACAGAAATTGAATTTCTTGGTATGCACCTCAACAATGGTACATACTATCCAGGGCCGCATATTGCTCAGGAACTGTTAAAGTTTCCTGAAGAAAATTTCACAAAGAAAGAAGTTCAGCAATTCCTTGGGATAATTAATTATCTCAGAGACTTTGTCCCAAATATTGCAAAGCTTCTGATTCCTTTGCAGTCCATGCTAAAGAAGAATTCCCCACCTTGGGGAAAAATTCAGACAAAAGCGGTTGCTGAGCTTAAGGAGATTATGCAGAATCTCCCACCACTAAAGATACCATCAACATGCAAAAGAATTTTTCAAACTGATGCCAGTGACGAATACTGGGCAGCTATTCTACTTGAAGAAATTGATGGTAAGAGACACCTTTGTGCTCACAAAAGTGGAAAGTTTTCTCAATCCGAAATGCATTACCATTCCACTTTCAAAGAAATCTTAGCAGTCAAAAATGGAATCAAGAAGTTTGAATTCCATCTCATCGGCCACCACTTCCTGGTAGAATTAGACATGGCATCTTTTCCTCAGATGACCAAGTTTAAACAGAAGCAGATTCCAAATTCCCAACTGCTTCGATGGGCTGAATGGTTTTCAAAATATTCTTTTGAAACCAAACACATTCCAGGGAAAAAGAATGTTCTTGTTGATTTTTTGTCAAGACTAAAGGCACCAGCTGAAATCAACATGTACATCAAAAGACCTGCTTTTCATATGCTCAATCATGGAGTTAAATACAAGATTGAGAAAATCAAAGATTTGCCAAGCTGGAAATTTCCCCAGGAGATTATTGAACAAATTCAGAATGACAATCTCACTGCAAATCTAGAAAACCTCATGTGGCAAAGCCACACAGATCTATTCAGATTCAATGCAGGTTCGATTCTTTATCCTTGTGGATTAAATCCCGATTATCCATTCATACATCCTCTTATCTGGAAAGAAGATGATTTCCCTGATCAGCTCAAGACGCTATTATGGTACTTAACCAATAAGTACTTGATAGCTTTTGAAATCCCAACTAGAAGATTTGTTGCCAATCTTACCAGGATATTCCTACTTGGAAGAAATATTGAGAAAGAAAGTGATCGAAACCTTCTAGACTTTCTCAATTGGTTCTATCCTCCTACTCACTGGAAACATCTTTTGGAAAAAGAACTTAGAACCACAACACCAAATCCTGAAGTCTATACCATTCTGTTTTTCCGACGTCCATGGCACTTTTGCCGAAACAATGGCAACATCATCAATGTTCCCCTGGAGATAGGAACCACATCCTACAAACCACATCTGGATAGCAAAGAAGCTCGGATTCACAAATCCTATCCGAGATCTGTCATATCTTGCCAACTCCAGTATTGAGAACTCCAGAGAATCCTGTGCCAAGAAAACAAAACCATCCCTGAGAGTGTATGGAATTATAATGAACCTACTGCATGGGATCATTATGACCTAACTCCAGAAGCTAGGAAAGCACTCAGGCAATTCAGACAAGCTAAATCATCTCAAGATAATGAAATGACAAGTGCACAAGACATTGTCTAACCTACCCAGGACCCCTATGCACGTTGGGGAGGCCCTCTTTCCCAAGACCCTTATGACCAAGAACCATTGTCATTATCTCAAATAAACACTTCCTATTATTCACAGCCATTCCATTGGCCTCAGCCAAGCATTCCTGCCAACACCACAGAAGATGACAATACTGGATAAACAAGTTTGAAGTAAGAAAACCTTAACTGCAACTGGAGAATTTGGAGACGGTTCTCGACGAACAAAAACCATCAACTCGTAGCCCTCGGTCTCACGAACAACATACTGAAATTTGAGCCGATTCCGACAATATTTGGGCTTCGAATCAAAGCCGCAAAGTTGCAGCTTTCTTCTTTTCTTCTATTCTCCCTTCGGTAGTTTTTCTTCTCTCTCACATTTCTTTTTCCGGATGCGCACACACCCACGTACGACAACTCCACTTCTTTTTATTTTTTTTCTTTTCCTTTTTTTTTCTTTTAATGCTGGCTAGGCCCCACATGCAAGTGGACCCAGCCAACAAATCTCCCCCTCCACCTCATGTGGGAAGGTTTGTCATGCCCGCTTTTCTTCTACAAGTGTCAAGCTTCATCACGGGCAAGGCTTTGGTCATCATGTCAGACTTATTGTTGTCGGTATGAACTTTCTCAAGTAGGAAGAGCTTCTCTTCTAACTTTTCTCGAATCCAATGATACTTCACATCAACATGCTTCGACATTGAATGAAACACCGGATTCTTGCTAAGATGGATGGCACTCATGCTATCGCAATATAGAACAAATTTCTCTTGCTTCAAGCCCAACTCTTGTAGGAATTTTTGTATCCACAAAAGTTCTTTACCTCCTTCGGTAATAGCAATATATTCCGCTTCAGTTGTAGACAAAGCGGTACATTTTTGCAATCTCGATTGCCATGAAATAGCTCCCCCTGCAAAGATTATTATAAAACCCGATGTGGATTTTCGAGAATCAACATCACCGGCATAATCCGCATCCGAGTAGCCACTCAACTCAGGCTCCGCATTTCCATAACATAGGCAAAGTGTAGAAGTGCCTCTAAGATATCTCAAAATCCATTTAACAACGATCCAATGCTCCTTACCTGGATTAGAGAGAAATCTACTCACAACACCAACTGCATGAGCAATATCGGGTCTTGTACAAACCATGGCGTACATCAAACTACCCACGACCGATGCATAAGGAATATTCATCATCTCAACCTTCTCTTTCTCATTTGAAGGACACTCATTACTACTCAACTTGAAATGGCCTGCAAGTGGAGTACTCACCGGTTTACATGTGCTCATGTTGAATCTTTCAAGCACCTTTTCAATATACTTCTCTTGAGATAACCACAATTTCTTATTCTTCCTGTCATGAGTAATTCTCATGCCTAAGATTTACTTAGCCAGGCCTAGGTCTTTCATTGCAAAAGCTTTACTCAACTCATTCTTCAAGCTCTTGATTTGCTTGGCATCATGCCCAACAATCAACATATCATCCACATAAAGTAGGAGAATAAGAAAATCATTATCTGAGAATATTTTCATAAAGACACAAGAATCGGAGTTTGTCTTACCGTATCCTTGTTCTTCCATGAATGACTCAAACTTCATATACCATTGCCTTGGCACTTGCTTGAGACCATATAAGCTTTTCTTCAATCTACATACAAGGTGCTCATTGCCTTTAACTTCAAAACCCTCCGGCTGCTCCATATATATCTCTTCTTCTAGGTCTCCATGAAGAAAAGCTGTCTTTACATCAAGTTGTTCAATTTCTAAATTTAAACTGGCGGCCAACCCAAGAACAACTCGAATAGAAGACATCTTTACAACCGGTGAAAAAATCTCTTCGAAGTCTATGCCATTCTTTTGACGAAAGCCATTCACAACAAGTCTAGCCTTATATCGTGATTGTAAACTATTTTCTTCCGTCTTCAACTTGTACACCCAGTTATTTGTGAGTGTTCTCTTACCCTTAGGCAACTTCACCAATTCAAATGTGTGATTCTCATGCAAGGATTTAAGCTCCTCTTGCATAGCTTCATGCCACTCATTCTTTCGTTCACATGATATAGCCTCTTCATAAGTTTCTGGCTCTCCTGCATCAGTGAGTAACACATACTCATGTGGCAAATATTTTTGAGAAGGCCTACGCTCTCTTTCAGATCTTCTAACTTGAGGTAGGATAAATTGCTCTTGCTCAGCTATTTCACCTGTCTCAACTGAAGAATCAACATTATGTGAGGACTCACCATCTTCATGATTTCCATGCACTTCTCCCCCATGATTTCTATCAACATTAGAAAGATTTGGGCTGAAACTAACTGAACGTTGAGCTGTATTCTTTGGTCTCTCCGTCTTGTTAATGTCTTCAATAGTTTGATACTCACAAAACACCACATCTCGGCTTCTAATGACTTTCTTTGCAGCTGGATCCCATAACCTGTAGCCAAACTCTTCATGTTCATAACCTAAGAAGATACACTGTTTAGACTTGTCATCAAGCTTGGATCTTTCATCTCTTGGAACATGCACAAAAGCACGACAACTGAACACTTTTAGATGGCTGTAGGAAATATCTTTGCCACTCCAAACTCTTTGAGGAACATTCCCCTTAAGAGGAACCGATGGAGATAGATTTATCAAGTCCATTGCTGTTCTCATTGCTTTACCCCAAAATGACTTAGGCAACTTCGCATGAGAAAGCATACATCGAATCCGATCATTAATTGTCCGGTTCATTCTTTCTGCTACTCCATTATGCTGTGGTGTTTTTGGAACAGTCTTCTCAAGCTTGATACCATAATCCCTACAATAATGTTCAAATGGGCCTCTATATTCACCATCGTTGTCAGCCCGAACACATTTCAGCTTCTTCTCGGTTTCTCTCTCCACATTGACATGAAATTGCTTGAAAGCCGCAAGTACTTGATCTTTAGATTTCAAAGCAATAGCTCATACTTTTCTAGAACAGTCATCAATAAATGTCATAAAATATAATGCACCTCCAAGAGTTCTAGCATCCATGCAACAAACATCAGTGTGAACCAAATCAAGTACATTTGATTTCGTGTGTGGAGAGAAACTATGAAATGAGAATCTATGTTGCTTCCCTGTAAGACAATGAGTGCATTCCTTTAGATTTTTCTCCTTCAAAGATAAAAGGTTCTTTCTAGCAAGAGTTTCAAGTCCTTTCTTGCTAAGATGACCCAGCCTCATATGCCATAAATCAACCGAGGGATCCTCCACTGCATTTACCTCTTCTTTAATCAAGTCAGCTTGCATGGTGTAGAGAGAGCCTGTCTTCTTACCCTTTGCCACTACCATGGAACCTTTAGTCAACTTCCATTTGCCATAAAAGAAGGAATTACAATAACCATCATCATCTAAGGCACCCGTAGAGATCAAGTGAAGTCGAATATCCGGAACGTGTCTCACATTTTTCAAGAGCAAATTACATCCGACATCGGTTTCCAAATAAACATCTCTCATGCCAATAACCTTGGAAACAACACTATTTCCCATCCTAATATAACCAAAGTCGCTGCTGCGATAAGAAACAAAGTAATCATGCCGTGAGGTGACATGAAAAGAAGCTGCAGAATCAACAACCCACGTAGAGTCTTGGCATGTAAGATTCACACATCCGTCATCACATACGAACACAATATCGCCATCGGATGCAACCGCCATTGTAGCTTGTTTCTCTTCTTTCTTTTGATCTCCATTTCTATCATGGAATCTATCTCTCTTTGGCAACCAACACTCTTTTGCATAATGTCCCATTTTACCGCAATTATAACACTTGACACTCCTCCTCGGTTTTGATTTCGACCTTCCTCTTGACTTGCCTCGGGTATCATTTCTTTGAAACCTTCTTGATTGACTTCTCGCCCTGTTTTCTATAACAAGAGCATCCGATGTAGAAGCATAATTCAAGCCTTTTCTTCTTGTTTCTTCATTGAACAAACTTTCTTTAACCATGCTCATAGAAAGCACACCAAAAGGAGCTGAGTTGTTTAATGCCACAACCAAGGTGTCCCAACTATCAGGAAGAGTATCAAGTAATAAGTATGCTTGCAATTCATCACCAAGATCAATCTCAAGATTTGTTAATTGATTTACAATATTTTGAAATTCACTCAAGTGTTCCGCCATATTACTCCCCTCCTTGTATCTCAAATTCACAAGTCGCTTAACTAGAATAGTTTTATTTTGTGGAGTTTTTTCTCTCATAGAGATCTTGTAGTTTCTTCCACAAAGTGTCCGCCTTTGTTTCTTGAGCAACATGATGAAACACACTATCATCAATCCATTGTCGGATAAACCCAACAGTTTTCCGATTCATTCTCTCCCATTCTTTGTCTTCCTCATCTCCTTTGGCTTCATCACCCTCAATAGGATCAAATAAGTCTTTGCAATATAACACATCTTCCATCCGAGGCTTCCAAATAGAAAAATTCGAGGCATTTAACTTAAACATGGTGATGTTGGTTTCTTCCATTTAACACTAAAATTTCAACCTTAGCTTTGATACCACTTGTTGGGGAGAACTCGGGTACAATAATTCACCACGGCCAAACGCAATCCAGGATCAATTTCTCCCCCGATACTAAATCAACTTAAAATCTCTTAACCCCCAGCAACAACCAGCAATGTATAGCCTCACAAAATGCAAATATAATACTGAAATGATAAGTAGACAAAGCAAATAACGACACCAAGGATTTAACGTGGAAAACCCGATGCGGGAAAAACCACGGACCGCCCGAAAACATCCACTAATCACCAAGAATAGTAGGATACACAAAGTATTCTTCTCTAGTCACACACTATAGGCTCAACATCAACATTACAATCATCTTCTTCTCACCACATAGGTGGATAAACAAGTTTGAAGTAAGAAAACCTTAACCGCAACTGGAGAATTCGGAGACGGTTCTCGACGAACAAAAACCATCAACTCGTAGCCCTCGGTCTCACGAACAACATACTGAAATTTGAGCCGATTCCGACAATATTTGGCCTTCGAATCAAAGCTGCAAAGTTGCAGCTTTCTTCTTTTCTTCTATTCTCCCTTCGCCAGTTTTTCTTCTCTCTCACTTTTCTTTTTCCGGATGCGCACACACCCACGTACGACAACTCCACTTCTTTTTGTTTTTTTTTTCTTTTCCTTTTCTTTTTCTTTTAATGCTGGCTGGGCCCCACATGCAGGTGGACCCAACCAACACGTAGCCTTGCCGAGGGTGAGGAGGTTGATTTCTCCATCGTCACCGAGTTTGAGGGCAAGTCCTCGGCCGTCGACGTCACCGGCCCCGGCGGGGCCCCCGTCAAGGGGGCGAGCGCCGCTAGGGATGGCTTCGGCGGCGGGGGGTTCGAGTGCGGGTTTAGCGGCGGCTGGAAGGGCCGCGATAGGTACGGTGGGGGTGGCGCCGGTGGCGTCGGATGCTATGTTTGTGGGGAGGTGGGACACTTGGCGGGGGACTGTGACCGCGACCGCAGGGGTGGGGGTTCTGGGGCGTGTTTTAGCTACGGTGGGATCGGCCACATGGCGAGGGATTTGTCGCTGGAGTACCGATGGTGGGGTTGGAATAGGAGGAGGAGGAGGAGGCGGCAGTGCCTGCTTCAATTGTGGTGGTTTCGGGCACATGGCGAGGGATTGTACTAGTAGGGGCGGCGGCGGCGGCGGTGCGGCGGCGCTTCAATTGTGGTGGTTTCGGGCACGGTTCTCATTGCTGATTTGGAGAAAATCTCGTCAAACATGGGTGCTTCAGATCAATGCATTGGACTCTTGAACAGTTCATCCACGGAGAAAGATAAGTCTGATTGATATTAGCTATTGATTCTAATTCCAGATGAACGTCCTGAGATTGTCTTTAGTTCATCACCCAAATTGACAGGATTTCATCAGTCAGTGGATAAATCCAAGGTGAAAAAATTTAAAAGCGCTTTCAAGTTACAAGTTCCCGTAATCTTCTCCACCAGCCATCAAACCTCAGATCAAGAGACCTATTGATCAAAGCATACGATCATCGCAGTTGCAACAAGTCCCAAGTCATTACCAGGTGAAAAACCACATTGCACAGTTGATTGAGCAAGTTGCTGGAGGTGAGAGGTTTCGCCCCGTTTGAACTCGGGCGATGATTGGCAAACCGCTTCTTTTGCACCTTTGCCTGACTAGAATGGCTCCCTGAAAGACACTGACATTGATCGACCGTGTTTCTCGATGTGCTCATAAACAGATTGTTTTGGTCACCTCTGAAAACACGAACAAGGGACCAATGCACCGTTAAAATCGACAACGTTTGGTAGTGGTTTCGCAGAGTCCCAAATCACGAATAAAAATTCCTGTAGACGAAGAGATCAAGTTGAATACAATGAGTTTAAGCCAGATGAATCCTAGTTTCGTTCAATCAGCCTCTTTGGTTTTTTCTCTCTCAAATCCTGCCAATGGAAGATCTTTGTCAGTACACCTAAGAAATCCACAATTGAGAAACTACTTAGGCTTCCATCGTATCACGGAGTTTCAGGAAAATATTTTCTAGGAACTTATTTTTTAGGAAAATGTAATTATTTTTCGGTGTTCGGCTTGAAGGAAAATATTTTTCGCTGTTTGGTAAGGAAAATCTTTTTCTTCGTATACTCTTTTTCATTTATTTTATTTTTTAAAATGGATTTTTCATATTTTTTAGAAATTGATTTTTAATTATTTTTAATTTTTAAAATTTATTATTAATTTTTTTTTCTTTTCTTTTTTCTTTGTTTTCCATCTCCTTCTTTCTTGGCCGATCGTTGGACATGTGATGGCCCGCGATCGGCCACTAGTGAGCCTCGAGCTTGTCGACAAGCACGAGGCTTACTACTTCCCAGATTGGCGAGCGTGAGTGTCGAGTTCCAGGTTCGCCAGATCGACAAACGCAAGCTTGAGATCGACGAGCTCGAGGTTCTCCTGGCAACGGCCGACGACTAGTAAAAAAAAAAGAATATGGAAACAAAGAAAAGAAAAGGGAATTAAAAATAATTCGAATTAAAAAAGAAATAGAAATTAAAAAATAATTCGAATAAAAAAAGAAAAGAATAAGAAGAAAGGGAATGAGGAAATGAGAATTTGTAAAAGTGTGAGATAAAAAAAAATCAAGTGAGGAAAATGTTCTCCACTTTTCAAAAGTGGAAAACATTTTTCCCTAATTTAGAAAACTTTTTTTCTTTCATGAAAAACATTTTCTCCAAGAAATTCATTTTTCATGAAACGAACGTCGAAGAATCTGGAAAATATTTTCTTGGAAATTATTTTCCGCAAAAGGAACGGAGTTTAATCAAATAACTTTTTTTCCATCTTTGAAATTTTTTTCTCATTCTAGTTAATGGCTTTGTGTAAAATAAGAATGGATCTATAAGTCATTAAAATAAGTAAGAAAACACGTTCATATATTTCAAAACCTCAAAAGGAACAAAAATGGCAAGAAAAAGCATTTACAGTTATAAATCTAATGTACAAAGTCCAGTTAACTCTTGAACCTTTCAATTGAATAGCGATAATGCTATATCCTATAGAAAAAAAAAACGCAATTCCCACTTCAATGCACCCTTAGCACGTGCCAAAACACTAGTAATTGATAACTTCAACAATTTGTAACGCATACAAGATTTGCCATTTGCAGAGTTTTGCGTCTGCGCGCGAGTAGATAAATAAATCATTCACTTGCAAAAGGCAAAAACGATATTACACGCGACTTTTCACCTGTGGAAGTCAACTTTTGCAATCTTGCTAGAGCTCAGACACGACTGAGATCGACTCTTTACCATTCTCTCTCTCGTTCATTTGCGTGGTCTTTGGCCCGGGAATCAGATACTGCTCTGGTGGGTGCCTTAGATCGGATTACAAATGTTGGGGTGGGTCAGGAATCTTGCTAGAGCTCAGACACGACTGAGATCGACTCTTTACCATTCTCTCTCTCTTTCATTCGCGTGGTCTTTGGCCCGGGAATTAGATACTGCTCTGGTGGGTGCCTTAGATGGGACTACAAATATTGGGGTGTGCAGTGATCTTAGGAGGATGAACTGTGCATTCACATTTGGGCCTCCCATTTATTCTTCACATCAGGCCAATCAAAATCCTTGTGGAGCTACCATGCTGGATAATGAGAGCTAGAAGAAAGAGTGACCCCGAATCTAGACGGAAAAATCTAAATATAAAGGGAAAACGACGAGGGCAAATGAGAGCCTGACCATCTCTCCTCCACCTCCACCTCCCCCTCCATCTCTCTTGCGTTCGTCCAGCGATCTGCTTAGCATACTCGACGGCTCTGAGGGCGTCACGGGCCAAGATCCAGCGATCCAATTCCTCGATTTCATTCACATAATATGGCTGAGGGATCAGATTCATCGTTGGACCCGAAATTGGTGGAGCTCAGAGAGCTCCGGCGGTCATTGAGGTTGTTGATCTCGTTAGAGCACCTAGAGTTGCCAGAGATCCCACCGCTTCCGGCTTTTCTCCACCGTATTGAAGACTTGGTTGACGATGGGGGCAGCGATGACGGCGTAGGTCCTGACAGAGAGGAAGAGGACAATCAGGTCTCTTCAGAAAATAAGGAAGGCAGGCTTGACAATGATAGTGGGAGCAATGAAGAGAGTAGGGCTGGTGAAACCACCGGGCCAAGTACAGTAATCTCTCACGGGACCGATGGCCTTGAGAGATGTGTTCAATCCGTCATAGTGCGATGGCTGGGGTAATTTAAAATTTTTAGGTTTTGACCTGCACAGAAGGGATATCTTGCTCGTTGGGGCACTCCTAAATTATGGAGCTTGCTTACTTATATAGAGATCGGATATCGGGAGGATGCACGATACGGCAAATTAATAGGCTTTCTTGAGTCATTGGTTAAGTTCAATATCACCGTCAAGGCTAAAACTTATCATTTTCTTGATATTTTCAATTACGTAGCTATAAAAACATAGATTTTTTTTCCTATTTTGCTAAAATCAGTATGCCTTATTTATTTTTTGTGATTCTTGACTGCTACAGAATCCTTATGCCCTCAAATTCGTGTCAGATTTTGTACCATTTTTTCATTCCGCTGAGAACCTAAAATAGATTTGTTTCTCCGGTGTACTTTTTTTCTCAATTTTTGATAGGATATGGCCTAGTATTTACTTATGTGCCTTTCGAGTGGCCCAGATACAATTTGGTGTCAGATACATTGATAATTTAGGTTATAATGTCTACCTTATTTTATGATACAGGGAGCAGCAACATGTCAATTTGGACAGCTTGAAAACAATCTTTGGGAACTTTAATCTTAAAGATGTCTTGATGAATGATCCATCATTCACCACTCTACTAACCCAAAAAATGAACAGTGTGCGCGTCGATCTTTCGCGTATGCTGAAGACGAATCCTGAATTGCGGTGGGAGTTCTATCATCTTTAATTTGCATCATTGCCATCTTCATTCTACTGTCTGATATATTGTGTAACCATTGTTAGTTGATTAATTTTCATTTTCCTGCATCACTCAAATCTCATGAGTATTAGAGGTGGCCCGAAAGCCATTGAACTTGTCTTGAATACCTGTGCTGTTGGTCAGAATCTACTTAATGAACAAAAGATGTGTATATCTTTTGGCAATTGACAATAGAAGTTGCTGGTGAGACTATTCAATGAACAAAAGATGTGTATATCTTTTGACAATTGACAATAGAAGCTGCAGGTGAGACTCTACTTAATGTGTATATCTTTTCGCAATCGACAATAGAAGCTACTGACGATACTCTATTCAATGAACAAAAGATATGTATATCTTTTGGCAATTGACAATAGAAGCTGCAGGTGAGACTCTACTTAATGTGTATATCTTTTGGCAATCGATAATAGAAGCTGCTGGTGACACTCTACTTAACGAACAAAAGATATGTATATCTTTTGGCAATTGACTATAGAAGTTACAGGTGAGAGCTCTACTTAATGTGTATATCTTTTCGCAATCGACAATAGAAGTTGCTGGTGAGACTCTACTTAATGAACAAAATGTATGTATATCTTTTGGCAATTGACAATAGAAGCTGCAGGTGAGACTCTACTTAGTGTGTATATCTTTTGGCAATATTTGCGATGCTTATCGATACGGGAAGTTGGTCCTTCTCCGCATTATTCGCTTAATTGATTTCTCTGAGCATTTTGGAGGGTCAATTATTGCTTGCTTTTAATTATCGGCAGCTCAGAGGAATTGAACGAGTATTACAGTCCCATTTGTTGGAGTTCAACGAAGAGACTGGAATTTTTGTGTCGCCTTAGCGACAGACTATTATTGAAAGCTAAGGCGCCCAATCAACAAGATGAACTGAAAGGATTGCTTTCGGAAGAATTGGAGAGCAAAAAGCCACTGGTTTTTTATGGGGAGTGGATCGACAAAATAGATCCTAAATTTAGGCCTCGCAGGGAGTATGATTATGAATCCGTCAGGGGGTTATTGCGCTTCGTGCGAAATCAGTGGCGCCACCTCCTGGACGGATCTGAGGTTACACTTTCTATGGAACCGTGAAGATTTATGTAGCGGAATGCATGCGAGGCTTCTTTAGTAACTTTGTATATCTAGAATTGTATGAACTTGTGACTAAGCTTTTCTCGTTCCCACAGGAATTCCTGGGACCGGGCAGCGGGGAACGCTTCTACGATTACTTTGATGCACGATTCCCGGATCTCTTCGTGCTGTCGTACGGAGCGGCGTCCCAAGTATGCAGCGAAGAGAAATGGTTTGAGGAGTTCCGTTGAAGGGACAACCTTTTCCAGGAGTACTTTGGAAGAGAACGCTTCGACAATTCCTTTTCAATCCAGTCGGTTGTGCGTTCCCGTGTTTTTTGTTAGGATCTATTCGACTCTGTTTGAGTGTGTAAACGTATTGTTTTAGACGTATAACATGGTTGCAATACTGAATTGTTTTAAATGTATAGTGTGTTGTTCTTGATGTTGCATAAAAATAGAATTATTACACTTCAATTCAGTGCATTTTTTTTTAAATCGCAATCCATGAATTTATTTTTTTGTGTATTATTTCAAAAATGTAATCATTAGACCTCAAAAAAAAAAAAAAAACCCCTGATGGTCAAACGTAGTAGCAACTTTCTTCAACAAAAGTACTTTTCAATTCGTGGCAGTTTAGCAACTTCTCTGCCAATCTAGTAATTTTTCATATGGAAATCTCAATATCTAGAGATACATGTTTAGCCTTGGTAAATCTCAATGGAGTAGGTAACTTTGTCAATTATGAAATAAATATTAATCTACGGACTGGCAAGTAGTTTACCTATGAAATAATCATTACTCTGTTAACAAGTTTAACTCTAAAGGGGATTAATGCTCAACGCATATTGATTTAGTCCACTACACCTCATGCCGACCGCCCATAAAGAAGCTTCACAGTGATTTTCTAATTAAAAAGCAGGTCATTGGCTAAATTTATATGTAAGTTATCAATTTAAGTGATGTCCTGAGTAATTAACATATTATAAAATTTTCATTCAAAAAAAAAAAAAAAAAAAAAAAACAAGATGCTTTTGAATAAGGTGACGCATTCTTGCAAAGTGCACTTTTTTTTTTTCAAATAATGATACGAAATACGAATTCTTTATTTACATATTTTCTCTGAGACATTTACTTAAAAGATTATTTATGATTCAATTTTTTTATTATAGCTAAATTTAATTTGTTAAGATGATTACATGTGTTTTTATTCTAGGATAATTGTTCAAAAAATTCTAAATCCAATTTAGTTATAATTTTTTTTAATTGTGTCAATTTAATTCTAAATATTTTAATGATTTGCCGATTTAGTTATTAACCTTTCAATCGTGTCGATTTGGTCCTAAGCCTTTTGAAAATTTGCCGATTTTGTCCTAAACTTATCATTTGAATAGTTAGCAAAAATGACTATATTGACAAATCATTGAAATGTCGAGAACTACATGTTCTTCAAGTGCAAGGGCATTTCGCCATAACATTTCAAGGTAGTCGAATGAAAGTTCAATAGTAGACCTTGGAGATTATTCTTCGCAATCAAGCTGTTATCTGTTGGAACCTTCAGGCTCATTCTTGTTGCTCTGGACTATATGAACGGTGAATCCAAATTCCCTGTTTTTTAGGACGGATTAAGAAAAATGGCACGTCAACGCATGTAAAGAGTTCGAGGAGCTCAAATCTCTTCTTGAGTCTCTACTCCTGCATTTTGAGTAATTCGACATGGGGTGTCACCATCGGCCTCGAACAAAACAACTAATAATCAGTGAATAGAATGATCTATAGGACTCAAGCGACTTGCTAATGGTAGTAGGTACTCGCAAATTGCTCACCACGGCAGCATCATCTAGATAACCATGAACTTCTATATAGCACGGTCGCCTCATCACTGATTTGGAGAAAATCTCGTCAAACACAGGTGCTTTGGATCAAACCATTGGACTCTTGGAATGGTTCATCTAAGGCGAAAGACGAGTCTGATTGATATTAGCTATTGATTCTAATTCCGGATGAATGTCCTCAAATTGTCTTTAGTTCGTTACCCAATTTGACAGGACTTCATTAATCAGCGGATAGATCCAAGGTGAAATCGATTCAAAAGGAGTATCAAGTGATGAGTTCCCATAATCTTCTACACTAGACATTAAACCTTTATGCAGATCAAGAGACTTATTAATCAAAGCATACGATCATTGTAATTGCGGGGATTCTCGAGTCATTACCAGGTGAAAAACCACATCATAGCTAATCGAGCGAGTTGCTCAAAGCGAGAGACTTCGCCTCATTTGAACTCGAGTGATGATTGGCAAAGCACCTCTTTCGTACCTTTGCCCAATTAAGATAATAGCCTGAAAGACACGAATCCCAACTCACCATGTTTCTCACTATGCTCACGAACCAGATCGTTTTTGTCACCTCCAAAAACCCAACGAGGGACCAATATACCTTAAAATCGGCAATGTTTAGTAGTGGCTTTGCAAAGTTAAAAAAAGTCCACATACATGTAAAAGAAGAGATCATCCTATGTGTTTTAAAATTAGAGTAAAGATTGACAGGATCTTGCAATTTAAGTCCATGCGAAATATGCTGAAAAAATAAATGAGAAACAATAAAAGATACTAAAGATTTACTTAATTCAATTTGAGTGTCGATACTTATATTTATTAAGAGAGTTAATAATAAATAATTCATTATAATGAGAAAATCAGAGCTCCAATCACTTATAAGCTCTCGTGTTTCTTATAGCTATATTATTTTGAAGCCCAAAGAAATTACAAATAAACAACACTAACTGGCATAGAACTCACAGCACAAATGATCGCCCATGTTCAGATCTCTTCCGCGGCTTGAAAGGCAACCGTCTCTTTACGTCCTGTCTTCTTTTAGCGGCTCCTTCGAGTTCACTGTGCGGCGCAAGTTAGAAACATTAAAGTAAAAACCTCTCTTTTACCTTTTTATCTTTTTGGAACCCTAGGTGATCCCAAAGAAAGAATATATATTATTGGAGACGTGGGCCCCATTCTTTGTCTTGTAGTGGCGGAGGACTTCCCCTTCATCATCTTCTTTTTTTTTTTTTCTTTTTTTCTTTTTAAACATTTCTCTTGCGGGGTTAAAAGGAGTCCGTTCTCTCTCGCCAATAAGAATTCGGTGGAAAGTTCCGATCCAATTCGGGTCGGGTCTTGCATACGGCCTTAAATTCATAACAAAATTGGAGAATACCACTCTATCAATAACAAGAAGAAAGTAGCAATTCAGTTTCAAATGGTTTGAGCTTGGAAGCAACTTGCTATCTATCGATAGGCGAGAACAGACTGCTATTGGCTGCTTCGCCTATCTATTCTATGTTGGCTGGCTTGGAGACATCAGAGGAAGACCCGGCCTCTCTTGCTACCACGGTAGCACCTAGTGTGGTCAGCACCAATCGTGTTGAGGCAACGAAGCTTACACTCATTCACATTGGTTCATCCTGCTATGCCCCAGGCCTTTTGCTCTTATAATGACCCCGATTTATCCTCGATCGATGGAACCTCTGTATGATTCATTAGAGGACCTGCCTAAGGATTCTGTTGAAGAGCTTGAATATAGTATTGGCTATGTTAAACTATTACGGCTGACATCGGAATCCCCCACATCTGAAACTTGCTTTATCACGAGACAGCTAGGGCGAGCCAGCTGAGAACATGATAATTCTCCACCTTAATTTGACATTTGAAGTAAATCAAAGTGCGCATTATCTTTGCCACTCTCCCAATGTCCCGATAAGCACTCACTATTTATAAATGAGCTTGAACTTTACTAAACTAACATACTTAGTTTTGTTGGGTTTTCCGCTGTAACAATCTTCTTCACTCCAACCTTACCCTTGCCATGACATTCTAGATGAAGTAATACTCGATGTTGATATGATCATTCGCTTAGGATAAACCGAATTATATGCCAGGTGTATTTGACATTGGATATCATAATGTATATCGACACTTTTCTAATTTAATCTAAAGTTTGAGAGAAAACTTCTACGCCATCTACCTCATTTGCTATGAAGATTAGTGCCATGTACTTTGCTTCAGTCCAAAACAAGACTATGTGATCCTATAAGAATGCCTTCCAACTCATTGCATTACCTATTAATGTAAACATGTGCCCCGTTAAAGACCTACACTCATCTAAGTCACCAGTCCAAATATACATACCTTGCGATTTCGCTACCATTATCATCCCTCTAGTATACTATACCAACATTTATCGTCTCCTTCAAATATCTGAGGATTCATTTCATAACTTTCTAATGAGCGTTTCATATAACAGCTAACTATGCTCATAGTTTGTGAAATGATAGGCTTAGTGTATTTCAAAGCATACAATCTTCTCAATATGCTTCTTTTGAGACATAAGTAAAACTCGTGTAGTTATATCATGCAAAATCTATATACCCAATATTTTCTTTGCAGTACCTAAAATTTTTATTGCAAATTCAGCACTTAGATGCCTCTTTAGCACATCAATATCAAATATATTCTTAGCTACTATCATCTTATTATCAACATATAATATCTTATAAATCAAAGACCTGTTTGTCAATTTCATAAAGTAAACAAGGCTATTAAACTAACTATAAGACCGTTTCAGCTCATATAAGAATTTCTTTAGTAAGCAAACATGGTCTTTCTTACAAGGAAAAGCAAATCCATTTGGCTGTCTTATGTAAATTTGCTCCTCCAACTCATTGTTAAGAGATGTCATTTTCACATATAACCGCTCCAACTCAAGATCCTATGTAACAATTAAAGCAAGTAATATACGAATAAAAGTATATCTTACCGTATGAGAGAACACCTTGCTATAGCCAATGCTTTTCAATTGTGTATGCCCTTTCAAAACAAATCTTGCATTTATATCTTGCTTTCTCAACATTGGGAGTCCTCTCCATCCATTTATAGACCCGACAATCTTCTAGCTCTTATGTCCGGTGGTTTCCACGGAGTGATTCCATCTCTTCGTTCATAACCTTTATGCAGATCAAGAGACATTAATCAAAGCACACGATCATCACAATTTGCAACCCGAGTCATTATAGGGTGAAAAACCAGATCACATTGCTAATCGAGCAAGTTGCTTGAGGCAAGAGTTTTCGCCCGTCTGAACTCGGGTGATGATTGGCAAAGCACCTCTTTCACACCTTTGCCTGATTAAGATATTAGCCTAAAAGATATGAAGCCCGACCGGCCATGTTTCTTGAGACGCTCACAAATCAAATTGTTTTTGTCACCTCCGAAAACCGAACAAGGGACCAATGCACCTTAAAATCAACGAGGTTGGGTAGTGATTTTGCTGAGTCCCACATCGAGATAAAGAGTCTAGAGACATGTAGACGAAGAGATCATCTCCTATGAAACATGAAACCCGATAGGATTTTATAGTTTAAGTCACCGTGAAATCAACCGAAAAATATATAAAGAATAATAAAGGACACTAAATATTTACATGATTCAGTTCAAGTATCGATATCCACATCCACGAGGATAATCAATAGCAAATAATTCACCATAATCGAAAAATCAGAGTTACAATCTATTGTACGCTTGCGTGTTTTTGACTACTGAATTATATCCAAGCTCAAAATATTTACAAATAAACAGATTAATTGGACATAGAACTCACAACAAAAATAATCATTCTATGTTCAGATCTATTCCACGGCATGAAAAGAAACAATATCTTTACGCCCTGTTTTCTTTGTGCGGCTCATTCGAGTTCACTGTGCGGCGCAAGCTAGAAACATGAATGTAAAAGCCTCTTTCTTTTACTTTCTTTTACTTTCTTTTCTTTTTAAAACCCTTGCTGATCCCACAAAAAGCATGTGTATTATTAGAGACGTGGATCCCCTTCTTTGTCTTGTGGTTTTCTTTCTCGTGTGGTTAAATGACATCCGTTCACTCTAGCCAAAATATAAAGGTTAAATCCTTGATCAGCAAGAATTCGATCAAGAATTCTGATCCACCTCTTCCAATTCTGATCGGGTCTCGTATAAGAACTTAAACTCGAGACATAATTTAATACTTTAACTAATGAAAAATGAGTTAGTACCGAGTGAATCCTAAATTTAATCACCCTCTGTTTTTTCTTTTCCTCAAATGCTGCTAATGGAAAGAACTTTGTCAGTTCATCCAAGAAATCCATATTTGGCATAGCATGAGCAATTAAGAAAAACTACTTAGCCAAAATTAGACAAAAAGGAAGAACATATGAGATGTGTTTATGTATAATTAGATGAAATGTATTTCCGTGTGAAATATTTTGTTTCAAGAAATTTATTATTTATTTAATTAGTTAGGAAATATACAAAATATGATTAATACCACGAAAAACCAAAAAAATGATAAAAATATGATAAATTCATCCAAAATTAATTTTTTGACCATAAAAAATCTCAACTAGTATATATGTGACAAATTTACTCCAAACTAATATTTTTACCATAAAAAATTTCAAATTAATACACATGTGATAAATTTACCCCAAATGGCTACAAAAAAACTCTGAAACTCGTAAACTTGCGACAAATTTAGTCCAAATTAATTTTTTGATCGCCAAAAATCATAAATTTGTACATTTATAATAAATATATCATTCGTCAAATTGGATTAATACTATAAAAAAAAAAACCCCACAAAATTGGCACAACCGTGACAAATGAAGATTAAAATCCTAAAGTGATACATTAGTCAATTGCCAAGTGTTATCAAACTCGATAATTTGACAATAAATTTAATAGAAACTAACAAAAGATTAATTTATCAAAAGTGTACTAGTTTGGCGTAAATTTATCAAAGTGTATCAATTTTGAATTTTTGTTAGCCAAAAAAATAAGTTTGGGTAAATCTATTAAAAATGTATCAGTTTAAATTTTTTTTTGGTATTAACACTTCAAAATAAGATAAAAAGGAAGAACGGATCTTTATATAAACCCAAACTCAAGCTCGCCTCGTCACTTCTCTCTTTAGAACCCCAACGGGGTGTCTCTCTCTCTCTGCTGATCCATCCATCAAATGCATGGCGAATCAAGAGATATGCAGCGGCACGGTCCTGTGGTTCAACGACGTCAAGGCTTCGGCTTCATCAAGCCCAAGGACGGCGGCGAGGTTCTCTTCGTCCGCCAGTCCTCCATCAAGTCTGAAGACTTCGGTAGCCTCGCCAAGGGCAAGGAGGTCGAGTTCTCAACCGTCACCGAGTCCGCGGGCAAGTCTTCGGCGGCGGTCGACATTAGTGGCCCCAACGGGTGGCGCCAGGTTCGAGCGGCATGGCGTCACATGCTATGTTTGCGGCGAGGTAGGACACTTAGCGAGGGATTGTGACCGCGGAAACCTTGGGAGTAGCAGCAGTTCTGTGGGGTGTTTTAACTGCGGCGAGAATGGCCACAAAGCAAGGGATTGTCCGAAGCGTATGAGTCGACTTTGGAGTGCGGTCCTGGAACTTTAAATTCAAGTACCTGTTAACGTATATATGAAAATATATATTTGAAAAGTGTTTTTAGTGTGATTAATTTAAGTTTTCGAATTTAATTTACCCTAGTGGTAAGAATCTTTATATAAATTGATCTTTATAACCAAATCAAGAGGTAATTATGCAACAACCGTTGCTATATCCCGAGGATCAAATATCGAATCCAAGAACCCCGGACAAAATCAAAATGGAAACTTGACATTGACGGCTTCTTTCAGAACTGAACATAGGAACTTTCCTCTGCGAAGATGGCACGAGAGATGAAATGTCATTAATGGATAGAAATCCATACGGGATTTTTCATCACTAAAAAGACTAGAATGGGAAATTTCATGAAGTAAGTAGATATGTTAGGTGATTTGGAAGATTCTCCCTGAGTGTCTTGAACAATGTACAAAATTCCATGAAAAAAAGAAAAAGAGAAAGGTTTTGTTGGATTGATTGAGTTTTTGCCTGCACAGGTAGTCCAACCTGATGGATTTAATTATATGGGCCTAAGTTGGCCCGGCCACGATGGGCCTAAAGGCCCGGCCCACGGGAATCAGGCCCGTGGAAGGAGGAACATATAAAAGATATGAGAGAGAGGGAGAACATACATTTTGGCATTTAGTACATACGTTCTCATTCTCTTCCAAAGTGCTCTCTCTCTCTCTCTCCAAGACGAAGAACAAAGTCAAGAAGCGACTCCGTCTTCCCTTCACGGCAATTTGTCGTCATCGGATCGAACATGGCTGAATTCTCTTCCTCTTTACGGCATCGGTGTCTAATCTGTGGCTAACAAGGTACGCTCGAATCCGTGGTGTGTTTTACGATCGGTGATACGTGATTTCTTCCCGGGCTTGTCTTCCGCATTGATTTAGGGATTCGGTTTAAGTGCCGAATCCGTTTACAGGGATCCGTCGTTCCCAACACAACCTTACCTAGATACAAAGTCGTTCGCTCGGGAAAGAGGTAGATTGATGAGATTCCATTTTCGTGCTAAAAGTAATGTGAAAGAGATGTATTAACAAATTTATAAATAAAACAAGCACATCAAAATGGATCTTTCTCAATTTATAATTTCATTATAATAAATATAATCATATATGTTACGTTGTCAAGTGTGAATTGTACAAATTTTTGCTACGAAGTTTTTTTTTTCGCTTTAGTCCTTGAATCACAGTGTCATTCATACTTAATTACCTTCTATCACAATTAGCTTATAAATCAGGAAAGTTTAATGGATGGAAACAGGGTTGAAAAAGGTTGAAGTTCCGTGTTTTTTTGGGTTAATGGTTAAAGTTTCTGAAAGAACTAGAATCAGCTAGAATTGATAAATTCCCTAAGTTTGAAATGAACTGCAAAGTAAACACATATCTGCATAGGCCTTTCTACGTCAGGCAATGAATACACGAGGTGCTCCCCTCTTATAAATCAAAATAAGAGGATTATACATCAAGACTTACATACAACACTTATAAACATATATGAACATAGATGCTATGCTAGCACGACGTTTTGGATAAACGGAAGCCACTTCTAAGTCCGCAATGAAGAACAGGATCTTGTCAAGAATACCTTGGCATCGATAGGATGCCTCCTCATGCGTCAATTCTTCCCATTTTGATGTCTTTTTAGAGCCTGGCAGGCAAAATGTCCTTGAACCTAGACGGTGTTGAATTTCACCTTGGTGAATGATAAAAGTAGTCATATCTTCAGTCCCTTGAAATCATGAACGGAGCCGGGTAACCAATGCCACCATATGAAGCAGATATTTTGGAGAACTTTTTTCTGTTAGCAACTCTACCTGAGGGAAGGGAAGTAACTCCAATGACTGACGCGTGTAATTTGTATCACATAAATGAATTTTGGAGGTGCATAAATAGAAAGAAAATGAAGCAAAAATATTGGTGTTCGAAACAGAAAGATTCAAACTTGCAGTTCGACACGGTCACAACAGCCCTGCACTGTAAGAGTTTTCCTAATGTGAACTACATTAATTGATATTGTAATTTACCGTTTAACGTTTACCGTTTTACGGGGATTGGTCTAAGGTGAGATAGAAGGTTTCTTAATTAGTCTAATATGGGCTGGCTAGTGTGGGCCGAGTTGAGCCTGGCCCGTAATGAGGGGGCCTAGCTGGAAACTCTATAAATAGCGCTAAGTCTCTCCTCTAACCCTAATTCTCACATGTATCCTCACCTAAGGGGCGTTTACCTAACGCTAAACGTGAGGGGGGCCGCCTCATTGAGCCAGTGATACGGAGGGCAATAGAGGAGAAGGACTTGCGCATGGAACATTGTGTTTCCGCTTCCGCTTCAAGATCGATGGATTCCAAAACAGGTGCGTTAATCTTTCTACTCAATTATGCATGTTCTTGTTCTGGTTATGGAGATCTTGGGATTGCGCAATTTGCGTCCAACATGTGGTATCAGAGCCTCCATAACCCTAGAACTTGAACGCATAAGTTTTTTTGCCCTAATTTGTGATTTTCGAGATTTTTTGTTCAATAAAAATAAAATAAAATCACAAATTCGGATGATCCTGAAACCATGGGTTTTTGTTCTACATGTCGAGATCTTTCCAACCATATATAATTTGTATAATTTTGTTGAGAATTGAGTGAGAATTTTAAATTTGAAATTCTAGGGTTTATACATAGAAAAAGTTCTAGAATTTTAAGTTACATTCTAGCGTTACCTTCGTTTTTCTTCTCCACTATTTGCATCACGTCGTGTCGTTTGAATTATGAACTATCGGTCATCGCGCGTACTCTTTTGCTCGTCCGTCTCTGATTTCGGAATTGACTTTCTCCTCTTGGCGGTTTTGTTCTATTCCGTGGCGAGTTTGCTCGCAGTTGCTAGTCAATGTCGAATTCGTTCGCGACGAGGATGATGGGGTTTGTGAAGATTTGTATTTGTATATATATATATATTTTTTTTTTCGCGCGTGGTCGGCAGCGTTGGACTCGTATGGTGATTTCCTACGTTGTGGTGTATTTATTTTAATTTTTTGATGATTTTATGGATGTTAAAATACATACAAAGCCCTAAATACGCGTATTTTTAGTGTATTTTTGCGTATTTTTCTTGTATTTTTCTGTGATTTTTGAAATACAGGTGCTGGGTTACTGGTATGTTATAACATGAATTTTATGAGTGTTATTCATCAATAATTTACAATAAAATTTATTTTTTATTAATGAACAAAGTAGTGTAATTAGCATAATATGTGATTTTGGTGATATGCTGCCCCTATTACTAAAGCTAAAATCACATGTATATGGTGTATGTGATGAGTAAAATTTATATCCCTGGTATGAGAGAGTTTCAAGGATTCAATTGAGTAGTGACCGCCAAAGTGGCACACTTGATTGGGTTTGAGAAATTTTGGTCTCATATATTGATTGGGATGTCTCATGTGTAATCATACTCCCAAAGGAGGTGATTGTGTATTAGTTCATGGAGGGATACATGATAGTATGGTGGAGGAGTGACTGATTCTAGTGATTCATATGCCCAAAGGTGATGAATTCACGAAAAATTGGAATATATTCTCATAACCGCTATCATGTGGGGAGTGTACAACTGCATGTCATGTATTCTGCCCAAAGGTGATTATATGATTTTGCATGTAACTCTCTGGATGTGTACTTGTGTGTCAAGTTACACATTGCTCACATGATGCTAATTATATATACATTGCTTGATTTTTCAGTCACTTTTTCTGTAATTAATAATTCTATTATTATTGAGGTTTTTACTGCTTCAAATTTTAAGTTGTGGACATATGATTTGTTGCTTGAGAATGCAATAAAATTTGCTTACTGTCCATGAAGCGTTCCATTCTAGAACACTTGAAAAGAGGTTTGCCTGCGGACTGCACTGCTATAATATGATGGAAGCTTTAGTTGCTTGAAATTATGTTTAAGTCCTAATGATATATACATCTCATATAAGGATGAAAAGTTGTTTCCAATTTTTTTTTTTCTATTTACTCTTAACGGTTATCTAAAGACTTCTATAGATTATTGTGGAAGTAAAATTGACCGAGATAAAGAATAAATTGGTTAGAATTAGTCTTAAAGGTTGTCAGATTTAATATTGATGAGTATGATGAGTAAAACTAATTTATCCAGTCTTCTGTGGGTTGATATTCTGAAAGTAACTTTTTCACATACAAAAAGTGTCATTATCAAAGTTGTTTTATAAACTTCTTTTGAGTTATAGATTGGGCATAGATTACTTGAATCATATTAAATTTAGAGGTGTTATGCATAAGTGAGGTTATCTAATCCAATATTAAGTACGTTGGAATTTAGATTCACTCGTTTTTATTTTGTATCTTATCCAGATTGTTAAAGGGGTATTGATCTTATGACCCTAAAGAAGGTACAAGAATTATGGAATCACATACTCTAAAATTTCTTAAGATCAACGTAATTGTAAAGGATAGCTGCTCTCAAACTATTAAAGATAATAGTATGATGGGGTTACTGTGTTTTTTGTCTTTATCTATACAGATAATTATGGAATCTCCTGTACCATAGACTAAACTTGTTGAGGTTTAAGGTACTATTATTGATATAGTTTATAATGAAATTTATTAAACCTCTCAAGTACAGAATAAAGTGGTTGCAGCTTTATTAAGAAGATTTGTTAGAGAAAGACAATTAGTTATACCATCAGACTATATAGTCTATTTGTGAGAGCATGATTACAATATCCATTACATGGTTGTTTTAGCAACTTATATAAATGTCGTTTCTTACTCTTAATTAAGTATGTGATTAGATGCCATAAAAAAATAATATTACTCTGAAAGAGGGGTGGATTGTTAGTGGAGAAATAATTATTTATTTACTAATTCTTTCAGAGTGAACGTGGCATTAATAGTTTTATATGGAGTTACATCAAAGAGATATAAAATCTATATAAGTGCAACTGGTGAATTTTGCAGCAGATTCAAGTAAACTTGTGTGTAGACTGAAAAGTCTTAATTCATGGTCTTAAGCAAGTTTCCAGGCAATATTATTAAAGTTTCATAGTGTTGTTATTTTGTTCAATTGGGAACAAAGTAATTCAATATACTGCAAGGTCAGTGGGAGGAAATTTATTTTTTCTTATACTCTATGTACATGATACTTTGCTTACAAGTTGTGACCTTGAGACATCTTATATACTTTGTACTAAGTTTTGTAAGAATTGTTTTTGCCATATTATATTAGATTTTCTCGGAGGACATTTGCTGATTGTATATTGGAAACATTCAATATACATTATTGCAAGCCAGGAATTGCTCCTGTTGTTAAGGGTGATGGGTTGAATCTATCACATTGTCCTTATTTAGATATTGAGAAAATCTAATTAAATGGTGACGTTGCAGTAGATTATATTCCAACAGATGATATGGTTGCAGATCCACTAACTAAAGGCCTACGTCCATGTATATATGAGCGACATGTCATTAGCATGGGCTTATGAGCATCTTGGGATGCTGTTATTTAGTGGGAGCTGTTTTATTTTTCTTTGAATAATGTTTACATCTATTTTTTGTTACAATTTAGTAACATTTTGATATATATATATGTCAACTTTTGCATTCAATAAAATGTTTTTGAATGGTTTGTTATTATGTTGAAAATATATATATTGATAAAGTCTCAAGAACCTTGAGTGAAGGCTAGGGGCATCCGGTTATTAGCCTTGTCCATATGTCTTGTTATACATAAAGAATGGTTAACCGTAAGGACAAGACATATGTGGGTTCATGGAACCATAAATGCATTCTCTAGTGGCACAAGTTTTTTGTGACGCTTAAGGTAAGAGAATGGACATTCTCTAGTGGCACAAGTTTTTGTGACGCTTAAAGTAAGAGAATGGTGACTGACAAATGAGATCTCTCTATGAGAGATGTTATCCATTTGACACACTATCATATTGGATCCATATCAATAGAGTTGAGAACACTCGTGACCATGGAAGGCTCTGTGTGTATACATGCAGTTACCGCCATGATTCGGTGTTTAAGACTTTATGGGATAGGATTGACTATTAAGAATTATCTCTAGACCAATGTGCGCACATACAGTACGATTTCAATTAATATAGTCCAAGTGGGAGAATGTAAGAGTTTTCCTAATGTGAACTACATTAATTGATATTGTAATTTACCGTTTAACGTTTACCGTTTTACGGGGATTGGTCTAAGGTGAGATAGAATGTTTCTTAATTAGTCTAATATGGGCTGGCTAGTGTGGGCCGAGTTGAGCCTGGCCCGTAATGAGGGGGCCTAGCTGGAAACTCTATAAATAGCGCTAAGTCTCTCCTCTAACCCTAATTCTCACATGTATCCTCACCTAAGATGCGTTTACCTTACGCTAAACGTGAGGGGGGCCGCCTCATTGAGCCAGTGATACGGAGGGCAATAGAGGAAAAGGACTTGCACGTGGAACATTGTGTTTCCGCTTCCGCTTCAAGATCGATGGATTCCAAAACAGGTGCATTAATCTTTCTACTCAATTATGCATGTTCTTGTTTTGGTTATGGAGATCTTGGGATTGCGCAATTTGCGTCCAACATGCACCTCAACACCTCTTACCAGGACTTTTGAGTTGGCAGGATCATAGAATGCAGCGCGATCTTCTCCCCATCTCTCCCTGAACAAATTACTCCAAAGGTTGTTGGCTGAGGCTTAGAGCTGTTAAACGGGTGGGTCAAGTCGGGTTTGGGTCGGGTCATTAATGGTCCGACCCAAATTGACTCATTAACCCATTTATGACCCATTTATGTATAATGTAAATTTTCCAACCCATATATGACCCAACCCATACCCAATCCATACCCGACCCAACCCATATTTAAAAACTTATTCCTATATATATATATATATATATATATTTTAAAGATTATATTACTAAAATACTTCCAAGCTTATTTCTTATATATATACTTCCAAGCTTATTGCTAAAATAATTTTATACAACACAAATTTAATGGACAATTTTTATAATTTTTAAAATAATTATTTTAAAAAATCGAATTTTAATTTTTTTTTTAAAAAAAATTATTTTTTAATTATTTTTTAAATATACTTTTTTTCTCTTTTTTTTTTTTTTTCTTCTCTTCTTCTTCTTCTTTGGCGACGCCGGACCCACAGCGGTAACCCGGTGACCGGCCATAGGCGAGCCTCCGAACTCGTCGGCGTCGGCGAGGCCTCGCCTCGAGTGAGGTTGAACCTCGACGAGGCCTCGCTTTCCTGTCCAGCCTTGAGCGAGCTCGGGCCTCGCCAGATCCAGTAACCCAGCGTTGACGTCTGGCGACCTCGGGCAAGGCTCAAGTCGCTGGACCTGGCAATCCGCGTCTTGGTCGGTCACCAGGCAATCATCGTCCAAGGCACGTGGGTGAGGACGGAGGAGGAAGAAGGAGGGAGAAAAATAAAACAAAAAAAACAAAAAAAAATTAAAAATGATAAAATTTCGATTTTTAAAAAATAAAATAATTAAAATTCATTTTTTAAAATATATAAAAATAAAAATTAAATATTTTTGTCAATCAAAACAATTTTTTTGGTAATTTTAAAAAAATCAAGTTAGATAATGAAGGTGGAAAATTTTCTACTCTATTTTCAGGTTTTAGTCGAACGTCAGAAAATATAATCATTTTCTTGAAAATGGCTTCTTGGAAAACATTTTCCGGACACGTGATATTTTCCGCTGCGAAACGTACGGACCTTAATATTTTTTATATTTTCAGTTATGCAGTAATAAAAACATGAGACTTTTTTTCCCATTTTGCTAAAATCAGTATACCTCATTTCTGTTTTTGATTCTTGACCGCTACAGAATCCTTGTGCCCTCAAATCCATATAAGATTTTGTACCAGTTTTTCATTCAGCTAAGAACCTGTAATACTTTTGTACTTTTTTCTCAATTTTCCAATAGGATATGACCTAATAATTACTTATGTGCCTCTCGAGTGGCCCAGATACTATTTGGCTCTAGGAACATTGATGAGTCTACCTTATTTTATGATACAGGGAGCATGTCAATTTGGATAATTGGGAAACAATCTTTCAGAACTTTGATCTTGACGACGAATTCTGGTTTGAGGGGGAGGACGACGTAGGAATTGACAGTGAGGGGAAGTACCACGGAAGAATTTGCAGTGAGGTGGGGGACGACGGAAGTATTTCCAGTGAGGGGGAGGATGACCAAGTTATCGGGCTTTCCGCTCCCATGGGATGTATTGACAGCATAAGCACTGACAATGAGGAGGAGGACAATTACGTCTCTTCAGAGCATATGACTGCTGAAACCATAATCTCTCACGGGACTGATGGCCTTGAGAGCTGCATTCAATCTGTTATAGCGCCATTCCTGAGGTAATTTAAAATTTTTATGTTTTGACCTGCACAAAAGGGATATATCTTGCTTATTGGAGGCACTCCTAATCACTGAACCTGCTTGCTGCGTATGTAGAGATCGGTATCAGGTGGTATCCAGGAGGATGCATGATACTTCTTGAAACATGGTTAAGTTCAATATCACTATCAAGGCTAAAATTTCTAGTATTCTTGATATTTTCAATTGCGTAGTAATAGAAACCGAGACTTTTTTTCCCATATTGCTAAAATCAGTATACCTCAATTCTGTTTTTTATTCTTGACTGCTACAGAATCCTTTTGCCCTCAAATCCGTAGCAGATTTTGTACCAGTTTTTCATTCAGTTAACCTGTAAAAATTTGTACTTTTCTCAATTTTCCAATAGGATATGGCCAAATAATTACTTATGTGCCTTTCGAGTGGTCCAGATACTATTTGGTTCCAGGTACATTGATGATTCAAGTCATGATGTCTACGTTATGTTGTGATACAGGGAGCGGGAGCGTGTCAATTTGGATAATCAGGAAACAACCTTTCAGGAATTTGATCTTGAAAATGTCCTCGCTCTACTAAAACAAATTATGAACAATGTGGACATCGATCTTTCGCGAGTGCGAGAGACAAATCCCAATTTGAGGTGGGAGTCCCGTTCTCTTTAATTTGCATCATTACCATTTTCATTTTGCCGTCTGATCTATTGTGTAACCATGTTAGTGGATTAATTTTCATTTTCGTGCATGACTCAAATCTCACTAGTATTAGAGTTGGCCCGAAAGCCATTGAACTTGGCTTGAATATCTGTGGTGCTGCTGAGACTCTACCTAACGAACAAAAAATGTGATTCTGATATTCCAATGGAGGATGATCCTTGGAGGATGACGGGTAAACCCGCCTAGGAACATATAAATATCATAACTCCAGCACAATTCTTGTTTTGTATACACCATATAGGATTTCATAATGAAGAAGATAATGAGGTTTTTGCATGTGACGTGCTAGCTATGAACCTTGGAGAATGTTATCCTCGGTGTCCAATCTAGTCTAGCTAATGTAATTTTAATTATTATAGGGATTACCCCGATGTCATATTTGCGATGCTTATTAATTCGTGGAGTCAGTACTTCTCGGCATTGTTCGCTTAATTGATTTCTATGAGTGAGGGGTCGATTAATAATTGCTTTTAATTACCAACAGCCAAGATGATTTGAATGTGTATTTCCTTCCTGTTTGTTGGAGTTCAAAGACGAGAGTGGATTTTTGGTCGGACCTCAGCGACAAACTATTATCGAGAGCTGATGAACTGAAAAAATTGATGTTGGAGTTGGAGACGACGTGGCAACTGAATTTTGGTGAGAAGCGGAAAGTCAAAATAGATGACGAACTATTATCAAACGCTGATGAACTGAAAAAATTGGTGTTGGAGTGGGAGAGGACGTGGCAACCGCTTTTTGGTGAGAAGCGGAAGGACAAAATGGTTGACGACCTATTATGGAGAGTTGATGAACTGAAAAAATTGAGGTTGGAGTTGGAGAGGACGTGGCCACAGCATTTTGGTGAGAAGCGGAACGACAGAATAGATGAACTATTAGCGAGAGCTGATGAACTATTATCGAGAGCTGATGAACTGAAAGAATTGAGGTTGGAGTTGGAGAGGACGTGGCAACTGCATTTTGGTGAGAAGTGGAACGACGAAATAAATGAGGAGTGGATCAAAAAATTTGGTGAGAATGATTGGGGACCGCATCTTGGTGAGAAATGGATCGACAAAATAGATGAGAAGTGGATCGAAAAAAATGGGAAGAAGTGGATCGACGAAAAGATTGAGATTGAGGAGTGGATCGACAAAACGATTGAGAAGTGGATCGAAAATGTAGATCCTAAATATAAGCCTCGCGGGTCTGATTTTATATTTGTCAGAGGTTTATTGCGGTTCATGCGAAATCGGCGGCACCATTCAGACAAATTTCAGGTACTCTTTTTATGGAATTGTGATGATTTGCAGACTTTCTTTAGTAACATTGTATATCTCGGATTGTATGAACTCGTGATTCAGCTCTTCTCGTTCCCGCAGGAATCCCATGGATTGCGCAGCGAGAAATCCTTCTACAATTACTTTGATACACTATTCCCGTGTCTCTTGATGGTGTCGTACGGAGTGGCGGACCGAGTCTGCAGAGAAGAACCCTGGTTCAAGAAGTACCGTTTGAAGGGAAACCTTTGCAGGAGTACTTTTGGAAGACATGCGCTTTGACCCTTAGGCCACTTTCCATGATTCCTTCTTCGATTCAGTCGGCTGGGCATACCACCGTGTTTTCTGTTATATGTATTCGATTCTGTTTGAGGTATAACTGTATTAGTTTAGATTTGTATATAACATGGTTGAGATACTGAATAGTTCTAATTTTATAGTGCGTTGTTCTTGATGTTCTATGAAAAATATGTATCAGACTTTAACAGAAGGTACTTTTTAATTCATGGCAGTTTAGTAACTTCTCTGCCTATTTAGTTAATTTTTCGTATGGAAATCTCAGTATCTGAAGATATATGTTTGGGCTCACTAGATCTCTCGACGGAGTAGGTAACTTTTTTTGTTATGAAATAAATGTTAAATCTACTAGCTAGCAAGTAGTTTACCTATGAAATAATCATTACATTGTTTACAGGTTTAATTCTAAAGGGGATTAATGCTCAACGCATATTGATCTAGTCCGTTACGCCTCATACCGACCGCCTCATAAAGAAGCTTCACAATGATTTTCTAATTGAAAAGTAGGTTATTGGCTTTATATTTAAGCAAGTTATCAATTTAAGTCACGTCTCGAGTATTTTAACATATTATAAAATTTTCATTCAATGCGAACAAAAACAAAACAAGATGATGCTACCAAATAAAAAAAAGAATAAGGCGACGCATTCTTGCAAAGTACACTTTTTTTTTTCAAATAACAATACGAAATACGAATTCTTCACTTATATATTTTCTTTGAGACGTTTACTTAAAAGATTATTTACGATTCAATTTTTACATCATAGCAAAAATGTAATTTGTTAAGATAATTACGTGTGTTTTTGTTTTGGAAAAATTATTAAAAAGGTTAGCGGCCAATTCAATATTAAAATTTTCAATTTGTGTCAATTTTTACCAATTTGGTCATAAACATTTTAATCGTGTGAATTTTGTCCTAAACCTATCATTTTAATAATTAACCGAAATGATTATATTGACAAATCATTAAAATGTCGAGGACCACGCGTTTTTCAAGGTGTAAGGGCACTTCACTATAACATTCAAGGTAGCGGAATGAAAGTTTAATATCAAACCTCAGAGATTATTCTTCGTAATCAATCTCTTATCTAGTGGAATCTTTAGGTTCCTAATTTCTGGTTTTTCATCGAAAAAATGAAATGGCGACGCATATGACCTGGTGGGTCATTGCCGGCCTCGAACCGAACAACAAAGAATCGGTGAATGGTATGATCCATAGGCCTCAAGTGACTTTGCTAATCGCAAGTACTCGCAGAGCGCTCACCATGGCAGCACCATCCAGATAACCACGAACTTTGATACAGTAGCACGGCTGCCTCATCGCTGATATGGAGAAAATCTAGAGGTGTTAAACGGGTGGGTCGGGTCATTAATGGGTCGACCCAAATTGACTCATTAATTCATTTATGACCTATTTATGTCTAATGTAAATTTTTCGACCCATACCCGACCCGACCCATACCCGATCCGACCCATATTAATAAAATATTTTCATATTTAACCAAATTTAGGAAAATTTATTCTTATGTTTTTTTTTAAAGATTATATTACTAAAAAACTTCCAAGCAATACAAATCCAATAATAATTTTTCAAAAAAAATATTTCTTTTATATATATATTTAAAAACTAAAATAGTTTTATACATTGGACAATTTTTAAAATAATTATTTTAAAAATCGAATTTTAATTATTTTATTTTTTAAAAAATTAATTTTTTTAATTATTTTTATTTTTTAAATATATTTTTTAATTTTCTTTTTCTTTTTTCTTTTTTGTTCTTCTTTGGCCGGCCGTCGACCACGATGACGGCAAGCAGCTGGCCACAGGTGAGCCTCAAGCTCGCCCGGCTCGCCAACGCCGGCGAGCTCGCAGCTCGCTAGATCCAACGAGCTCGAGCTCGCCCCTCGTCGGATCTGGTGAGGCTCGAGCCTCACCAGATGTCGGCAAGGCCTTCGCCTCGCTAGATCTGGTGAGCTCGAGGCTCGTCGGCATCGGGCAGCGAGGCTCAAGCCTCGCCCGACACTAGCTAGTTCAATTCTTGCCAGATTGGTGAGGCTCGAGCCTCGCCGGGCGTCGGCGAGGCCTTCACCTCGCCAAATCCAGCGAGCTCGAGCTCGAGGCTCACCTGGCCGGTCGCCGGCCATCACCATGCCGACAACCGGAGGAAGAAGGAAGAAAAAAAAAAGCAAAGAAAAAATAAAAAAAATAATTATAATTTCAATTTTTATAAAAAAAAATTGTAAAGTTAAAGAGAGGAGAGAGAGAGAGATGGTGAGGTTTTGAGTGAAAATAAATGGGTTCATTTTTAATGGGTTGATAAATGGGTCATAAATGGGTCAGCTCTTTGACCCATTTAAAACCCATATATCTTAGTCTTGACCTATTAAAAGCCATTATGGGTGCTTTATGAAATAAAGCTTGACCCATTAACGACCCATTTAACCATAAATGGGTCCATAAACGGGTTGCACAACCCATTTAACACCTCTAAGAAAATCTAGTCAAACACGGGTGCTTCGGATCAAACTATTGGCTCTATGTAGAAAGATGAGTCTGATTGATATCCACCGTCAATTCTAATTCCAGATGAAAGTCCTAAGATTGTATTTAGCTCATCACCCAATTTAGATAGGACTTCATCAATCAGCAGACAGATCCAAGGTTGAAATCGATTCAAAAGCAATTTCAAGTACCGGCCATCAAGCCATTATGCAGATCAAGAGACCTATTAATCAAAGCATACTATCGTCGCTGTTGCAACGATTCCCAACTCATTATTAGGTGAAAAACCACATCGCATAGTTGATCGAGCAAGTCACTCGAGGCAAGAGGTCTCGCCCTGGCTGAACTTCGGTTTTTTCCTTTCCTCAGATCCTGCCAACGGGAAGATCTTCGTCAGTACGCCCAAGAAAAATCCATTTCAAGTAGCAGCATGAGCAATTGCCAATTGAGAAGGTCACTAAAATATTTCTAGTTTCTATGGTTCAATGATTAAAAAATTAAAAATAAATAAAAAAAGAGAGAACCATCCACCGACATGATTTATTTAGTTTAATTAGGAATCAGCATAATTTGATCCGGACGTGTTCAAGTTCAAAATGTACAATTTAATGGAGATGCGCCCCGTTTGAAATACTTTGTTTCTCGAGAAATTTATTTCAATATTTTAATTGGTCAGGAAATATATAAAATAAGATGAAAAGGAAGAAGAATAAATTCCTCCTATCCGAATTTTTTGTTGCGGAACTACACGGAATCTTTAGAGAGAAAAAGGGGGAAAATCGGAGAGCCGGAGTCGTTACAATTGTAGGGCTCACGATTGCGATTAGGGTTTTGCTTTTTATGTAAATCCCGAAACTCGCCCCCGACGCTTCTCTCTCTAGAACCTCAACAAACTCTCTCTCTTCCTCCTTCTCCCTCTCTCTCTCTTCATCTCCGGTGATCGATCCGTCGATCGGAATCCATGGCGAGTCAAGAGAGATGCGCTGGCACCGTCCTGTGATTCAACGACCTCAAGGGCTTCGGCTTTATCAAGCCTAGCGACGGCGGCGAGGACCTCTTCGTCCACCAGTCCTCCATCAAGTCCGACGGCTTCCGTAGTGTTGGGGAGAACTCGGGTACAACAATTCACCACGGCCAAATGCAATCCAAGATCAATTTCTCCCCCGATACTAAATCAACTTAAAATCTCTTAACCCCCAGCAACAACCAGCAATGTATAGCCTCACAAAATGTAAATATAATACTGAAATGATAAGTAGACAAAGCAAATAACGACACAAAGGATTTAACGTGGAAAACCCGATGTGGGAAAAACCACGGACCGCCCAAAAACATCCAGTAATCACCAAGAATAGTAGGATACACAGAGTATTCTTCTCTAGTCACACACTAGAGGCTCAACATCAACATTACAATCATCTTCTTCTGTGACTATTCAGTTATTCCCTCAATGCTCAATAACCACAAAAATCTTTGGATCCAATCTTCCCAACAAAGACCTGATCATTTGTTGGGACGTTATGACTCAGATCTCACAGCTACGTATCATTCCTGGAAAAGGTCTTAGGTATAAGGACCAATTCTCTGAGTTCGTCAATATCCAGAGACTCTTTTCCATTCAGATGAGCCTATTAGATCCAATCATGCAAAAGCTGTTAGAATCATGTTCATAATCCCATGCAGAATTTGCTCAAAAGTGTTCCCATCCTTTATGGGAAAATCCAGAATTCTTCGTTCGCCTTCCTTTCAAGAAAAATGAAGATATAAATCCAACCAAGGCAAGTCACATGGGAATGAAGCCAGAACACTTGGCTTTAGCTCAAATGGAATGCTCAGAACTATTGCAGCAAGGCCTTATTGAAATCTTTGACTCTCAATGGGCTTGTGAAGCCTTTTATGTCAATAAGCGTGCTGAGCAGAACAGAGGAAAAATGAGATTGGTAATCAACTATCAACCCCTTAATCTTTTCCTCCAAGATGACAAATTCCCTTTACCATCCAGAGTCTCTCTCTTTACTGGATTAACAAAGGCCCATATCTATTCCAAATTCGACCTCAAAGCCGGATTTTGGCAATTGGGCATCCATCCTGAAGACAGATCCAAAATAGGATTCTGTATTCCAAACCAGCACTTCCAGTGGAAAGTTCTTCATTTTGGCCTAAAGGTAGCACCATCCATTTTCCAAAAGGCCATGTGTCGTATCTTCCAACCAATTCTTTCAAATGCTGCAGTGTATATCGATGACATCCTGCTCTACAGTCCTGATGAGCAGTCACACTGCCAACTCCTTGAACGGTTTGCAGAAATTGTCAAAAAGCCTGGCATCATGCTTTCTCAGAGAAAGATGAATATTGCCCAAACAGAAATTGAATTTCTTGGTATGCACCTCAACAATGGTACATACTATCCAGGGCCGCATATTGCTCAGCAACTGTTAAAGTTTCCTGAAGAAAATTTCACAAAGAAAGAAGTTCAGCAATTCCTTGGGATAATTAATTATCTCAGAGACTTTGTCCCAAATATTGCAAAGCTTCTGATTCCTTTGCAGTCCATGCTAAAGAAGAATTCCCCACCTTGGGGAAAAATTCAGACAAAAGCGGTTGCTGAGCTTAAGGAGATTATGCAGAATCTCCCACCACTAAAGATACCATCAACAGGCAAAAGAATTCTTCAAACTGATGCCAGTGACGAATACTGGGCAGCTATTTTACTTGAAGAAATTGATGGTAAGAGACACCTTTGTGCTCACAAAAGTGGAAAGTTTTCTCAATCCGAAATGCATTACCATTCCACTTTCAAAGAAATCTTAGCAGTCAAAAATGGAATCAAGAAGTTTGAATTCCATCTCATCGGCCACCACTTCCTGGTAGAATTAGAAATGGCATCTTTTCCTCAGATGACCAAGTTTAAACAGAAGCAGATTCCAAATTCCCAACTGCTTCGATGGGCTGAATGGTTTTCAAAATATTCTTTTGAAACCAAACACATTCCAGGGAAAAAGAATGTTCTTGCTGATTTCTTGTCAAGACTAAAGGCACCAGCTGAAATCAACATGTACATCAAAAGACCTGCTTTTCATATGCTCAATCATGGAGTAAAATACAAGATTGAGAAGATCAAAGATTTGCCAAGCTGGAAATTTCCCCAGGAGATTATTGAACAAATTCAGAATGACAATCTCACTGCAAATCTAGAAAACCTCATGTGGCAAAGCCACACAGATCTGTTCAGATTCAATGCAGGTTCGATTCTTTATCCTTGTGGATTAAATCCCGATTATCCATTCATACATCCTCTTATCTGGAAAGAAGATGATTTCCCTGATCAGCTCAAGACGCTATTATGGTACTTAACCAATAAGTACTTGATAGCTTTTGAAATCCCAACTAGAAGATTTGTTGCCAATCTTACCAGGATATTCCTACTTGGAAGAAATTTTGAGAAAGAAAGTGATCGAAACCTTCTAGACTTTCTCAATTGGTTCTATCCTCCTACTCACTGGAAACATCTTTTGGAAAAGGAACTTAGAACCACAACACCAAATCCTGAAGTCTATACCATTCTGTTTTTCCGACGTCCATGGCACTTTTGCCGAAACAATGGCAACATCATCAATGTTCCGCTGGAGATAGGAACCACATCCTACAAACCACATCTGGATAGCAAAGAAGCTCAGATTCACAAATCCTATCCGAGATCTGTCATATCTTGCCAACTCCAGTATTGAGAACTCCAGAGAATCCTGTGCCAAGAAAACAAAACCATCCCTGAGAGTGTATGGAATTATAATGAACCTACTGCATGAGATCATTATGACCTAGCTCCAGAAGCTAGGAAAGCACTCAGGCAATTCAGACAAGCTAAATCATCTCAAGATAATGAAATGACAAGTGCACAAGACATTGTCCAACCTACCCAGGACCCCTATGCATGTTGGGGAGGCCCTCTTTCCCAAGACCCTTATGACCAAGAACCATTGTCATTATCTCAAATAAACACTTCCTATTATTCACAGCCATTCCATTGGCCTCAGCCAAGCATTCCTGCCAACACCACAGAAGATGACAATATTGGATAAACAAGTTTGAAGTAAGAAAACCTTAACTGCAACTGGAGAATTTGGAGACGGTTCTCGATGAACAAAAACCATCAACTCGTAGCCCTCGGTCTCACGAACAACATACTGAAATTTGAGCCGATTCCGACAATATTTGGGCTTCGAATCAAAGCCGCAAAGTTGCAGCTTTCTTCTTTTCTTCTATTCTCCCTTCGGCAGTTTTTCTTTTCTCTCACATTTCTTTTTCCAGATGCGCACACACCCACGTACGACAACTCCACTTCTTTTTGTTTTTTTTGTTTTCCTTTTTTTTTTCTTTTAATGCTGGCTAGGCCCCACATGCAAGTGGACCCAGCCAACAAATCTCCCCCTCCACCTCATGTGGGAAGGTTTGTCATGCCCGCTTTTCTTCTACAAGTGTCAAGCTTCATCACGGGCAAGGCTTTGGTCATCATGTCGGACTTATTGTTGTCGGTATGAACTTTCTCAAGTAGGAAGAGCTTCTCTTCTAACTTTTCTCGAATCCAATGATACTTCACATCAACATGCTTCGACATTGAATGAAACATCGAATTCTTACTAAGATGGATGGCACTCATGCTATCGCAATATAGAACAAATTTCTCTTGCTTCAAGCCCAACTCTTGTAGGAATTTTTGTATCCACAAAAGTTCTTTACCTCCTTCGGTAATAGCAATATATTCCGCTTCAGTTGTAGACAAAGCGGTACATTTTTGCAATCTCGATTGCCATGAAATAGCTCCCCCTGCAAAGATTATTATAAAACCCGATGTGGATTTTCGAGAATCAACATCACCGGCATAATCCGCATCCGAGTAGCCACTCAACTCAGGCTCCGCATTTCCATAACATAGGCAAAGTGTAGAAGTGCCTCTAAGATATCTCAAAATCCATTTAACAACGATCCAATGCTCCTTACCTGGATTAGAGAGAAATCTACTCACAACACCAACTGCATGAGCAATATCGGGTCTTGTACAAACCATGGCGTACATCAAACTACCCACGACCGATGCATAAGGAATATTCATCATCTCAACCTTCTCTTTCTCATTTGAAGGACACTCATTACTACTCAACTTGAAATGGCCTGCAAGTGGAGTACTCACCGGTTTACATGTGCTCATGTTGAATCTTTCAAGCACCTTTTCAATATACTTCTCTTGAGATAACCACAATTTCTTATTCTTCCTGTCATGAGTAATTCTCATGCCTAAGATTTACTTAGCCAGGCCTAGGTCTTTCATTGCAAAAGCTTTACTCAACTCATTCTTCAAGCTCTTGATTTGCTTGGCATCATGCCCAACAATCAACATATCATCCACATAAAGTAGGAGAATAAGAAAATCATTATCTGAGAATATTTTCATAAAGACACAAGAATCGGAGTTTGTCTTACCGTATCCTTGTTCTTCCATGAATGACTCAAACTTCATATACCATTGCCTTGGCACTTGCTTGAGACCATATAAGCTTTTCTTCAATCTACATACAAGGTGCTCATTGCCTTTAACTTCAAAACCCTCCGGCTGCTCCATATATATCTCTTCTTCTAGGTCTCCATGAAGAAAAGCTGTCTTTACATCAAGTTGTTCAATTTCTAAATTTAAACTGGCGGCCAACCCAAGAACAACTCGAATAGAAGACATCTTTACAACCGGTGAAAAAATCTCTTCGAAGTCTATGCCATTCTTTTGACGAAAGCCATTCACAACAAGTCTAGCCTTATATCGTGATTGTAAACTATTTTCTTCCGTCTTCAACTTGTACACCCAGTTATTTGTGAGTGTTCTCTTACCCTTAGGCAACTTCACCAATTCAAATGTGTGATTCTCATGCAAGGATTTAAGCTCCTCTTGCATAGCTTCATGCCACTCATTCTTTCGTTCACATGATATAGCCTCTTCATAAGTTTCTGGCTCTCCTGCATCAGTGAGTAACACATACTCATGTGGCAAATATTTTTTAGAAGGCCTACGCTCTCTTTCAGATCTTCTAACTTGAGGTAGGATAAATTGCTCTTGCTCAGCTATTTCACCTGTCTCAACTGAAGAATCAACATTATGTGAGGACTCACCATCTTCATGATTTCCATGCACTTCTCCCCCATGATTTCTATCAACATTAGAAAGATTTGGGCTGAAACTAACTGAACGTTGAGCTGTATTCTTTGGTCTCTCCGTCTTGTTAATGTCTTCAATAGTTTGATACTCACAAAACACCACATCTCGGCTTCTAATGACTTTCTTTGCAGCTGGATCCCATAACCTGTAGCCAAACTCTTCATGTTCATAACCTAAGAAGATACACTGTTTAGACTTGTCATCAAGCTTGGATCTTTCATCTCTTGGAACATGCACAAAAGCACGACAACCGAACACTTTTAGATGGCTGTGGGAAATATCTTTGCCACTCCAAACTCTTTGAGGAACATTCCCCTTAAGAGGAACCGATGGAGATAGATTTATCAAGTCCACTGCTGTTCTCATTGCTTTACCCCAAAATGACTTAGGCAACTTCGCATGAGAAAGCATACATCGAATCCGATCATTAATTGTCCGGTTCATTCTTTCTGCTACTCCATTATGCTGTGGTGTTTTTGGAACAGTCTTCTCAAGCTTGATACCATAATCCCTACAATAATGTTCAAATGGGCCTCTATATTCACCATCGTTGTCAGCCCGAACACATTTCAGCTTCTTCTCGGTTTCTCTCTCCACATTGACATGAAATTGCTTGAAAGCCGCAAGTACTTGATCTTTAGATTTCAAAGCAATAGCTCATACTTTTCTAGAACAGTCATCAATAAATGTCATAAAATATAATGCACCTCCAAGAGTTCTAGCATCCATGCAACAAACATCAGTGTGAACCAAATCAAGTACATTTGATTTCGTGTGTGGAGAGAAACTATGAAATGAGAATCTATGTTGCTTCCGTGTAAGACAATGAGTGCATTCCTTTAGATTTTTCTCCTTCAAAGATAAAAGGTTCTTTCTAGCAAGAGTTTCAAGTCCTTTCTTGCTAAGATGACCCAGCCTCATATGCCATAAATCAACCGAGGGATCCTCCACTACATTTACCTCTTCTTTAATCAAGTCAGCTTGCATGGTGTAGAGAGAGCCTGTCTTCTTACCCTTTGCCACTACCATGGAACCTTTAGTCAACTTCCATTTGCCATAAAAGAAGGAATTACAATAACCATCATCATCTAAGGCACCCGTAGAGATCAAGTGAAGTCGAATATCCGGAACGTGTCTCACATTTTTCAAGAGCAAATTACATCCGACATCGGTTTCCAAATAAACATCTCTCATACCAATAACCTTGGAAACATCACTATTTCCCATCCTAATATAACCAAAGTCGCTGCTGCGATAAGAAACAAAGTAATCATGCCGTGAGGTGACATGAAAAGAAGCTACAGAATCAACAACCCACGTAGAGTCTTGGCATGTAAGATTCACACATCCGTCATCACATACGAACACAATATCGCCATCGGATGCAACCGCCATTGTAGCTTGTTTCTCTTCTTTCTTTTGATCTCCATTTCTATCATGGAATCTATCTCTCTTTGGCAACCAACACTCTTTTGCATAATGTCCCATTTTACCGCAATTATAACACTTGACACTCCTCCTCGGTCTTGATTTCGACCTTCCTCTTGACTTGCCTCGGGTATCATTTCTTTGAAACCTTCTTGATTGACTTCTCGCCCTGTTTTCTATAACAAGAGCATCCGATGTAGAAGCATAATTCAAGCCTTTTCTTCTTGTTTCTTCATTGAACAAACTTTCTTTAACCATGCTCATAGAAAGCACACCAAAAGGAGCTGAGTTGTTTAATGCCACAACCAAGGTGTCCCAACTATCAGGAAGAGTATCAAGTAATAAGTATGCTTGCAATTCATCACCAAGATCAATCTCAAGATTTGTCAATTGATTTACAATATTTTGAAATTCACTCAAGTGTTCCGCTATATTACTCCCCTCCTTGTATCTCAAATTCATAAGTCGCTTAACTAGAATAGTTTTATTTTGTGGAGTTTTTCTCTCATAGAGATCTTGTAGTTTCTTCCACAAAGTGTCCGCCTTTGTTTCTTGAGCAACATGATGAAACACACTATCATCAATCCATTGTCGGATAAACCCAACAGTTTTCCGATTCATTCTCTCCCATTCTTTGTCTTCCTCATCTCCTTTGGCTTCATCACCCTCAATAGGATCAAATAAGTCTTTGCAATATAACACATCTTCCATCCGAGGCTTCCAAATAGAAAAATTCGAGGCATTTAACTTAAACATGGTGATGTTGGTTTCTTCCATTTAACACTAAAATTTCAACCTTAGCTTTGATACCACTTGTTGGGGAGAACTCGGGTACAACAATTCACCACGGCCAAACGCAATCCAGGATCAATTTCTCCCCCGATACTAAATCAACTTAAAATCTCTTAACCCCCAGCAACAACCAGCAATGTATAGCCTCACAAAATGCAAATATAATACTGAAATGATAAGTAGACAAAGCAAATAACGACACCAAGGATTTAACGTGGAAAACCCGATGCGGGAAAAACCACGGACCGCCCGAAAACATCCACTAATCACCAAGAATAGTAGGATACACAAAGTATTCTTCTCTAGTCACACACTAGAGGCTCAACATCAACATTACAATCATCTTCTTCTCACCACATAGGTGGATAAACAAGTTTGAAGTAAGAAAACCTTAACCGCAACTGGAGAATTCGGAGACGGTTCTCGACGAACAAAAACCATCAACTCATAGCCCTCGGTCTCACGAACAACATACTGAAATTTGAGCCGATTCCGACAATATTTGGCCTTCGAATCAAAGCTGCAAAGTTGCAGCTTTCTTCTTTTCTTCTATTCTCCCTTCGCCAGTTTTTCTTCTCTCTCACTTTTCTTTTTCCGGATGCGCACACACCCACGTACGACAACTCCACTTCTTTTTGTTTTTTCTTTTATTTTCCTTTTCTTTTTCTTTTAATGCTGGCTGGGCCCCACATGCAGGTGGACCCAGCCAACACGTAGCCTCGCCGAGGGCGAGGAGGTTGAGTTCTCCATCGTCACCGAGTTTGAGGGCAAGTCCTCGGCCGTCGACGTCACCGGCCCCGGCGGGGCCCCCGTCAAGGGGGCGAGCGCCGCTAGGGATGGCTTCGGCGGCGGGGGGTTCGAGTGCGGGTTTAGCGGCGGCTGGAAGGGCCGCGATAGGTACGGTGGGGGTGGCGCCGGTGGCGTCGGATGCTATGTTTGTGGGGAGGTGGGACACTTGGCGGGGGACTGTGACCACGACCGCAGGGGTGGGGGTTCTGGGGCGTGTTTTAGCTGCGGTGGGATCGGCCACATGGCGAGGGATTTGTCGCTGGAGTACCGATGGTGGGGTTGGAATAGGAGGAGGAGGAGGAGGCGGCAGTGCCTGCTTCAATTGTGGTGGTTTCGGGCACGGTTCTCATTGCTGATTTGGAGAAAATCTCGTCAAACATGGGTGCTTCAGATCAATGCATTGGACTCTTGAACAGTTCATCCACGGAGAAAGATAAGTCTGATTGATATTAGCTATTGATTCTAATTCCAGATGAACGTCCTGAGATTGTCTTTAGTTCATCACCCAAATTGACAGGATTTCATCAGTCAGTGGATAAATCCAAGGTGAAAAAATTTAAAAGCGCTTTCAAGTTACAAGTTCCCGTAATCTTCTCCACCAGCCATCAAACCTCAGATCAAGAGACCTATTGATCAAAGCATACGATCATCGCAGTTGCAACAAGTCCCAAGTCATTACCAGGTGAAAAACCACATTGCACAGTTGATTGAGCAAGTTGCTGGAGGTGAGAGGTTTCGCCCCGTTTGAACTCGGGCGATGATTGGCAAACCGCTTCTTTTGCACCTTTGCCTGACTAGAATGGCTCCCCGAAAGACACTGACATTGATCGACCGTGTTTCTCGATGTGCTCATAAACAGATTGTTTTGGTCACCTCTGAAAACACGAACAAGGGACCAATGCACCGTTAAAATCGACAACGTTTGGTAGTGGTTTCGCAGAGTCCCAAATCACGAATAAAAATTCCTGTAGACGAAGAGATCAAGTTGAATACAATGAGTTTACGCCAGATGAATCCTAGTTTCGTTCAATCAGCCTCTTTGGTTTTTTCTCTCTCAAATCCTGCCAATGGAAGATCTTTGTCAGTACACCTAAGAAATCCACAATTGAGAAACTACTTAGGCTTCCATCGTATCACGGAGTTTCAGGAAAATATTTTCTAGGAACTTATTTTTTAGGAAAATGTAATTATTTTTCGGTGTTCGGCTTGAAGGAAAATATTTTTCGCTGTTTGATAAGGAAAATCTTTTTCTTCGTATTTAAAATGGATTTTTCATATTTTTTAGAAATTGATTTTTAATTATTTTTAATTTTTAAAATTTATTATTAATTTTTTTTTTCTTTTTTCTTTGTTTTCCATCTCCTTCTTTCTTGGCCGATCGTTGGACATGTGATGGCCCGCGATCGGCCACTAGTGAGCCTCGAGCTTGTCGACAAGCACGAGGCTTACTACTTCCCAGATTGGCGAGCGTGAGTGTCGAGTTCCAGGTTCGCCAGATCGACAAACGCAAGCTTGAGATCGACGAGCTCGAGGTTCTCCTGGCAACGGCCGACGACTAGTAAAAAAAAAAGAATATGGAAACAAAGAAAAGAAAAGGGAATTAAAAATAATTCGAATTAAAAAAGAAATAGAAATTAAAAAATAATTCGAATAAAAAAAGAAAAGAATAAGAAGAAAGGGAAGGAGGAAATGAGAATTTGTAAAAGTGTGAGATAAAAAAAAATCAAGTGAGGAAAATGTTCTCCACTTTTCAAAAGTGGAAAACATTTTTCCCTAATTTAGAAAACTTTTTTTCTTTCATGAAAAACATTTTCTCCAAGAAATTCATTTTTCATGAAACGAACGTCGAAAAATCCGGAAAATATTTTCTTGGAAATTATTTTCCGCAAAAGGAACGGAGTTTAATCGAATAACTTTTTTCCCATCTTTGAAATTTTTTTCTCATTCTAGTTAATGGCTTTGTGTAAAATAAGAATGGATCTATAAGTCATTAAAATAAGTAAGAAAACACGTTCATATATTTCAAAACCTCAAAAGAAACAAAAATGGCAAGAAAATGCATTTACAGTTATAAATCTCATGTACAAAGTCCAGTTAACTCTTGAACCTTTCAATTGAATAGCGATAATGCTATATCCTATAGAAAAAAAAAAAACGCAATTCCCACTTCAATGCACCCTTAACACGTGCCAAAACACTAGTAATTGATAACTTCAACAATTTGTAACGCATACAAGATTTGCCATTTGCAGAGTTTTGCGTCTGCGCGCGAGTAGATAAATAAATCATTCACTTGCAAAAGGCAAAAACGATATTACACGTGACTTTTCACTTGTGGAAGTCAACTTTTGCAATCTTGCCAGAGCTCAGACATGACCGAGATCGACACTTTATTAGATCGACTCTTTATCATTCTCTCTCTCTCTTTCTTTTGCGTGGTCTTTGGCCCGGGAATCAGATACTGCTCTGGTGGGTGCCTTAGATCGGACTACAAATGTTGGGGTGGGTCAGGAATCTTGCTAGAGCCCAGACACGACTGAGATCGACTCTTTACCATTCTCTCTCTCGTTCATTTGCGTGGTCTTTGGCCCGGGAATTAGATACTGCTCTGGTGGGTGCCTTAGATGGGACTACAAATATTGGGGTGTGCAGTGATCTTAGGAGGATGAACTGTGCATTCACATTTGGGCCTCCCATTTATTCTTCACATCAGGCCAATCAAAATCCTTGTGGAGCTACCATGCTGGATAATGAGAGCTAGAAGAAAGAGTGACCCCGAAACTAGACGGAAAAATCTAAATATAAAAGGAAAACGACGAGGGCAAATGAGAGCCTGACCATCTCTCCTCCACCTCCACCTCCCCCTCCATCTCTCTTGCGTTCGTCCAGCGATCTGCTTAGCATACTCGACGGCTCTGAGGGCGTCACGGGCCAAGATCCAGCGATCCAATTCCTCGATTTCATTCACATAATATGGCTGAGGGATCAGATTCATCGTTGGACCCGAAATTGGTAGAGCTCAGAGAGCTCCGGCGGTCATTGAGGTCGTTGATCTCGTTAGAGCACCTAGAGTTACCAGAGATCCCACCGCTTCCGGCTTTTCTCCACCGTATTGAAGACTTGGTTGACGATGGGGGAAGCGATGACGGCGTAGGTCCTGACAGAGAGGAAGAGGACAATCAGGTCTCTTCAGAAAATAAGGAAGGCAGGCTTGACAATGATAGTGGGAGCAATGAAGAAAGTAGGGCTGGTGAAACCACCGGGCCAAGTACAGTAATCTCTCACGGGACCGATGGCCTTGAGAGATGTGTTCAATCCGTCATAGTGCGATGGCTGGGGTAATTTAAAATTTTTAGGTTTTGACCTGCACGGAAGGGATATCTTGCTCGTTGGGGCACTCCTAAATTATGGAGCTTGCTTACTTATATAGAGATCGGATATCGGGAGGATGCACGATACGGCAAATTAATAGGCTTTCTTGAGTCATTGGTTAAGTTCAATATCACCGTCAAGGCTAAAACTTATCATTTTCTTGATATTTTCAATTACGTAGCTATAAAAACATAGAATTTTTTTCCTATTTTGCTAAAATCAGTATGCCTTATTTATTTTTTGTGATTCTTGACTGCTACAGAATCCTTATGCCCTCAAATTCGTGTCAGATTTTGTACCATTTTTTCATTCCGCTGAGAACCTATAATAGTTTTGTTTCTCCAGTGTACTTTTTTTCTCAATTTTTGATAGGATATGGCCTAGTATTTACTTATGTGCCTTTCGAGTGGCCCAGATACAATTTGGTGTCAGATACATTGATAATTTAGGTTATAATGTCTACCTTATTTTATGATACAGGGAGCAGCAACATGTCAATTTGGACAGCTTGAAAACAATCTTTGGGAACTTTAATCTTAAAGATGTCTTGATGAATGATCCATCATTCACCGCTCAACTAACCCAAAAAATGAACAGTGTGCGCGTCGATCTTTCGCGTATGCTGAAGACGAATCCTGAATTGCGGTGGGAGTTCTATCATCTTTAATTTGCATCATTACCATCTTCATTCTACTTTCTGATATATTGTGTAACCATTGTTAGTTGACTAATTTTCATTTTCCTGCATCACTCAAATCTCATGAGTATTAGAGGTGGCCCGAAAGCCATTGAACTTGTCTTGAATACCTGTGTTGTCGGTTAGAATCTACTTAATGAACAAAAGATGTGTATATCTTTTGGCAATTGACAATAGAAGTTGCTGGTGAGACTATTCAATGAACAAAAGATATGTATATCTTTTGACAATTGACAATAGAAGCTGCAGGTGAGACTCTACTTAATGTGTATATCTTTTCGCAATCGACAATAGAAGCTGCTGACGATACTCTATTCAATGAACAAAAAATATGTATATCTTTTGGCAATTGACAATAGAAGCTGCATGTGAGACTCTACTTAATGTGTATATCTTTTGGCAATCGATAATAGAAGCTGCTGGTGACACTCTACTTAACGAACGAAAGATATGTATATCTTTTGGCAATTGACTATAGAAGTTACAGGTGAGAGCTCTACTTAATGTGTATATCTTTTCACAATTGACAATAGAAGTTGCTGGTGAGACTCTACTTAATGAACAAAATGTATGCATATCTTTTGGCAATTGACAATAGAAGCTGTAGGTGAGACTCTACTTAGTGTGTATATCTTTTGGCAATATTTGCGATGCTTATCGATTCGGGAAGTTGGTCCTTCTCCGCATTATTCGCTTAATTGATTTCTCTGAGCATTTTGGAGGGTCAATTATTGCTTGCTTTTAATTACCGGCAGCTCAGAGGAATTGAACGAGTATTACAGTCCCATTTGTTGGAGTTCAACAAAGAGACTGGAATTTTTGTGTCGCCTTAGCGACAGACTATTATTGAAAGCTAAGGCGCCCAATCAACAAGATGAACTGAAAGGATTGCTTTCGGAAGAATTGGAGAGCAAAAAGCCACTGGTTTTTTATGGGGAGTGGATCAACAAAATAGATCCTAAATTTAGGCCTCGCAGGGAGTATGATTATGAATCCGTCAGGGGGTTATTGCGCTTCGTGCGAAATCAGTGGCGCCACCTCCTGGACGGATCTGAGGTTACACTTTCTATGGAACCGTGAAGATTTATGTAGCGGAATGCATGCAAGGCTTCTTTAGTAACTTTGTATATCTAGAATTGTATGAACTTGTGACTAAGCTTTTCTCGTTCCCACAGGAATTCCTGGGACCGGGCAGCGGGGAACGCTTCTACGATTACTTCGATGCACGATTCCCGGATCTCTTCGTGCTGTCGTACGGAGCGGCATCCCAAGTATGCAGCGAAGAGAAATGGTTTGAGGAGTTCCGTTGAAGGGACAACTTTTCCAGGAGTACTTTGGAAGAGAACGCTTCGACAATTCCTTTTCAATCCAGTCGGTTGTGCGTTCCCGTGTTTTTTGTTAGGATCTATTCGACTCTGTTTGAGTGTGTAAATGTATTGTTTTAGACGTATAACATGGTTGCAATACTGAATTGTTTTAAATGTACAGTGTGTTGTTCTTGATGTTGCATAAAAATAGAATATTTACACTTCAATTTAGTGCATTTTTTTAAAAATCGAAATCCATGAATTTAATTTTTTTGTGTATAATTTCAAAAATGTAATCATTAGACCTCAAAAAAAAAAAAAAATTGCTTGGTGGTCAAACGTAGTAGCAACTTTCTTCAATGAAAGTACTTTTCAATTCGTGGCGGTTGAGCAACTTCTCTGCCAATCTAGTAATTTTTCATATGGAAATCTCAATATCTAGAGAAACATGTTTAGCCTTGGTAAATCTCAATGGAGTAGGTAACTCTGTCAATTATGAAATAAATATCAATCTACCAGCTAGCAAGTAGTTTACCTATGAAATAATCATTACTCTGTTAACAAGTTTAACTCTAAAGGGGATTAATGCTTAACGCATATTGATTTAGTCCACTACACCTCATGCCGACGGCCCATAAAGAAGCTTCACAATGATTTTCTAATTAAAAAGCAGGTCATTGGCTAAATTTATATGTAAGTTATCAATTTAAGTGATGTCTTGAGTAATTTAACATATTATAAAATTTTCATTCAAAAAAAGAAAAGAAAAAAGAAAAAGACGATGCTTTTGAATAAGGTGGCGCATTCTTGCAAATTGCACCTTTTTTTTTTTTTTCAAATAACAATACGAAATACGAATTCTTTATTTACATATTTTCCCCGAGATATTTACTTAAAAGATTATTTATGATTCAATTTTTTTATTATAGCTAAATTTAATTTGTTAAGATGATTACATGTGTTTTTATTCTAGGATAATTGTTCAAAAAATTCTAAATCCAATTTAGTTATAAATTTTTAAATTGTGTCAATTTAGTTCTAAATATTTTAATGATTTGCCGATTTAGTTATTAACCTTTCAATCGTGTCGATTTGGTCCTAAGCCTTTTGAAAATTTGCCGATTTTGTCCTAAACTTATCATTTGAATAGTTAGCAAAAATGACCATATTGACAAATCATTGAAATGTTGAGAACTACGTGTTCTTCAGGTGCAAGGGCACTTCTTCAGGTGCAAGGGCACTTCGCCATAATATTTCAGGGCAGTGGAATGAAAGTTCAATATTAGATCTTGGAGATTATTCTTCGCAATCAAGCTGTTATCTGTTGGAACCTTCAGGGTCATTCTTGTTGCTCTGGACTATATGAAGGGTGAATCCAAATTCCCAGTTTTTTAGGATGGATTAAGAAAAATGGCACGTCAACGCATGTAAAGAGTTCGAGGAGCTCAAATCTCTTCTTGAGTCTCTACTCCTGCATTTTGAGGACTTCAACATGGGGTGTCACCATCGACCTTGAACAAAACAACGAATAATCAGTGAATAGAATGATCTATAGGACTCAAGTGACTTGCTAACGGTAGGTACTCGCAAACTGCTCACCACGGCAGCATCATCTAAATAACCATGAACTTCTATACAACACGGTCGCCTCATCACTGATTAGGAGAAAATCTCGTCAGACACAGGTGCTTCGGATCAAACCATTGGACTCTCGAAATGGTTCATCTAAGGCGAAAGATGAGTCTAATTGATATTAGCTGTTGATTTTAATTCCGGATGAATGTCCTCAAGTTGTCTTTAGTTCATCACCCAATTTGATAGGACTTCATCAATCAACGGATAAATCCAAGGTGAAATCAATTCAAAAGCAGTATCAAGTGATGAGTTCCCATAATCTTCTACACCAGACATTAAACCTTTATGCAGATCAAGAGACTTATTAATCAAAGCACACGATCATTGCAATTGCAAGGATTCTCGAGTCATTGCCAGGTGAAAAACCACATCGTAGCTGATTGAGCGAGTTGCTCGAGGCGAGAGAATTCGCCTCATTTGAACTCGAGTGATGATTGGCAAAGCACCTCTTTCACACCTTTGCCCAATAAAGATAATAGCCTGAAAGACACGAATCCCAACTGACCATGTTTCTCACTATGCTCACGAACCATATCGTTTTTGTCACCTCCAAAAACCCAAACGAGGGACCAATATACCTTAAAATCAGCAATGTTTGGTAGTGGTTTTGCAGAGTCCCAGATCAAGGGAAAAAAAGTCCACATACATGTAAAAGAAGAGGTCATCCTATGTGTTTTAAAATTAGAGCAAAAACTAACATAATCTTGCAATTTAATTCATGCGAAATCTGCTGAAAAAATAAATGACAAATAATAAAAGATACTAAAGATTTATTTAGTTCGATCTGAGCGTCGATACTTACATCTATCGAAATACTTAATAACTAATAATTCACTATAATGACAAAATTAGAGTTACAATTACTTATAAGCTCTCGTGTTTCTTATAGCTATATAATATCCAAGCCCAAAGAAATTACAAATAAACAACACTAGCATAGAACTCGCAGCATAAATGATCGCCCATGTTCAGATCTCTTCCGCGGCTTGAAAAGCAACCGACTCTTTTCGTCCTGTCTTCTTTGAGCGGCTCCTTCGAGTTCACCGTGCGGCGCAAGTTAGAAACATTAAAGTAAAAACCTCTCTTCTACCTTTTTATCTTTTTGGAACCCTATCTGAGCCCACATAAAGAATATATATTATTGGAGACGTGGGCCCCCTTCTTTGTCTTGTAGTGGCGGAGGACTTACCCTTCATCTTCTTCTTCTTCTTCTTCCCATATTTTTTTTAAAAAAAAAAATTTCTCTTGCGCGGTTAAAAGGAGTCCGTTCTCTCTAGCCAGGGTCTTGCATACAGCCTTAAACTCAAAACAAAATTTAATAATTCTCCACCTTAATTTGACATTTGAAGTAAATCAAAGTGCTCATTACCTACACTGCTCTCCCAATATCTCGATAAGCACTCACTATTTATAGATGAGCTTGAACTTTACTAAAATAACATGCTCAGTCATTATGTTTGTTGGGTTTTCCGCCGTAGTAATCTTCTTCACTCCAATCTTACCCTTTGCCATGACATCCTAGATGAAGTAATATTTGATGTTGATATGATCACTCCCTCATGATAAACCGAATTATATGTCAGGTGTATCTGACATTGGATGGTATATCGACACTTTTCTAATTTAACTTAAAGTTTGAGAGCAAATTTCTAAGCCATCTACCTCTTTTACTATGAAGGTTAGTGCCATGTACTTTGCCTCAATTCGAAACAAAACTATGTGGTCCTATAAGAATGCCTTCCAACTCATTGCATTACCTGTTAACATAAACACGTGCCCTTTTGAAGACCTAAACTCATTTAAGTCACCGGTCCAAATACACATACCTTGCGGTTTCACTGCCATTATTGTCCCTCTAGTATACTATACCAACATTTATTGTCTCCTTCAAATATTTGAGGATTCAATTTATAACTTTCCGATGAGCTTTATCGAGATGCTTCATATAACAGCTAACTATACTCATAGTTTGTGAAATGATGGGCTTAGTGCATATCAAAGCATATAATTCCTCCCAATATACTTCTTTTGAGACAAATGTAAAACTCGTCTAGTTGTATCATGCAAAATCTATATACCCAATATTTTCAATGCAGAACCTAAAACTTGTATTGCAAATTCAACACTCAAATGCCTCTTTAGCACATCAATATCATATATATTCTTAGCTACTATCATCTTATTATCAACATATAATCTTATAAATCAAAGACTTGTCTATCAATTTCATAAAGTAAACAAGGCTATTAAACTAACTACAAGACCGTTTCAGCTCATATAAGAATTTCTTTAGTAAGCAAACATGGTCTTTCTTACAAGAAGTATCAAATCCCTTTGGTTGTCTCGTGTAAATCCGCTCCTCCAACTCATTGTTAAGAGATGTCATTTTCACATATAACTGCTCCAACTCGAGACCCTATGTAACAACTAAAGCAAGTAATATACGAATAAAAATATATCTTACCATATGAGAGAACACATCACTATAACTAATGCTTTTCAATTGTGTATACCCTTTCAAAACAAATCTTGCATTTATAACTCACTTTCTCAACATCGGGAGTCCTCTCCATCCATTTATAGACCAATTTGCTTCTGACAATCTTCTAGCTCTTATGTCTAGTGGTTTCCACTAAGTGATTCCATCTCTTCATTCATAACCTTTATGCAGATCAAGAGTAATCAAAGCACACGATCATTGCAATTGCAACGATTCTCGAGTCATAATAGGGTGAAAAACCAGATCACATTGCTAATCGAGCAAGTTGCTTGAGGCAAGAGTTTTTGCCCGTCTGAACTCGGGTGATGATTGGCAAAGCACCTCTTTCAAACCTTTGCCTGATTAAGATATTAGCCTAAAAGATATGAAGCCTGACCGGCCATGGTTCTTGAAACGCTCACAAATCAAATTGTTTTTGTCACCTTCGAAAACCCGAACAAGGGACCAATGCACCTTAAAATCAACAAGGTTGGGTAGTGATTTTGCAGAGTTCCACATCAAGAAAAAGAAGGGACCAATGCACCTTAAAATCAACAAGGTTGGGTAGTGATTTTGCAGAGTCCCACATCAAGAAAAAGACTCTAGAGACATGAAGACGAAGAGATCATCTCCTATGTAACATGAAAACCGATAGGATTTTATAGTTTAAGTCATTGTGAAATCAACCGAAAAATATACGAAGAATAACAAAAGACAGTAAAGATTACGTGATTCAGTTCAACTATCAATATCCACATCCACGAGGATAATCAATAGCAAATAATTCATCATAATCGAAAAATCAGAATTACAATCCATCCTACGCTCGCGTGTTTTTGACTACTGGATAATATCCAAGCTCAAAATATTTACAAATAAACAGCTTAAGTGGACATAGAACTCACAGCAAAAATAATCATTCATGTTCAGATCTATTCCACGGCATGAAAAGAAACAATATCTGTACGCCCTGTTTTCTTTGTGCAGCTTATTCGAGTTCACTGTGCGGCGCAAGCTAGAAACATGAAAGTAAAGCCTCTCTCTTTTACTTTCTTTTCCTTTTAAAACCCTTGCTGGTCCCATATAAAGCGTGTGTATTATTGGAGACGTGGGTCCCCTTCTTTGTCTTGTGGTTTTCTTTCTCGTGTGGTTAAATGACATCCGTTCACTCTAGCCAAAATATAAATGTTAAATCCTTGATCAGCAAGAATTCGATCAAGAATTCTGATCCACCTCTTCCAATTCTAATTGGGTCTCGTATAAGAACTTAAACTCGAGACATAATTTAATATTTTTTTTTTTTGTAAAAGACATAATTTAATACTTTAACTAATGAAAAATGAGTTTAGTACCAAGTGAATCCTAATTTTAATCGCCCTCTGTTTTTCTTTTCCTCAAATCGTGCTAATGGAAAGAACTTTGTCAGTTCATCCAAGAAATCCATATTTGGCATCAGCATGAGCAATTAAGAAAAACTACTTAGCCAAAATTAGACGAAAAGGAAGAACAGATGAGATGTGTTTATGTATAATTAGATGAAATGTGTTTCCATTTGAAATATTTTGTTTCAAGAAATTTATTATTTATTTAATTAGTTAGGAAATATACAAAACATGATTAATACCACAAAAAACCAAAAACTGGTACAAATATGATAAATTTATCAAAAATTAATTTTTTGACCATAAAAAATCCCAAATTAGTACATATGTGATAAATTTATCCAAAATGGCTACAAAAAACTCTAAAACTCTAAAACTCGTGACAAGCTTAGTCCAAATTATTTTTTCGAGCGCCAAAAATCATAAATTGGTACATTTATAATAAATATATCATTCATTAAATTGGATTAATATTACAAAAAAAAAACCCATAAAACTAGCACAACCATGACAAATGAAGAGTAAAATACTAAATTGGTACATTAGTGAATTGCCAAGTGTTATCCAACTCAATAATTTGACAATAAATTTAACAGAAACTAACAAAAGATTAATTTATAAAAAAATGTACTAGTTTGGGGTAAATTTGTCAAATGTATCAATTTTGGATTTTTGTTAGCCAAAAAATTTAAGTTTGAGTAAATCTGTCGAAAATGTATCAATTTTAAATTTTTGTTGGCATTAACACTTCAAAATAAGATAAAAAGGAAGAACAGATCTATATATAAACCCAAACTCAAGCTCGCCTCGTCACTTCTCTCTTTAGAACCCCAACGGGGTGTCTCTCTCTCTCTGCTGATCCATCCATCAAATGCATGGCGAATCAAGAGATATGCAGCGGCACCGTCCTGTGGTTCAACGACGTCAAAGGCTTCGGCTTCATCAAGCCCAAGGACGGCGGCGAGGTTCTCTTCGTCCGCCAGTCCTCCATCAAGTCTGAAGACTTCGGTAGCCTCGCCAAGGGCAAGGAGGCCGAGTTCTCAACCGTCACCGAGTCCACGGGCAAGTCTTCGGCGGCGGTCGACATTAGTGGCCCCAACGGGTGGCGCCAGGTTCGAGCGGCATGGCGTCACATGCTATGTTTGCGGCGAGGTAGGACACTTAGCGAGGGATTGTGACCGCGGAAACCTTGGGAGTAGCAGCAGTTCTGTGGGGTGTTTTAACTGCGGCGAGAATGGCCACAAAGCAAGGGATTGTCCGAAGCGTATGAGTCGACTTTGGAGTGCGGTCCTGGAACTTTAAATTTCAAGTACCTGGTAACGTATTTATGAAAATATATATTTGAAAAGTGTTTTTAGTGTGATTAATTTAAGTTTTCGAATTTAATTTACCCTAGTGGTAAGAATCTTTATATAAATTGATCTTTATAACAAAATCAAGAGGTAACTATGCAACAACCGTTGCTATATCCCGAGGATCAAGTATCGAATCCAAGAACCCCGGACAAAATCAAAATGGAAACTTGACATTGACGGCTTCTCTCAGAACTGAACATAGGAACTTTGCTCTGCGAAAATGGCACGAGAGATGAAATGTCATTAATGGATAGAAATCCATACGGGATTTTTCATCACTCAAAAGACTAGAATGAGAAATTTCATGAAGTAAGTAGATCTGTTAGCTGATTCGGAAGATTCTCTCTGAGAGTCTTAAACAATGTACAAAATTCCATGCGAAAAAAAGAAGAAGAGGTTTTGTCAGATTGATTGAGTTTTTGCCTGCACAGGTAGTCCAATCTTATCCAGATACAAAGTTGTTCGCTCGGGAAAGAGGTAGATCGATGAGATTCCATTTTCGTGCTAAAAGTTATGTGAAAGAGATGTATTAACAAATTTATAAATAAAATAATCACATCAAAATGGATCTTTCTCAATTAATAATTTCATTATAATAAATATAATCATATATGTTACTTTGTCAAGTGTGAATTGTACAAATTTTTGTTACAAAGTTTTTTTTCGCTATAGTCCTTGAATCACAACGTCATTCATCCTTAATTACCTTCTCACAATTAGCTTATAAATCGGGAAAGTTTAATGGATGGAAACAGGGTTGAAAAAGGTTGAAGTTCCGTGTTTTTTTGGGTTAATGGTTAAAGTTTCTGAAAGAACTAGAATCAGCTAGAATTGATAAATTCCCTAAGCTTGAAATGAACTGCAAAGTAAACACATATCTGCATAGGCCTTTCTACGTCAGGCAATGAATACACGAGGTGCTCCCCTCTTATAAATCAAAATAAGAGGATTATACATCAAGACTTACATACAACAATTATAAACATATATGAACATAGATGCTATGCTAGCACGACGTTTTGGATAAACGGAAGCCACTTCTAAGTCCGCAATGAAGAACAGGATCTTGTCAAGAATACCTTGGCATCGATAGGATGCCTCCTCATGCGTCAATTCTTCCCATTTTGATGTCTTTTAGTGCCTGGCAGGCAAAATGTCCTTGAACCTAGACGGTGTTGAATTTCACCTTGGTGAATGATAAAAGTAGTCATATCTTCAGTCCCTTGAAATCATGAACGGAGCCGGGTAACCAATGCCACCATATGAAGCAGATATTTTGGAGAACTTTTTTCTATTAGCAACTCTACATGAGGGAAGGGAAGTAACTCGGGAGAATTACCAAAAAAGTCCTAAACCTATTGCAATTGTGCCAATTCAGTCATAAACTTTTTTTTTGTCCAATTTAGTCCTAAACATTTTATAATTGTGCCAATTCAGTCCATCCGGCCAAAATTGGCCGGCCGGCGCTGACGTGGACGCTGGCGGGGGACAGCCGGCCGGTGAGGTAATTTTTTAATATTTTTTTAAATTTTTAAATTTTTTTGGCCTTCTGCGCCGGCCAGAGGTGAGGGCCGGCGAGGCTCACCCCGCCGGCCACTGGCGGAGGCGAGCCTCGTCAGCCACTCGCGAGGGCAAGGCCCCGCCGCGCTGCGTGGTGTAGTCGAGGAACCCGTGGAGGAGCTCGATCTTGTCCTCGTCGGTCCAGAGGCGCTGGAACAGGGTTTTGGCGACGGTCACGGCTGGGGAGGGTTGCTTGAGCTCGAAGGGGGAGATCTTGCCGACGATTGAGGGGTCGGGGGAGGCGGGGGAGGCGGCGATGGCGACGGCAGCCTCGCCCAGCGACGGCGAGGCGGCCGTCGCCAGATCGCGACGGGCCTGGTCGCGCCCCCCGCCCGAGGAATGAGTCGCGCCCGCGTCCCGGGCGAGTGCTAGGCTCCTTACCAGCCATCGAGGTCGAGCCTTGCCACATCTGGCGACGGCCGCCTCGCCGTCGCTGGGTGAGGCTCGCCTCTGCCAGTGGCCGGCGAGGCTGACCTCGCCGACCCTCACCTCTGGCCGGCGCCGGCCGGCCAAAGGAAGGAGAAGAAGGCCAAAAAATTTAAAAATTCGAAAAAAATAAAAAATTTATTAAAAAATAACCTCGCTGGCCGGCTGTCCCCCGCCAGCGTCCACGTCAGCGCCGGCCGGCTAATTTTGGCCGGATGGACTGAATTGGCACAATTATAAAAGGTTTAGGACTAAATTGGCACAATTGCAATAGGTTTAGGACTGTTTTGGTAATTCTCCCGAAGTAACTCCAATGACTGACGCGTGTAATTTGTATCACATAAATGAATTTTGGAGGTGCATAAATAGAAAGAAAATGAAGCAAAAATATCGGTGTTCGAAACAGAAAGATTCAAACTTGCAGTTCGACACGGTCACAACGGCCCTGCACCTCAACACCTCTTACCAGGACTTTTGAGTTGGCAGGATCATAGAATGCTGCGCGATCTTCTCCCCATCTCTCCCTGAACAAATTACTCCAAAGGTTGTTGGCTGAGGCTTAGAGCTGTTAAACGGGTGGGTCGGGTCAGGTTTGGGTCGAGTTATTAATGGTCCAACCCAAATTGACTCATTAATCCATTTATGACCCATTTATGTATAATGTAAATTTTCCAACCCATATACGACCCAACCCATACCCAATCCATACCCAACCCAACCCATATTTAAAAACTTATTCCTATATATATATATATATATATATTTTTTTTTTTTTTTAAGATTATATTACTAAAATACTTCCAAGCTTATTTCTTATATATATATATACTTCCAAGCTTATTGCTAAAATAATTTTATACAACTCAAATTTAATGGACAATTTTTAAAATAATTATTTTAAAAAATCGAATTTTAATTATTTTTTTATTTTTAAAAAATTAAATTTTTAATATTATTTTTTAAATATACTTTTCTTTCTCTTTTTCTTTTTTTTTCCTTCTCCTTCTTCTTCTTCTTCTTTGGCCGGCCGCCGGCCACGACGACGGCTGACGACCAGCCATAGGCGAGCCTCGAGCTCGTCGAGTGTCGGCGAGGCCTCTGCCTTGCTAGATCCGGCGAGCTCGAGCTCGCCTGACGCCGGCGAGCTCGAGGCTCACCTGGCCGGTCGTCAGCCATCGCTGTGCCGGCGACCGGAAGGAGGAAGAAGAAAGAAAAAAAAGAAAGGAAAGAAAAAGAAAAGAGAAAATTAAAATAAAAAAATTATTATAAAAAAAAATGTTTTTATAAAGTTAAAGAGGGAAGAGAGAGATTATAAGGTTTTTGTTGAAAATGGGTTCTCAACCCAACCCATTTAAAACCCACTTAAAACCCACCTATCTTAAACTTTTAATTGTGAAATCCATTTAACTACTTTTTGTCAAAAACAAGTGATCCATTTATGACCCATTTATGATTTAATTGTGAAATCGCTCTTTTGATTTTGGAAAAAAATATCTTTATCAATATGCCGCTTCTTCTACACATTTAGGTACAAACTGAAATAGGAAATAGCTAATAGTTAGGACTCATTAAAAAAGAAATGGATAATCACGCACTCACGGAAAAGCCCTTCCCGTACCAGGTACTAATATCTTTTTAACGTATAATTAGATCGGGTAATCAGTCAAATTAAGAAAATATATGGGTCTATGACCCATTTTAACACCTCTACTGAGGCCATGGCTTTCCAATTTCTGCAAACTGTAAATCACCAATTTCATCATCTTGACTGAACTCTTCAGGAGCAAAACTATACATTCTTCTGTAGATTCTCATTTGCCCCTCAATCATCAAGAGCTAGTCCATTTGCATTCGTCCCACCACAAGTTAAGAATACAATTTCTGAAGTTTCAAGTTATCCAGCGTTGCCTGCTATATATACACCAATGTCACTAGATGGCTAGTTTTTCAGCCGGTGCCAAAGTGTTCATCTAAATCCAATTGAATTGTTCCTTTAATGTCCACCTAGAAAGAGCCATCACAGATTTCTAAGTGAAAAAAACTCGCAGAAAAGGCAATACATCTCTTCAAATGAAAGGGAAGGCATTCGATTCATCACAGATGTCAAACAATTTCTATCGGTGTTGTTTCGATTCCTCTAACTCGTGTCGTTGCATTAACTAAATTCTGGCCTACAAAGGAAAAAGAATTGAATACTGTCCTCTCGCTTTAATAGAAAAATAATAATAAGGGAACTAGGAACAAACAAAACCCTGTCTCCACAATTTCATCAACTCAGACTTGCGGAAAAGGCAATACATCATCACTTCTCAAACCTGCGACCTCAAGCCATTGAATACGATCCTCTTGCTCCGTATCGTCAGCTTAAAGTGACCACAAACAAACACGAGCAGAGCTCGGCAAAGGACGAACCAGTGTAACAAGTCGACTAGAAATCGTAAAAACTACAAATCAAGGTGACATCGCGAAATCTCAAACGAAGATTGCCTTTGTTGAGAGCAACGTGATAAGTCACTATAGAGTTTTGTTTAAAGAGGGGCAAAAATGAAATTATGTTTGATAAATGAGAGTGGGACGGGAAATTTTGGCGTTTTCATTTAACAAAGACAGAATATTTCGAAAATGCTACTTCTCAAGACACCTCCTAACCTCAATTGAGCTTAAAGTCCTTTTGTCGTATTTCCCTGAAACTCTCCAAAAAAATTTGCCACATAACATTTGCCTTGGGCTAAAGGACTTTAGAGCCCCAAAAGCCGTTACCAAACGCACCCTAAGCCCCGATTTTTCAGGATAGATTTGGAAAATGGGAATATCGAGGGGCCTTTGCCAAGTTACGCTGCAATTATTTTCTATTTCGCAGGTTTTTGATTCATTGGCTGGGCCTCACGGCTTTCTCGAGGGGCAGCGGCAAGGCTTGCGGATCGACAAATGAGGTATTACTGAGACTTCACGGGTGCTTGGTGAGTAATTTGGGGAGCTCATATTGCTTCTTGGGCCTCCTGTTGCATTGCATTTCGAGGAATTCGACATGGTTCGTCACCACTGGCCTCAAACCAAACAACAAAGAATCGGTTAATAGAATGATCTGTAGGCCTCAAGTGACTCCTGTAATGGCAGGTTCTGGCAAACTGCTCATCGCGGTGGTATCATCCAGATAATCACAAACTTCTACACAGCACAGTCACCTCATTGCTGATCTGGAGAAAATCTCATCCAAGACGGGTGCTTTGGATCAAACCATCGGACTTTCGGAACGGTTCATCTAAAGCGAAAGATGAGCTTGATTGATATTAGTTTTTTATTCTAATTCCAGATGAAAGTCCTGAGATTGTCTTCATTTCATCGCCCAATTTGACAGGAGTTTCATCAATCAGCGGATAAATCCAAGATGAAACTAATTCAAAAGCAATTTCAAGTGATGAGTTCCCATTATCTTCTTCACCAGCCATCAAACCTTCATGCATATCACAAGACCTATTAATCAAAGCATACGATCATTGCAATTGCAACTAGTCTCGAGTCATTATCAGGGGGAAAACCACATCGCGCAGCTGATCGAGCTTGTTGCTGGAGGCAAGAGGTTTTGGCTTGCTGGGGCTCAGGCGATGATTGGCAAAGCTAGCGCCTCTTTCACGCCTCTTTGCCTGATTAAGATAATGGTCCTCCGAAAGACACAAACCCCGATCAACCATGTTTCTCGATGTGCTGACGAAACAAATCGTTTTTGTTACCTCCGATAAACCCAGACGAGGGACCATTCTACCTGTACATTTGACAACGTTAGGCAGCGGTTCTGTAGCGTCCCGGATAAAGAATAGAAATTCCCCGAGCCATACAGACAAAGAGATCATCCTCTGGTTGATGACGATGAGCTAACACCAGATTAATCCCTAGTTTATTTCAATCACCCTCTGGTTTTTTATTTTCCCCAATCCTGCCAATGGAAGATCTTTGTCAGTACACTCAAGAAATCCATTTCTGGCAGCAGCATGAGCAATTGAGAAGCCGCTTATTAGTCAATTAACATTTGATAATTTTTTTTGTCATTGTAGCTAATGGCTATGGGTATAATAAGTGTGGATCTATAAGTAATTAAAATAAGTAAGAAAACACATTTATTATTACAACCTCAAAAGGAAAAAAATGGCAAAAAATGCATTTATAGTTCTAAACCTTATGTACAAAGTCCAATTGACTCCTGACCCTATCAATCGAATCGCAATAATGCTATATCTTTTAGGAAAAAATGCAATGTCCACTTTGATTACATACGCGCCACATGCGAAAACACTATTAATAATTTGATAACTTCACTGATTTTTAACTCATGCAAAATTTTTCATTTGCGGAGTTTTGCGTCTGTGCATGAGTATGTGAATAAGTCGTTCACTTGCAAAAAGCAAGAACGATATTACTCGTGACTTTTCCATCTATGGAAGTCGCTTTTGCCATCTTGGTGGAGCTCAGACACGACTGAGATCGATACTCTTTACCGTCCTCTCTTCTTTCTCTGGCTTTTGCGTGGCCTTTGGGAGAGGAATCAGGATGCTGCTGCTCTGGTGGCTACCTTACGAATTGGGGTGGGCCGTGATCTGAGGAGAAGGATCTTGGTGGGTCGCATCTGGGCCTCCCCCATTTTGTATTCTTCACATCTGGGCCAAGCGAAATCCTTGTGGAGCAACCGTGCTGGATAATGAGGTCAGAAAAAAGGGTGACCCGAAACCGGACCCGAAAACCTAGATAAAAAAAGGCAAGCGACGAGGGCAAATGAGGGCGTGACCATCTCTTTCCTTCGCTTCCGCCTCCATCTCTCCTTCTTTCGCCCGGCGGTCTGCGCAGCATACTCGAAAGCTCGGAGGGCGTCACGGGGCGAAATCCGGCGATCCAATACCTCGATTCCGTCGGCATAACATGGCTGAGGGGGATTAGTTTCGTCGCCCGCATTCCATGAGTCGGTAGATCGCGGTATGGTAAAGTCCTCGGTAGAACTCTGTACGTTCACGGTTTTGACATTGATCCTAGTGTCGTCAAGTCTCCTGAGGTCTAGAGACCCCCTGAAGTCGTTGAGGCGCCAACTGGTCGCTGAGGTGGTTGGGGATCTTGATTTCGTTGTTGTTCCTGAGCTGGTTAGAGCTCCCAGTTCTCTGCCTTTGTTTCTTACGCCGTAATTACTCCTCCCATTGTTAACATAGTGGGTGCATAGATGTGCGGTTCATTCCCGATTCTGATGGTGGTCGCCTTGTGATCTCCGATAAATCTTTGTCCTTGCTTAACAATGTGAGGTTTATTTCCGTCCGTGATGGTGGTGGCATTGAAGAGCCAGAGCCTAGGGCTGGTGAAATCCCCAGGCCAAGTATAGGGATGGTGAAACCCCCAGGCTGGGGCTGGCGAAATCCCCAGGCCAAGTATCAGAAAATATCGGGCTGGTGAAACCCCCAAGCCAAATATCGGGCTGGCAAAACCCCCTGGTCAAATATCAGGCCAAGTATCAGAAAATATCAGGCTGGTGAAACCCCCAAGCCAAATATCGGGCTGGCAAAATCCCCAGGCCAAATATCGGGCTGGCGAAACCCCTAGGCCAAGTATCAAAAAATATCGGGCTGGTGAAACCCCCAAGCCAAATATCGGGCTGGCAAAACCCCTAGGCCAAATATCAGGCCAAGTATCAGAAAATATCGGGCTGGCGAAATCCCCAGGCCAAGTATCAGAAAATATCGGGCTGGTGAAACCCCCACGCCAAATATCAGGCTGGCAAAACCCCCATGCCAAATATGAGGCCAAGTATCGGAAAATATCGGGCTGGTGAAACCCCCAAGCCAAATATCGGGCTGGCAAAACCCCTAGGCCAAATATCGGGCTGGCGAAACCCCCAGGCCAAGTATCGGGTTGAGGAAACCCCCAGGCCAAGTATAAGGCTGGTGAAATCCCCAGGCCAAGTATAGAGATGGTAAAATCCCCAAGCCAAGTATGGGGCTGGCGAAACCCCCAGGCCAAGTACAGTAATCTCTCATGGAACCGATGGCCTTGAGAGCTCCTTTCAATCTTTGTGGTGGCATTGAAAAGCCAGAGAGTAGGGCTGGGGAATCTTTGTGGTGGCATTGAAAAGCCAGAGCATAGGGCTGGTGAAACCGCTAGGCCAAGTACAGTAATCCCTCATAGGACCGATGGCCTTGAGAGCTCCGTTCAATCATTGTCAGGAGACAGGGTTAAGGATGTGAGGCTCATTTCCGTTCCTAATGCTGATGGTGGCAGCATTGAAGAGCCAGAGCGTAGGGCTGGTGAAACCCCCAGGCCAAGTACAGTAACCGCTCATGGGACCGATGGCCTTGAGAGCTCCATTCAATCTTTGTCAGGAGACAGGGTTCACAATGTGGGGCTCATTTCCGTTCATGATGCTGATGGTGGTGGCATTGAAGAGCTAGAGCGTAGGGCTGGTGAAACCCCTGGACCAAGTACAGTAATCTCTCATGGGACCGATGGCGTTGAGAGCTTCGTTCAATCTGTTATGGTGGCATTCCTACGGTAATTTAAAATTTTAATGTTTTGACGTGCACACAAAAGGGATATATTTTGATGGTTGGGGCACTCCTAAGCATTGAGCTTGCTTGCTACTTATGTAGAGATTGGTATCAGGTGGTATCCAGGAGGATGCACGATACTTCTTGAGTCATTGGTTAAGTTGAGTATCACTATTGAGGCTAAAACTTTTAGTTTTCTTGATATTTTCAATTACGTAATGATAATAACATTGACTTCTTTCTTCCCATTTTGCTAAAATCAGTATGCATTATTTCTTCTTCTTCTTTTGGTTTTTGACTGCTACAGAATCCTTATGCCCTCAAATCCGTGTCAGATTTTGTATCATTTCTCATTCCACTAAGAACCTGTACTAGTTTTGTTTCTCCGGTGTAATTTTCATTCTATATTTCGAATAGGATGTGGTCTAGTATTTACTTGCCCTTTCAAGTGGCCCAGACCAGGTACATCGATGATTTAAGTTATAACGTCTACTTTGTTTTATGATATAGGCATGTTGTTGACAATTTGGGTAACTGGAAAAGAATGTTTGAGAAATTCAATCTTGAAAATGTTCTGAGGAATACTCCATCATCCTCCGATCGACTAAACCAAGTTACAAACAACACGCGCTCCGATTTTCCACGACTTTTGCAACTGCGAGAGAGAAATCCCAGCTTGAGGTGGGAGTCCTGTTATCTTTAATTTGCATCATTGCCATTTTTGTTTGGTTGTCTGATATACTGTGTAACCATTGTTAGTGGATTAATTTTCATTTTCCTGCATGACTCAAATCTCACTAGCGTTACAGTTGGCCCAAAAGCCATTGAGCTTGGCTTGAATATCTGTGGTGCTGCTGAGACTCTACCTAACGAACCAAAAATGTGATTCTGATATTCTAGTGGAGGATGATCCTTGGAGGATGACAAGGGTAAACCCACCTAGGAACATATAAATATCATAACTCCTAGCACAATTCTTGTTTTGTATACACCGAATAGGATTTCGTAATGAAGAAGATAAAGGTTTTTGCGTGTGATGTGCTAGCTATGAACTTTGGAGAATGTTATCCTCGGTGTCCAATCTAGTCTAGCTAATGTAATTTTAATTATTATAGGGATTGCCCCGATGTCATATTTGCGATGCTTATGAATTCGGAGAGTCGGTACTTCTTGGCATTGTTTGCTTAATTGATTTCTATGAGTATTTTGAAGGGTCGATTAATAATTGCTTTTAATTACCAACAACTCAGAGGATTTGAAGGTGTATTGCGTTCCTCTTTGTTGGAGTTCAAAGAAGAGAGTGGATTTTTGGTCGCACCTCAGCGATGAACTATTATCGAGAGCTGATGAACTGAAAGAATTGAGGTTGGAGTTGGAGAGGACGTGGCAACTGCATTTTGGTGAGAAGTGGAACGACAAAATAGATGAGGAGTGGATCAAAAAATTTGGTGAGGATTGGCGACCGCATTTTGGTGAGAAGTGGATCGACAAAATAGATGAGGAGTGGATAAAAAAAAATGGGAAGAAGTGGATCGACAGAAAGATTGAGGAGTGGATTGAAAAGGTAGATCCTAAATATAGGCCTCGCGAGTCTAATTATATATTTGTCAAAGGTTTATTGCGGTTCATGCGAAATCGGCGGCACCATTTGGATGAATTTCAGGTACTCTTTCTATGGAATTGTGATGATTTCTGCAGCGGAATGCATCAAGGCTTTCTTTAGTAACATTGTATATCTCGGATTGTATGAACTCGTGACTCAGCTCTTCTCGTTCCCACAGAAATCCCATAGATTGCGTAGCGTGGAATCCTTCTACAATTATTTGGATGCACTATTCCCGTGTCTCTTGATGGTGTCGTACGGAGTGGCGTACCGGTTCTGCAGAGAAGAGCGCTGGTTCGAGGAGTACCGTTGAAGGGAAACCTTTGCAGGAGTTGAAGACATGCGCTTTGATTCCTTCTTCGATTCAGTCAGTTGGGCATCCCACCGTGTTTTCCGTTATATCTATTCGATTCTGTTTGAGGTATAAATGTATTTATTAGTTTAGATTTGTATAAAACATGGTTGCGATTATGAATTGTTCTAAATTTATAGTGTTGTTCTTGATGTTCCATGAAAAATATATGTCATACTTAACAGAAGGTACTTTTTAATTCATGGCAGTTTAGTAACTTCTCCACCTATTTAGTTAATTTTTCGTATGGAATTCTCAATATCTGAAGATATATGTTTGGGCTCACTAGATCTCGACGGAGTAGGTAACTTTTTTTGTTATGAAATAAATGTTAAATCTACTGGCTAGCAAGTAGTTTACCTGTGAAATAATCATTACATTCTTTACAAGTTCAATTCTAAAGGGGATTAATGCTCAGCGCATATTGATCTAGTCCATTACGCCTCATACCGACCGCCCATAACGAAGCTTCACAATGATTTTCTAATTGAAAAGCAGGTTATTGGCTTTATATTTAAGTAGTTATCAATTTAAGTCACGTCTCGAGCATTTTAACATATTATAAAATTTTCATTCAATGCTAAAAAACACAAAACAAGATGATGCTTTTGAATAAGGTGACGCAATCTTGCAAAGTACACTTTTTTTTTTCAAATAACAATACGAAATACGAATTCTTCACTTATATATTTTCTTTGAGACATTTACTAAAAGATTATTTACGATTCAATTTTTTTAACATTATAGCAAAATTTAATTTGTTAAGATGATTACATGTGTTTTTATTTTGGGAAAATTATTCAAAAGGCTAGTGGCCAATTCAATTTTAAACTTTTCAATTTTTGTAATTTTTACCAATTTGGTCATAAACATTTTAATCGTGTAGATTTTGTCCTAAACCTATCATTTAAATAATTAGCCGAAATGATTATATTGACAAATCATTGAAATGTCGAGGACCACGCGTTTTTCAGGGTGTAAGGGCACTTCACTATAACATTCAAGGTAGTGGAATGAAAGTTCAATATCCTGACTCCGGATATCATTTTCGTTTAGACTTCTTCCTGGAATATACTTGTAATCCTTTTACCTACAGGTTATGTCCCCCCAAAAGTTCCTTTCTTTACCTATTTTTGTGTTAGGCTAGCAATTACCGTGGACGCAGGGTCCGAAAACCCTCCTTGTAGTCGGCTACTCTAGCAGGAAAAGTCAAGGTGATCATCAGGTACGTAATCACATTAGGTGTTGGCAACAGCACCAATATCGCTTCGCATCTCTAGAACCACCCAACTACTCGCACAAGGTTGCGACATTACAGAGTTTTAGCTGTGCTATGTTACTAGGGAATGATGCTCAAGAGCTGCCTCGGCTTGAGTGAACCGATGTGGTAAGTAAGTAACGAGCAAGGGGAGGAAGTCCAGAGGAATTACGAAAGTGACCGGTAAAACTGGTAAAACAAAATGTTCCCAAAGTCCCTATCTTTCCAGACGATGAGCGGAAAAGTGAGGCGGATCTGAGAACCTAACTGGAGCTCCAGCTAGAATGAAGCTAGTAGCTGTTCTGGTGATTCATAAGCAGAAACAAATTGCCCAAATGAATCTGAAGTGTTAACGGCTTAGTGGGTTTCAATCTATGCTTGCAAAAGGTGATCATCGGGTCTCTGTGTCAAACTTCTGTCCAAACTTCGCCTGACCTTGCCATTTAATGGCGAGAGCAGAGCAGTTGGTCGAAGAATGGTGAATCGCCATTTAGAATCAACAAATGTTAGAGATGCACGATGTATGATTGCCAAGCGAGTTGCAATCTTAATAGAGGTTATCTAATAGAGGTTAAGCCTTAACTCCGAAAAATGGAAACTGAATCTTGCTTGAATTCGTGTTCTTCAGGTGTAAGGGCACTTCACCATAACATTCAGGGTAGCAGAATGAATGTTCTATCGGACCTTGGAGATTATTCTTCGCAATCAATCTGTTATCCATTGGACTCTTCAGGGTCACTGTTGTTGCTCTGGACCATATGCAGAGAAAGAGAGAGTCCTCGGTTTTTCAGGACATATTTGGAAAAGGAAACGTCAACGCGTGTAAAGAGTTTGGGAGCTCATACTGGTTCTCTACTCTTGCGATGTGTTTAGAAGAATTCAACATGGTGTGTCACCGCCGGTCTTGAACCGAACAACAAAGGATCAGTGAATAGAATCATCCATCCTCAGGTGACTTGCTAATGGCAAGTACTCTCAAACTGCTCACCCTGGCAGCATCATCCAGATAACCCCAAACTCTCATTTCAGATTTGGAGAAATCCTCAGTCAATCATGGGCGCTTCAGATCAAAACACTGGACTCTTGAACAGTTCATCTATGGAGAAAGATCAGTTTGATTGATATTAGCTGCTGACTCTAATTCCTAATGAAAGTCCTAAGATTGTCTTTAGTTCATTGCCCAATTTGACAGGACTTTGTCAATCAGCGGATAAATCCAGGGTGAAACTACCTCAAAAGTAGTTTCAAGTGATGAGTTCCCATAATCTTCTACACCAACCATCAAACCTTCGTGCATATCAAGAGACTTATTGATCGAAGCATACGATCATTGCAATTGCAACGATTCCCGAGTCATTACTAGGTTAAAAACCACATTGCATAGCCAATTGAGTGAGCTGCTCTAGGCGAGAGGTTTTGCCCCGTTTGAGCTCGGATGATGTTTGGCGAAGCTAGCGCCTCTTTTGCACCTTTGCCTGACTAAGATAATGGTCCCTTCCAAAAGACACGAACCCCGACCGACCATGTTTCTCGATATGCTGACAAACTGGATCATTTTTGTCACCTCCGTAAACCTAGACGAGGAACCAACGTACCTTAAAACTGGATCAAGAATAGGAATTGCCAGAGACGTGTAGACGAGGAGATCATCCTCTGGTTGATGACAATGAGTCAACACGAGATGAAAATCCTAGTTTCAATCACCCTTTGCTTTTTATTTTCCTCGAATCCTGATAATGCTTCATCTTTGTCAGTACACCCAAGAAATCAATTTCTGGCAGCAACGTGAGCAAATTTTATTATTATTATTATTATTATTTTTGGTCGGAATACGAATTTATTGAATAAAAAGTGTTCAAACATAAGTACTCACTAAAGACCCAGAGGGGTTGAGGAGGACAAGTTAACGAATTACAGGAAATTTAATACTTGGGCCTTGCAATGGGCCAACTTTAAGTGTTCGAATGAGCCCATGGAACCTCATATATTAAAAATTGTACTTGCCACGTAGACCCACCACTTCTGACAGTGACGGCTCTTCTTCTGGTCGGAGGGGGGAGAGAGTGAGACAGTGCTTCAATGGGGGCTAGGGTTTCGACGTCGACGGCGGAGGCTGCTCTTATGGATCTGGCGAATCCATCAAGGGTTATTATCCCCGACGAGTCGCGAATCACTCCGGCTATAGCTCCGGCGTTTCTTCCATGGACGAACGACCCATCGATATTCAATTTTAGGGTTCGGTCTCTCGGTGGAATCCAGTGTCGAGGTAATGCTTCGTTCTCCGCCCGACGCTTCCTCTTTTTTGGTGTTTTCATTCCATCTCTGAAAATTACTGAGTTTTATGTACGCCGCTTCCGCTAAGGTCGTTGGGTTCGGGATTTATTGTCGAAGTGCAAAATTATTCCTCTCCTTCCAAATTGACCAGAGAACGGAAGCCACCTGTAGCGGAAGGTTGGTCTACCGAGTGAATACGGTGAATCTTTTTGTCCGTGCGTGAGTATGTAGATAAGTCGATTCACTTACGAAAAGCAAGAACAATATTTACTGGTGACTTTTCATCTATGGAAGTCGCTTTCTCCATCTTGCAAGAGCTCAGACACGACTGAGATCGATGCTCTTTACCATTCTCTCTCTTTTCTTTTGCGTGGCCTTTGGACAGGAATCAGGATGCTACTGACTGGTTTGGTGGCTGCCTCATGTAGTGGGGTGGGCCGTGGGTCGTGATCTCAGGAGGATGATCTTGGTCGTTCGCGTCTCGGTCTCCCATTTTTTATTCCTCACGTCTGGGCGGTCAGGCCCTAACTGCCCTCGTCCTAATCCTCGTTTATATCTAACGAAAACCCTAGATAGCAAATTAGAGCCTAATCTTCTCTGCCCCGCCTCCGCCGCCATCTCTCTCTCGCGTTCGTCCGGCGATCCGCTCAGCATACTCGACGGCTCAGAGGGCGTCACGCGCCGAGATCCGGCGATCCAAGGCCTCTATTCCGTCGACATAATATGGCTGCGGCATCATCTTCATCTTTCGACGGTCTTGCTAGGCAAGAACAAGCATCTCGCCTGGATGGCATGATGTTGAACTTGCACCTGCAATTGTGCGACAAAATCCGGCGTGACTACTTAATCCGGCGTGACGACGAAATCTTGCGGAGCGGTGATGGCGTAAGACCTGACAATGAGGAGGCCAAGACTGCTGAAACCCTGGGGCCAACCGATGGCCTTGAGAGCTTCGTTCAATCTGTTATAGTGCAATGGCTGAGGTAATTACAAATTTTTATGTTTCGACCTGCACAAAAGGGGTATATCTTGCTTATTGGAGACACTCCTAATCACTGAGCTTGCTAGCTACTTATGTAGAGATCGGTATCAGGTGGTATACAGGAGGATGCACGATATTTATTGAGCCATAGGCTAAGTTCAATATCACTATCAAGGCTAAAACTTCTAAGGTTTCTTTCGGGAAAAATTCTCCGGATTTTCTTCTGTTCATTCCAGGGAAAATGAGTTGATTAGGGAAAACATTTTTTATGATAGAAAAAAAGTGTTCCAAGATAGGGAAAATGATTTTTAGTTTTGAGAAGTGAAAAATTCTTTCACACCTTTTTTTCACCTGATTTTTTTCATCAAATACATTTTCTTTTTATTTTTTAATTTTTTGAAAAAATAATCTATTTTTAATTATTTTTCCTTCCTTTTCTTTTTTTCCTTTTCTTTCTGTTTCCTTTTCTCCTTCATTAGCCAGTCGCCGGCCCCTGCCTTGCCACAGCCTCATCGAGGCCAAGCTCGCCTGACCGGCCTCGAGTGAGCTCAGGCCTTGCCAGATCTGGCAACCCCGTGCCGACATCTGGCAACCTTGGGCGAGGCTCGAGTTGCTGGACCTGGCGATCTGTGTCTTGGTCGGTCGCCAGGCGGCCATGCGGCGGCAGAGGACGGAGGAGGAGGAAGGAGGGACGAAAAGAAAACATAAAAAGAAAGAAAAAAATAAAATCTCGATTTTAAAAAAATAAAATTAATTAAAATTAATTTTTCAAATATATATATAAATTAAAATTAAATCAATCAGAATAATTTTTTTGGTAATATTTTAAAAAAAATCAAATTAAATAACGAAAGTGGAAAATATTTTTCACTCTATTTTCGGGGTTTAGTCAAATGCCGGAAAATATAATTATTTTCTTGAAAAATAGTTTTTTTGAAAGCATTTTTCGGAAACGTAATATTTTTCACGAAACAAATGGACCTAACATTCTTGATATTTTCAATTACGTAGTAATGAAAACATAATACTTTTTTTTCCCATTTTGCTAAAATCTGTAATACTTTTGTACCAGTTTTTCATTCAGCTAAGAACCTGTAATTCTTTTGTACTTTTTCTCAATTTTCCAATAGGATATGGTATTTGGCTCTAGGTACATTGATGAGTCTACCGTATTTTATGATACAGGGAGCATGTCAGTTTGGATAATTGGGAAACAATCTTTCAGAACTTTGATCTTGACAACAGAATCTGGTTTGAGCAAGATTTCTTGCCCTGCCCTATGCCCCCCCCCTCCCCTAGCTCTGTTTCTTGGGAAACCCAATACGCGGATGACGATGTAACAACTGAAAATGAGGAGGAGACCAAGGGCCTCAAGAGCTTCGTTCAATCTGTTATAGTGCCATTCCTGAGGTAATTTAAAATTTTTATGTTTTGACCTGCACAAAAGTGATATATCTTGCTTATTGGGGCACTTCTAATCACTGAGCTTGAATACTCTACTTATGTAGAGTTATATTGCGTTTTTTCTCTCCCCCCCGCCCCCGTCGCCTTTATCACCCTCCCCCTACCCCTCCCCGGGAGGGTGTCCGCTTAAGACCTGACAAGGAGGAGGAGGAGGAGGAGGAGGACAATCACGTCTCTTCAGAGTATAAGACTGCTGAAACCATAATCTCTCACGGGACTGATGGCCTTGAGAGCTGCTTTCAATCTGTTATAGTGCCATTCCTGAGGTAATTTAAAAATTTTATGTTTTGACCTGCACAAAAGGGATATATCTTGCTTATTGGAGGCACTCCTAATCACTGAACCTGCTTGCTACGTATGTAGAGATCGGTATCAGGTGGTATCCAGGAGGATGCATGATACTTCTTGAAACATGGTTAAGTTCAATATTACTATCAAGGCTAAAATTTCTAGTATTCTTGATATTTTCAATTACGTAGTAATAGAAACAGAGACTTTTTTTCCCATATTGCTAAAATCAGTATACCCCATTTCTATTTTTGATTCTTGACTGCTACAGAATCCTTTTGCCCTCAAATCCGTAGCAGATTTTGTACCAGTTTTTCTTTCAGTTAACCTGTAATAATTTTGTACTTTTTCTCAATTTTCCAATAGGATATGGCCAAATAATTACTTATGTGCCTTTCGAGTGGTCCAGATACTATTTGGTTCCAGGTACATTGATGATTCAAGTCATGATGTCTACGTTATGTTGTGATACAGGAAGTGTGTCAATTTGGATAATCGGGAAACAACCATTCAGGACTTTGATCTTGAAGATGTCCTGGGGACTAATGAATCATACCTCGCTCTACTAAACCAAATTATGAACAGCGTGCACACCGATCTTTCGCGAGTGCGAGAGACAAATCCCGATTTGAGGTGGGAGTCCCGTTCTCTTTAATTTGCATCATTACCATTTTCATTTTGCTGTCTGATATATTGTGTAACCATTGTTAGTGGATTAATTTTCATTTTCCTGCATGACTCAAATGTCACTAGTATCAGAGTTGGCCTGAAAGCCATTGAACTTGGCTTGAATATCTGTGGTGCTGCTGAGACTCTACCTAATGAACAAAAAATGTGATTCTGATATTCCAATGGAGGATGATCCTTGGAGGATGACGGGTAAACCCGCCTAGCAACATATGAATAACATAACTCCTAGCACAATTCTTGTTTTGTATACACCGAATAGGATTCCATAATGAAGAAGATAATGAGGTTTTTGCATGTGACGTGCTAGCTATGAACCTTGGAGAATGTTATCCTCGGTGTCCAATCTAGTCTAGCTAATGTAATTTTAATTATTATAGGGATTGCCCCAATGTCATATTTGCGATGCTTATTAATTCGTGGAGTCAGTACTTCTCGGCATTGTTCGCTTAATTGATTTCTATGAGCATTTTGAGGGATCGATTAATAATTGCTTTTAATTACCAACAGCTCAGATGATTTGAATGTGTATTGCGTTCCTGTTTGTTGGAGTTCAAAGACGAGAGTGGATTTTTGGTCGGACCTCAGCGACAAACTATTATCGAGAGCTGAAGAACTGAAAGAATTGATGTTGGAGTTGGAGAGGACGTGGCAACTGCATTTTGGTGAGAAGCGGAACGACAAAATAGATGACGAACTATTATCAAGCGCTGATGAACTGAAAAAATTGATGTTGGAGTGGGAGAGGACGTGGCAACCGCTTTTTGGTGAGAAGCGGAAGGACAAAATGGTTGACGAACTATTATCAAGAGTTGATGAACTGAAAAAATTGAGGTTGGAGTGGGAGAGGACGTGGCGACTGCATTTTGGTGAGAAGCGGAACGACAAAATAGATGAACTATTAGCGAGAGCTGATGAACTGAAAGAATTGAGGTTGGAGTTGGAGAGGACGTGGCAACTGCATTTTGGTGAGAAGTGGAGCGACGAAATAGATGAGGAGTGGATCAAAAAATTTGGTGAGAAGGATTGGGGACCGCATCTTGGTGAGAAGTGGATCGACAAAATAGATGAGAAGTGGATCGAAAAAAATGGGAAGAAGTGGATTGACGAAAAGATTGAGATTGAGGAGTGGATCGAAAAAAATGGGAAGAAGTGGATCGACGAAAAGATTGAGATTGAGGAGTGGATCGACAAAACGATTGAGAAGTGGATCGAAAATGTAGATCCTAAATATAAGCCTCGCGGGTCTGATTTTATATTTGTCAGAGGTTTATTGCGGTTCATGCGAAATCGGCGGCACCATTCGGACAAATTTCAGGTACTCTTTTTATGGAATTGTGATGATTTCTGCAGCGGAATGCATGCAGACTTTCTTTAGTAACATTGTATATCTCGGATTGTATGAACTCGTGACTCAGCTCTTCTCGTTCCCGTAGGAATTCCATGGATTGCGCAGCGAGGAATCCTTCTACAATTACTTTGATAAACTATTCCCGTGTCTCTTGATGGTGTCGTATAGAGTGGCGGACCGAGTCTGCAAAGAAGAACCCTGGTTCAAGAAGTACCGTTGAAGGGAAACCTTTGCAGGAGTACCTTTGGAAGACATGCGCTTTGACCCTCCGACCACTTTCCATGATTCCTTCTTCGATTTAGTCGGCTGGGCATCCCACCGTGTTTTCTGTTATATCTATTCGATTCTGTTTGAGGTATAACTGTATTAGTTTAGATTTGTATATAACATGGTTGAGATACTGAATAGTTCTAATTTTATAGTGCGTTGTTCTTGATGTTCTATGAAAAATATGTATCAGACTTTAACAGAAGGTACTTTTTAATTCATGGCAGTTTAGTAACTTCTCTGCCTATTTAGTTAATTTTTCGTATGGAAATCTCAGTATCTGAAGATATATGTTTGGGCTCACTAGATCTCGACGGAGTAGGTAACTTTTTTTGTTATGAAATAAATGTTAAATCTACTAGCTAGCAAGTAGTTTACCTATGAAATAATCATTACATTGTTTACAAGTTTAATTCGAAAGGGGATTAGTGCTCAACTCATATTAATATAGTCCATTACGCCTCATACCGACCGCCCATAAAGAAGCTTCACGATGATTTTCTAATTGAAAAGCAGGTTATTGGCTTTATATTTAAGCAAGTTATCAATTTAAGTCACGTCTCGAGTATTTTAACATAATATAAAATTTTCATTCAATGCGAACAAAAACAAAACAAGATGATGCTACCAAAAAAAAAAAGAATAAGGCGACGCATTCTTGCAAAGTACACTTTTTTTTTTCAAATAACAATACGAAATACGAATTCTTCACTTATATATTTTCTTTGAGACGTTTACTTAAAAGATTATTTATGATTCAATTTTTACATCATAGCAAAAATGTAATTTGTTAAGATGATTACATGTGTTTTGTTTTGGGAAAATTATTAAAAAGGTTAGCGGCCAATTCAATATTAAACTTTTCAATTTGTGTCAATTTTTACCAATTTGGTCATAAACATTTTAATCGTGTGAATTTTGTCATAAACCTATCATTTTAATAATTAGCCGAAATGATTATATTGACAAATCATTAAAATGTCGAGGACCACACGTTTTTCAAGGTGTAAGGGCACTTCACTATAACATTCAAGGTAGTGGAATGAAAATTTAATATAAAACCTTGGAGATTATTCTTCGTAATCAATCTCTTATCTAGTGGAATCTTTAGGTTCCTAATTTCCAGTTTTTCATCGAAAAAATGAAATGGCGACACATATGACATGGTGGGTCATTGCCGGCCTCGAACCGAACAACAAAGAATCGGTGAATGGTATGATCCATAGGCCTCAAGTGACTTTGCTAATCGCAAGTACTCGCAAACCGCTCACCACGACAGCACCATCCAGATAACCACGAACTTCGATACAGCAGCACGGTCGCCTCATCGCCGATATGGAGAAAATCTAGTCAAACACCAGTGCTTCGGATCAAACTATTGGCTCTATGTAGAAAGATGAGTCTGATTGATATCCACCGTCAATTCTAATTCTAGATGAAAGTCCTAAGATTGTCTTTAGCTCATCACCCAATTTTGATAGGACTTCATCAATCAGCAGACCGGCCATCAAGCCATTATGCAGATCAAGAGACGTATTAATCAAAGCATACTATCGTCGCTGTTGCAACGATTCCCGACTCATTATTAGGTGAAGAACCACATCGCCCTGGCTGAACTTCGGTTTTTTCCTTTCCTCAGATGCTGCCAAGGGAAGATCTTCGTCAGTACACCCAAGAAAAATCCATTTCAAGCAGCAGCATGAGCAATTGCCAATTGAGAAGGTCACTAAAATATTTCTAGTTTCTATGGTTCGATGATTAAAAAAAAAAAAAAAGAGAGAATCATCCACCGACATGATTTATTATTTAGTTTAATTAGGAATCAGCATAATTTGATCCGGACGTGTTCAAGTTCAAAATGTACAATTAATGGAGATGCGTCTCCCGTTTGAATTACTTTGTTTCTCGAGAGATTTATTTCAATTTTTTAATTGGTCAGGAAATATATAAAATAAGATGAAAAGGAAGAAGAACAAATTCCTCCTATCCGAATTTTTTGTTGCGGAATTACACGGAATCCTGAGAGAGAAAAAGGGGGGAAATCGGAGAGCCGGAGTCGTTACAATTGTAGGGCTCGCGATTGCGATTAGGGTTTTGCTTTTTATATAAATCCCGAAACTCTCCCCCCGTCGCTTCTCTCTCTGGAACCTCCGCGAACTCTCTCTCTCTCTCTCTCTTCATCTCCGGTGATCGATCCGTTGATCGGAATCCATGGCGAATCAGGAGAGATGCGCCGGCACCGTCCTGTGGTTCAACGACCTCAAGGGCTTCGGCTTCATCAAGCCCAGCGACGGCGGCGAGGACCTCTTCGTCCACCAGTCCTCCATCAGGTCCGACGGCTTCCGTAGCCTCGCCGAGGGCGAGGAGGTCGAGTTCTCCATCGTCACCGAGTCCGAGGGCAAGTCCTCGGCCGTCGACGTCACCGGCCCCGGCGGGGACCCCGTCAAGGGGGGGAGCGCCGCCAGGGACGGCTTCGGCGGCGGCGGCGGCGGCGGCGGGGGATTCGGCGGCGTCAGGGGCGGGCGCGGGTTCGGCGGCAGCTGGAAGGGCGGCGACAGGTACGGCGGGGGCGGCGCCGGTGGCGCCGGATGCTATGTTTGTGGGGAGGTGGGACACTTGGCGAGGGACTGTGACCGCGACCGCGGGAGCCGCGGCGGCGGCGGCGGGGGTGGGGGTTCTGGGGCGTGTTTTAGCTGCGGTGGGATCGGCCACATGGCGAGGGATTGTCGCCAGAGTACTGATGGTGGGGTTGGAATAGGAGGAGGAGGAGGAGGAGGAGGAGGAGGAGGCGGCAATGCCTGCTTCAATTGTGGTGGTTTCGGGCACATGGCGAGGGATTGTACCAGCAGGGGTGGTGGTGGGGGCGGCGGCTTTGGCGGCGGTGGCTTTGGCGGCGGAGGCGGCGGCGGCGCTTGCTATAACTGTGGTGGACATGGTCATATGGCAAGGGATTGCAATGCTGGCGGTGGAAGCAGATTCGGCGGCGGCGGCGGCGGCGGCGGCGGTGGCAAGTGCTTCAATTGTGGTGAGCAGGGGCATTTTGCCAGGGAATGTACTATGACCTCTTGAAGAAGGGAAATAAGGAAAGGAGAGTAATAGTACATATTTCTCTTGTTTTCTTGCTTATGCTTTTGTTCACCTTTTTATGTTTTGTCGGTTTGGAACGTTATACATAGGATGTTTTGGAGATTTTAGTTTGTTTCTATCGCTTTTGGTTTCCTGCGTTGGTCCGTGAGGATGACAAATTGGTTAACTTCTAATTGAGCTATTTTCACCCAGTGCTACTGATGGGTGCTCTTATTCAGTTCTGCGTTGGTGATGCCTTAGTGGCTTATTTTTGAAATTTGTGGTTATGATATTCACATTGGAGTGAGTGGTATTGATGCTTGGCCTGGCAGAGATCATTAATCAATTGTCAATTACTGTTGAAGGACGGCATTGCGATTGTTCTCTGTGCGCTCAGTGTGATCGATGGGATGGGAAGATGACATTTTTTAATTGCTCTGAGATGCCTACTGAGAGGAAGATGACATGTTTTTATTCCTTTTAATTACTGGCCATTAACAATATACTAGTTGGAATGGGAAAAAAATTGCAGCTGCTGGGAAGTTTGCCTATTGCACAGCTAAGAAGATGCAGGCAACGACCTCTCTCATGTTCACTTGGCTCTTCATGACTTAATGATTTCTACCTTTCTACCAACTATCTACATTATGAAAAAAATGGAATGTTTCATGCATCAATATTTTGGAATTTTATTCTTGTTTCCAGTTGCTATCCAGTTGTTCTTTGGAATATAGGGTACCAGGTACATTTCTTGTACTATAATGATGACAGCAACAATGGCTCAATATATTTTATAAGGTACAACTGTAAGCCCTTGGTGTCTTTACGTATGGTTTTGGTCACGCTCATGTCTTCTTAATATTCGCCTACTTTTTAACTTGACATTGACCTGATAAGTTACCATGAGATAAGTTGCTCGTAAGGAGACTATGTTGTGGTCCACACATGCATCTTTGTTCAGTTAACCGAGATGAGGATTATTCAGTTTTTGCTCAGTAGGTGTATGTTTTCTTGGTAGGTAATTGTGCTCTAGATGAATTATAATAACTGTAGAGATTTATGTATTATCCAAAGAGACTAATGGATACACTAGAAAGTGATTCATGCCATCATTATTCTGTACTGATGCCATTGGAAGTTCTGTATTGTGGGCAGCTTTTAGAACAAATTTGCTTGTGAATGTATACCTTGCTTTGTAGACAGTCGAGCATGCATGTAATTTGGAGATTTTTTTATCTTCTCCCATTCATTCTTTGCAATTGAATTGGAAGGCCTTCCTGATCATGAGAATTTGGATAGCCCATTTTTGTTCAACTGATATTGGAATCCTATAGCCTTTGGATGTGTTGTGTTGTGCTTATTGTTTTTGTGGAAAATGACTGTTGCTTGATTGGATACACAATGCAAATCTTGGGATCTTGATGAATGAAGAATGTTATAGACATTCTGGAATAGCTTTTGATGATCTAGAATTTACATTTGGGGTTGAGGTTTTCTACTCCTGGAGAGGTTTTCAGTCTGCAACAAGGGCATATCAACCTTTTAGAAGTCAAGTCAATGTAGCCGGTAATTTAGTGAGTTTGTGAGTGCGGTAGGATCCTTTAATGCTATTTTAGGTCTAAATTACTCTGATAGTACAGTCAAATTTTTAACCAATTCCTTTAATATTCACATCATTGAATTTGGTTTTTGACTTCATTTCGAGTTCCTATGATTATGTTCGCGGCATTAAAAGCAGATTATGAAGCTATAATTTTCTGTGTTCTCGGCATGCATGCATCATTTTGGCACAAGGGTGGTGTGTCCATGTTCTTTTTGAACCATGACCTGACTTACTTCCCAAAACGGCTCAGATGCAGGGGTGTCCTGCGACAGGGACAATCCGGCTGGGCAGGAGAGCTTTGCAATGTTTCTGCATTAGCTCCGTGTGATACCAGGCAGTATCATAGGTGAGTTGTGATCGCCTTTGGTGTTCTCTGGAATAACTAAGGTTTAGGGAGTGAATATACTGATTTGCTCCTTGTCTTGGGAGAAGTTTAGTTCCTCCAACAATTTGAGTTTCTGGTGAAAAGTATAGTCTCAAAGCATCTTTTACTCTGTCGAATGACAAGAGGCGCTAATGCTTTTTTCGGCTAAAGGCTGACAGTAAGGAAAGCTTAAGGAGGTTAATGAGAAGCAAACAACTCTATCCATGCAGTGCCTGTTACAGTCTCTTGGTAATTACTATGGGCGAATTCGATTCGGCTGCAATTTCCAAGGCCAAAGCTTTTAAGGCAAAATCCGCGGTTTTGACTAGTTTTCATAACTTGCGTCATCTAATGCGATGAGAATCCCAAGATAGTATTCCCCAACTTGCCTGAATATTAGTAAGCACACGGCGTAATTCATCTTTACCCGTCTTCCTGGATGCCTCTAATTTGGCAAGATGCACCACCGGCCTTACTTAGTCTCACCCGAAAGAGCGTGCCCATGTTCTCTTCTGCCAACTTGCGGCTCGCAAAACATTAGGCAAGTTGGGTTGCTTTATCAGCCAACGTTAATCGTTGGAAAAGCATCGTTTTTACCTACTGATACGATGCTTTTCGACTTAAAATAATGTAAAGGGAGGTGACAGAATTTTTGCGAGATTTGGGCCGTGGTGGGTCAAATGGGCAAGGAAATCTTAGATTAATTTAATGCTAGGCTGATCCTTTACTCCATTGTGTGGGAATAAGAGGCTTTAGGAGCTGTGAGGAGGCTAGACTTTCTCTCATATTCCCCACCCAAGTGGTCAAAAGCCATGCGAGCTGCCGAGTGCTGCAACTAGCGAGCTGCTGAGTGCTGAGCCCTTTTTCGAGTCAATGCCGGGGCAGATGCCTTTTCACTAGTATCTGGAATCTGAATAATTGGACTATTTTTGCTTTGTGTGCCGAAGGGTGCGATGTACAGAGGACAGAAACTTTAGTGAATAGTGTGCTCGGATCTTTGGTCATCGACTACCGTTCTTTACTCTTGGGCGCGAGCTAAGCCTTCCAGGAAGGCGACACTAAATGCGAGATGGAACCCGTGCTTGGAATATTTTTTCATTTTGTTGGGAAAATGTCTGTTGATAGTCTGTTCGGTTTCAAATTACGATTTGATAGGTTTAAATTGAAGCCAGCCATAATGTGTACAATTATGATTTTTGTCTATAGATTGACGTCGTTATAATTAGCAAGGTGCAGCAGTAAGTCACTACGGTGGACGGCATCAAGATTGACGACACTGATTACTCGTAACGGATATAGAGATGATAGGCGATCATGCCACAAGATTTCCATCGTTAATAATATGGCTGTCGAAAAAATCAATGCCGATAGTAGCTCGGTAAGTAAGATCTGAATGTATCGGCGATCATACCATAAGTTGATCGATGACGTGATGCATGACGGTTCCCTATAATACATTCCCACAATGCGCATCGTCTTGCGAAAGAGATAGAAACAAAGACCTGGCCGACGAGGGGAGATGGCCCTGTCCTGTTCTCCCAAGCATGCTGGCGCATTGTTCACGAAGCTAGAGAGAGTCTATCCTAACCTCTCCTTCCATGGTCGGTCCGTCGTGCACATGCTTTGCACATTCCTAATTCGTCTTCTCCTCCATATTCACGCGGCCCGCAAAAATAATTTCAGATGCAATCATCGCATACGCGTCTCATCATTGTCTGTCTCCTTCCCCCTATTTTGTATGCTCCTCCTCCTTCCATCAAACTTGAAGCCGACCTTTCCTGTACGTGATGAGATATTTAGCAAGTGGTGATCCCACCTCCCCTCCTCCTCAGAGGCCCCCACCGACTGACCACATGACCGCCTTTCTCTCCCGTCCGCTCCTATAAATTCCTCCATCTGCCCTACAAACTCCTTTCACACCCAGAAATGAAGTGAGTCTACATCTCTCGGATGCATTCATTCTTTTACACCATTGTTTCTTGAATTCAGAGCCGGCTGCTCATTCTTAAGATTCGACACTCGATGGCTTCGCTCGGAATCGCAGTTGCTCTGTTCTTCCACGTTTTGATCTTCTCGGTCACTGGTATGTTCGAGTGTTAGAAAGGAGTCTTTTGTCATGGCCCTTTTGTTTTTCCTCTCGAAATCACGTAAATGGTGACTCGTCTTTGCTTTAAAGTTTTGGGCTTTCGGTGCTTTCGGCTCGGGTTCTGACCTCATGCTCTGTTTCTTGAATTTGCGTTGCAGGTGCGGATTCGGCGACATTCACCATAGTCAACTCGTGCAGCTTCACAGTCTGGCCGGGGATCCTCTCCGGCGCCGGAACCGCTCCGCTCTCCACCACCGGCTTCGCCCTCGACCCCGGCGCGTCCACCTCGGTGACCATCCCTGCCTCCTGGTCAGGCCGCCTCTGGGGCCGCACCTTGTGCTCCCAGGACCCTGCCACCGGCAAGTTCGCCTGCCTCACCGGCGACTGCGGCTCCTCCGCCCTCGAGTGCTCCGGCAGCGGCGCAACCCCTCCCGCCACCCTCGCGGAGTTCACCCTCAACGGCGCCGGCGGGCTCGACTTCTACGACGTCAGCCTCGTCGACGGGTACAACCTCCCGACGCTGGTGGTGCCGCAGGTCGGCGCCGCCTCCGGGGCGGGGAACTGCACCGCGACGGGGTGCGCGGCGGACCTGAACGTGGGGTGCCCGCAGGAGCTGAAGGTGACGAGCGCCGGGAGCGAGGGCGGGGTGGCGTGCAAGAGCGCGTGCGACGCGTTCGGGGACCCGCAGTACTGCTGCAGCGGCGCGTACGGGTCGCCGGACACGTGCAGGCCGAGCCAGTACTCGGAGTTCTTCAAGACGGCGTGCCCGAAGGCCTACAGCTACGCCTACGACGACGGCACCAGCACCTTCACCTGCGCTTCGGCGGATTACGAGATCACATTTTGCCCGACGCCGTCCACGAGGTAAGAGTCCACCTTGGAACTTTGGCATTTTCTTCGAATCACCGCCATACGAGTGCAGCCATATCTCAAATATTCGATTCTGTTTTTGGGAGAAAAGACCGTTGATTTTCTTCGCTGGCGGTGGTCGCTGAATGTTGTTCTTGGTTTCTCTTGGCGGGTGCAGTGTCAAGGCGGCGGGCGGTGAGTACGCGATGTTGGCGGCGGAGGTCTCGGGCGGCGTTGCCTCGTCGTCGTGGAAGCCGCCGCTCTGGACCGTCGCTGTCGCCGTTTCGGCGACAGTATGGCAGTTGCGGCAGCTGTTCTGATCTGGGAAAAAAAAAAAATCTTCGTCGCCTCTAGCGCTGGCTGTGCACAGTGGGCGCACCTCTCTCTCTCTCTCTCTCTCTCTCTCTCTCTATATATATATATATATATATATATCTCAAGGTGTAGGGCCCCGTGCGCTTCACAAGATCAAGTGGATTATAGACTTAACGAGCGGCCCAGCAAGGAGAGAAAAAAATCTCAAGAGGTCAACGCGTTGCTTCATGGCGGACGCGAATCTCTGAGCAAAAATATATCCGGGAAAAGTAATGTTTTCTCGGGAAACTTTTCGGAGGGTGACGACTCGAAGTTAGCTGCCGGCCGGCAAGGGATTGTAGGGCCTTGCACAATGACCATCGTTGGCCCGAAAAGTTTTATATTGGGCAATAAACTTAGGATCGTTTTGGTAATTAATTTAATAAAAAAAATTATGATTAAATTAATTATAGCGAAAAGTTTAAAATTGAATTGTCATCCGTATAATAAACTTAGAATTGTTTTGGTAATTTTCTCACTAGTAGATTACAGCTCGAGAGTGTGTCTATGTTACGCTCTTATCTGTGCTAGTGATTGCACCATCATCTTAATAAAGAGAAACTTCAGTTCCAACCCTTGGCACGGATGAAGAGAGAAAGAAATACCAAGTTGCAATAGACAAGGATGGCAGCTCAATCATTGGGATTTCCTGCCATTCTTTCAAAATGGAAGGGGGAAGTGGAGGGTTCGAAATCCTATATTTTCAGGGGATTAAGGTAGAGACGATTTAATTTTAAGTATGAGTTTCAATTCCTACGCCATGTAAAAAGATAAGATAAAAGTTTGAGAGTAAAAATTAGAGTATGAGTAAAATAGAACCGACAAAAAAAAACATTGCAAATTCATTTGCTCTGTCAAATACTAAGGAACAACAGGTCGTACATTACTTCATCTTCCAACGAAATTCCATGACTCTTCTATATTCTAATTCTAACTCTAAAATATAATCTAAACATTACTTCATCTTCCAATGAAATTCCATCGCCCTTCTACATTCTAATTCTAACTCTAAAATATAATCTAAACATCGAATCGCATTCTACGCATCGAAAAACTATTGGAAATGCAACAAAAGTCGAGATCAATCAGAATTCATCAAGCGCTGGAGAGCCTGCCGGCGGTTGACTTCGTGCCGTCACCCGCAATTTCCATCATCATCGCCCTCCGAGAAAATCTTCCCGAGAAAATGTCACTCTTCCCGGAAATATTTGGTCCAGAGATTCGCGTCCTTAGAGGGAGCGACGCATGGCCTCTGTTCTCGAATTCTCTCCCCGGAAATATCACTTTCACCGGAAATAATCCACTTGATCTTATAGTGCGCATGGGCCCTACCCAGTTGAGATAGAGAGAAAAAGAGGTGGCCCCACTCTGTAATTTTTTCTCGCGAGGAGAGCTAGGCGATGAAGATTTTTCCTTTCTTTCCAAATCAGAGCAGCCGCCGCAACTGCCAAACTGTCGCCGACACGGCGACAGCGACGGTCCAGAGCGGCGGCGTCCACGACGACGAGGCAACGCCGCCTGAGACCTCCGCCGCCAACATCGCGTACTCACCGCCCGCCGCCTTGACACTGCACCCACGAAGAGAAACCAAGAACAACCCTCAGTCAGCACCACAAGTGTAAAAAAATCAACAGTCCTTTCCCCCAAAAACAGAGTCGAATATTTGATTTATAACTGCATTCGTATGGCGGTGGTTCCCGGAAACTGCCGAAGTTCAGGGTGGATTCTTACCTCGTGGAAGGCGTCGGGCAGAATGTGATCTTGTAATCCGCCGAAGCACAGGTGAAGGTGCTGGTGCCGTCGTCGTAGGCGTAGCTGTAGGCCTTCGGGCACGCCCTCTTGAAGAACTCCGAGTACTGGCTCGGCCTGCACGTGCTCGGCGCTCCGTAGGCGCCGCTGCAGCAGTACTGCGGGTCCCCGAACGCGTCGCACGCGCTCTTGCACGCCACCCCGCCCTCGCTTCCGGCGCTCGTCACCTTCAGCTCCTGCGGGCACCCCACGTTCAGGTCTGCCGCGCACCCCGTGGCGGTGCAGTTCCCCGCCCCGGAGGCTGCGCCGCCCTGCGGCACCACCAGCATCGGGAGGTTGTACCCGTCGACGAGGCTGACGTCGTAGAAGTCGAGCCCGCCGGCGCCGTTGAGCGTGAACTCCGCGAGGGTGGCGGGAGGGGTGGCGCCGGCGCCGGAGCACTCGAGGGTGGAGGAGCCGCAGTCGCCGGTGAGGCAGGCGAACTTGCCGGTGGCGGGGTCCTGGGAGCAGAGGGTGCGGCCCCAGAGGCGGCCGGACCAGGAGGCAGGGACGGTCACCGAGGTGGACGCGCCGGGGTCGAGGGCGAAGCCGGTGGTGGAGAGCGGCGCGGTTCCGGCGCCGGAGAGGATCCCCGGCCAGACCGCAAAGCTGCACGAGTTGACTATGGTGAATGTCGCCGAATCCGCACCTGCAACGCAAATTCAAGAAACAGAGCATGAGGTCAGAACCCAAGCCGAAAGCACCCAAGGTCCGAGACTTTAAACCACAAACGAGTCACCATTTAGGTGATTTCGAGAGGGAAAACAAAAGGGCCATGACAAAAGACTCCCTTTTGACACTGGAACTTACCGATGACCGAGAAGACCAAAACGTAGCAGAACAGAGCAACTGCGATTCCGAGCGAAGCCATTGAGTTTCAAATCTTAAGAATGAGCAGCCGACTGTAAATTCGAGAAACAATGGTGTGAAAGAATGAATGTCTGCGAGAGATGTAGACTCACTTCATTTCTGTGTGTGAAAAGGAGCTCGAAGCGCAGATGGAGGATGGAACGAGAGGGAGGAATTTATAGGTGCGGGCGGAAGCAAATGGCGGTCATGTCCTCAGACGGTGGGCCATCTGAGGAGGAGGGGGAGGTGGGACCACCAATGCTAAAAATCTCATCACAGTTTTAAGGGGCATCGGGATTCCGCGTCCGCCATGAGAAGTCGGTTCCCGAAGGCAGAAAAAAGAAACTCGTCCGCATGGTTTGAGGAGTCGGGTACAGGAAAGGTCGGCTTCAAGTTTACAGACGACGCGCAGCTTCGGTTTCTGGTGTAAGAACAGGGGCCCCTGAATTGGCTCGCATTCAATTTTGCTGAAGGGAGATGAAGGATTAAAAAAAAAAAAATTAGGGGGAAGGAGACGGACAATGACGATAATCTTTTGTAGATTCGAGGGTGATGGCTCGCAAATTGTAGATTCAAGATTTTTCCTGAGGGTGACCACGATGGAAAGGCTTTTAAGTCAGCTGTCGGCTGGCTCTCCGGGACTCGATGGATCCCGATCGATCCTGTTTTATTTTCATTTGTTTTCGACGCTAGAATGTGATTTGATGTTTAGATTATATTTCAAAGTTCGAATTAGAATGTAGAAGAAAGATGGAATTTCATTGGAAGATGGAGTAGTGTTACGACCCGTTGCTTCTTAGTGTTTGACAGAGTAGATGAGTTTTGCGATGTGACTAAACGTCCTTTTTTGAGCTGCCACTCTCGTCTGCTGCAACTTGGTATTTCTCTCTCTCTCTCCGTTCGTGCCAACGGTCGGCGTCAGTCGGAAGTTTGTCTTTATTAAGATAATGGTGCAGTCACTAGCACTGATAAGAGTGCAACTGACTCTCTCTCCCTCCCTCTCTCTCTCTCTCTCAATCAACCAAGTTGAAACCCTGTGACTAGCAAAATAATTAGCAAAGAAATTCCTAAATCTATCATATGAATAGTAATTCAGTTTTAGAATTTTCAATTTAACCATAAATGATGATTGCCCAATAAGGTCTTTCCGGCCAATTTTGGGTGAAAATTGCTAATGTGGACACCAATCGTTTTACTTGATACAATCGACGCTAATATGAACAATTTTTTGCAATATTTTAAAGAGACTTCTAATTTCTTTTCTTTTATTGTGGATGGCAAGCCCCTTGGTGATCCTCGCTTGGTCATTGGGCAAGGCCCTACAACCCCTCGTCGGCCAAGTGAGGATGTGTGCAAAAATTATTTACGTCGTCCCTGGTCATGCCACATAAAACGGACAACTTCCTTGTTAGTAATTTTCGGGCAAATTAATCGGAATGGACCAAGTTGGCAAATTGTCCAAAAATTTAGGACTAAATTAAAAAGTTTAAAGTCGAGTTGACATATATACAATTAGGTTGAGGACTTTTTTGGAAAGAATTTTCCCAGTAAGAGGCTGATCGACACGGTCATGAGGCAAGTGTGAAGAAAAGAGGCTAAACCATTTGATGTGGTTGCAGGATCATTTACGAGATTGTTGGTTCAAAGCTGAACATGTGTTATCAGACCGAAACTAATGACAAGCTCCACGCACGGCTGCACGAATGTCTCTTCCCATCACCTCTCCATTCGGCCACTAGGGTTTCCTGCTGTGACGCCAATGTCATTCGGCGTCAAAAGCCAAAGAGAGATCATCCATGAAAAGCGCAGGGCCAGTGTCCCACTTTGCTCCCGGAGATGTTTACGTGCAAGCGCCTAAAAGCAAGAAGAAGGCTTGAGGAGACGAAGACCTTTTTGGGGAGGCTCTTCTTTCCTCTTCGGGCTGGGACTAAACTAGGTCACGAAAGCACTCGCCCGCTCATCGAGATAAAATTCCGCATCAGCAAAGCAACTCGCTTTCCCCCCGCGTTTCCCGATCTTTCCATCTAGGAAAAAGAAGTATCGTGACGCATTTTGCTCTTTAGCGCCTTTCTTTCTGCTTGCCGATTCGGCGGCATTAATACTTTCCCATATCGAGGTAAGAAACGATGGATGCTCCGACGATCTGCTGACCTGCTCGGGCCCTTCACGACTCTTAACACTCAGGTTTCCCCAACTTGCGTCGATCTCTTACACCGCCATGTCCAACTTGTCAGCAAAACACTTAGGTTTCCGCAACTTGAGTCGATCACTTACGCCGCGAAGTCCAACTTGTGCATGACACGGATTATTATAATAGCTGAGCCTGCATGGATAAGAATATTAATTGGATTCTATCCTTCACTTTTGATCTCTTCCTTTTGGCGGTGCATGTATGCACTTCCTCTGATAACGTCGGTCCTAGAAAAATACATTAGTCAAGCAGAAATTGTTGACAACTTGTGTTCTTGTTCGGTTACGTAAGTTGATACTTTTTCATCGCAAATTGTCCGCAACTTGTTCTATCGTTACAGCAATGCATGGAGATGATGTAACAGCAAAACCCTTGCTACTATGTCGACGAGAGTTCTTTCTAATCGAACAATTCAGAAGAGCTCGAGAGTGCATTCTATCTAGTCGAAGGACGGTTTTGCCGAACTGTTTATATATAATCTAGCTACCCCCTCGTCTTCTAAATTCAAAGAAGTATATGGCTTATTGATGTTGCGAAACAAGGCGTTGATTTAAAGCACAAAAGTCCTTTTCTTTCTCTCTTTTCTATTTTTTCCTTATCTTCTGCGTAGGATTGATTACGCACAAAGTATCCAACAAGACTCTGCGTCGACTTGGAGAAAATATCAGAGTCCACACTGTCATGGCGCTCTCAGACCACCCAATATTTTCTCGTCGACTTGGGGGATAAAAGCTCAATGTGCAAGTCCCGCCATGACTTTCGCAAACTTACGATTTAAGGCTTGACTTCTTTTTTCCTCTTGCCATAGTGGAAAATACTCGTAGGGGTTATCGTATGTTCCTTTCCACGAGCAGTGTCGTGACGTCTAAAGTTTTCTTTTCCTTTTGCGGCTGGATGGAATTACACCGTCATCGTCAATCATCAACTCAGAAATCAACATCGAAAGAGACGAGAATTTCCACAAGTTGTCTGCCTTGCAGTCGAGAGATTCTCTTTGGTCCAACGATTGTGTTCTCTCGTGGTCAAAAGGGTTGTCGATCTACGAGGCTATGTACTGCCGCAGCTCTACGACAATTTCATGTCTCAATGTCATAATGTTCACACCAGCTTTCGGCCCTCAAGACTATCATAAAGAGACAAAGGTACAAAGCTAACGTTAGCAATATACTTAAATGACTAATGAGATTTGGGTTCGCAAAGTCGTGATAAGGGAATGATTCCGATTGATGATTTTTTGACTTCATTCATCACTGAAATCACGGGACTCTTTCTCTCTAGCTGCTAGGAGCAATCGAATTAACTAAGTATAATCGACGAGCAAATCGCACATGGAAAAGGATCATTGTTGTGTACCCCCGTAAAACCCTACTTTCATGTTCTGGAATAGCCAAATTGCAAGAAAATTGTCCAAAAAGTCCTAAATTTATTATACTTTTGCCAATTCAATTATAAACATTTCAAGTTAATAATTGAGTCTTAACATTTTTATATTTTTCCAATTGAGTCCATTCAGCCAATTTTAGCCAAAAATTACTGATGTGAACATTAGCCATCTTATATGACACAACGGGCGCTGACGCGAATAATTTTTTATGATACTTTTCTATTTTTCTATTTTTTCTTTTTACTCTTTTTTTTTCATTATTTTTTCTTTTGTCAATGGCCAACTATAGGTGATGACGGGGCAGGTTGGCACCTAGGCGAGGACGAGGGTGAGGGTTCCCCTCGCTAGATCTGTTGAGGCCAACCCTTCCCCAAGCCAAGGCAACTTCTTCAAGCGTTGCCTTCGTCTAGGCAACGTCAAGGCCAAGGTGGTCTCACTAGCCTCACTAGCACTCATGGCTTTCCTACATTTGGAGTTGGAAGGCGTAGTCGGTGTTGAAGTCTAAGGTCTGGGACACGACAAGTTCCTGACGTTGCTCAGCGATGACGGCTTCGAGTTCGTCAACTTCCATTTCGTGAGTGGGCCAGAACTTTCCCTTGTCTTCTTGCAAGGCAAATTGCAGGAAAGTGAGGATAGGGAGGGCCGCCCTGCCCCAGGATGAGGCCAAGCATTGCCCAACCATCAACAAAAGGAAGAAGAAAGGAAAAATTTATAAAAAATTCGACAAAAATATTAAAATATATTAAAGATTGTCCACCAAAGATGGTCAGCATTCACATTAGTGATTTTCAGCCAAAATTTGGCGGATTGATCCAATTGGCAAAGTGTAGAAATGTTTAGACTCAATTTGACAAAAGTTCTTAAGCTACGTTTGGTTATCCGGATTTCTAATCGAAATAGGACTAGATAGGATAGGATATGAAATCATTGGATTTTTTATATTCCGTCCATTGTTTAGTGAATCGTAGTATTAAAGTCAAATATGCTCACATCATATCATATACATTTTTTTTTATTATAAACGGCATATCATTATAAATTAACGTAAATATTCATAAACGGAGATGGTGAAAATCTCTCGTAACACTATTCCTTAGTTTATTTTTATTTTTCCTCTTTTTTATATTATTTTCATTATTATTTCTTTTTTCCCCTTTCATCATTCTTTAATAAAATTTTATCAAATAGTAAACTGTACTAACATACCTAAAGTACAAAAATACCTAAAATATATAATGGATATAAATATTTAATTTATAGATTGAATGTTTATTATAAGATAGAATTAAAGTTGAATATATAAATTAAAATAAGATTAATTAATTATTTTTTAAAATTAGAATTCATATATTATTTATATTGAAATATAATTTCAATTTTGTTAATTTAATAACTTTGTTATTCAAGAAAAATAACTTTCCTATTATGGACATTAGAAATCCTATCCACATTTATTCCACATCCCCCATGTGATAATTTTATCATGTCTATATCTCCTTTATATCCGACTTTATCATGTCATGAGCGAGCACCAAACGTAGAATAGAATAAATCATATCCCATCCCGAATTTTATCCCGACTGCCAAACGCAGCTTTAATGGCCACCCTTCTTACAAGAAAAGAGGGAAGTGTAGGGTTCGAATCCTCACATTTAATACAGATGATCTAACTTCAGGTATAAGTTTCAACTCTCACACCTTGCAATAAGATAAGACAAAAGTCTGAGAATGAGAGTTAGAATGAGTAAAATATAACTAACCAAAAAAAAATTATAAGGTTTCAAACTGAATTAGTAAAAATTTAATAGATTAAGGACTTTCTAGACAATTAATCTGCTGAATTGGTTGAAAGCAAGTTAACATTTAACGAGAGAAAGGTCCATGTCATTAAATCCCCACGTTACTTATAATTAACTACACGCATAATGATGTTGTAGGTTCTTTTTCCTGACGAGCGATGCTATTATGAGGAGAGGGACAGCTCGAAAAGATATGAATTCGAGGCAGGCTTACTACGGCATGGTTAGCTAAGAGCCTACAATCCCTGATCAATGAGGGCCAAAGTACCATCCGCTTCTGCGATGAATGAGAAAGAACGAGACATGAACCGCCGGCACACGAAAGAAGGAAATCAGGAACGAAAAAGAAAGGAAGTAGATAAAGTTCTACTTTGAGACACAGGGACAGAACCATATCCTGATAAGGCAGTGATAAGAGCCGCCCCCTAATTCACACACATTTAATCAGCCTTTGCCATCTCCAAGGGTCGCTTCCACACCTTATCGTCAACATGCTCTCTTCCTTCCACATTTGTTTTTGCCCCCATAATCTTTTCCCACTTTTTCTTTTGCTTAAACAAAGCATCTCCCTCGTCACCTCCTCGTTCTTTCGACGACCTTCCTCCGGCCTCCTCCAGAACGCCCTTTTTCTCTCAAGAAAAAGGGAGTTTCTGGGGTATCGAATTTGGCTGTAGTGGGGCGACGCAATTCTTTATTAAAAAAACACAACGGGATGAAGGGAAAAAGAATATGAAAGAACATGTAAAAAAAGAAGAAAAAAAAAGGGAAGGATTCCTTTTGTGGAAAAAAGAAAGGTGAAAATCTTATCCACGGGCTGTGCATGGCGTGTAGCGCATCAATTTGAGGCCCCCCTCCATGGATGTCGACACGAGGAGTATCATATTATATGTGAGGTTTTCCAAACAATGTACAAAATAAGGCGTCGGGCAGTGTTCTTATTTGATAAGCAGTGGCCAACCTCACCTGCTTATGCGAAAAATGCGAAGAATTGAGGTCATGGAAAGCTCAAATCTCCAATCTCCCACATCGGGGGTGCAAAGTGGGGGACGGGATTGTGATGTTTACGCAAAATGAGTACTTTTGTGGAAGTGAATATAAGTATGTCGTGGTGCGAATAGACATAAGATCAATTCCCGATTATTGGAGAAGCTTCGGGTTAGATAAAGAAAAAGTTGAATGGTCTTTGCTACCATCCAATTATAAGTGAACCCTTCGTCCGAAATCGACATCGGACTCCATTTCTAAGAGATGCGAAAGGAAAAAAATAAAAAATAAATAAAAAACTTCATGTCGAAGGCTTTGTTGTCATTGGATGTCCTTAGGACATGAACCTGTTATGACGTAGTATGCTTTTTGAGTATTACTTAGGATTGCTCTTTTCAAATTCATAATCCATGCGCTTCACATTTTACATTATGTTCAAAATAATTCACGAGTCTGTTTCGAGGTACATATGGAAAATTTTTGCCGATGCAATTCTAGCTTTTCTCTTGCTTTTAACCATGGCCAATCCCGTTCCCGAAACATTCGATCATAAATCTCTCGATTTTTTTCTTGTCGAGGTTATATATCTCTAAACTTTAACCGATATTACAAAATTTGTCTGGTCTATTAGTAATCTCGGGATAAGTTGATTGACTTCTTTAGCACATGGGGGGACAGCCTTGTAAGAGTTTTCCTAATGTGAACTACATTAATTGATATTGTAATTTACCGTTTAACGTTTACCGTTTTACGGGGATTGGTCTAAGGTGAGATAGAAGGTTTCTTAATTAGTCTAATATGGGCTGGCTAGTGTGGGCCGAGTTGAGCCTGGCCCGTAATGAGGGGCCTAGCTGGAAACTCTATAAATAGCGCTAAGTCTCTCCTCTAATCTTAATTTTCACATGTATCCTCACCTAAGGGGTGTTTACCTAACCCTAAACGTGAGGGGGCCACCTCATTGAGCCAGTGATACGGAGGGCAATAGAGGAGAAGGACTTGCGCGTGGAACATTGTGTTTCCGCTTCCGCTTCAAGATCAATGGATTCCAAAACAGGTGCGTTAATTCTCCTACTCAATTATGCATGTTCTTGTTCTAGTTATGGTGATTAAGGGATTACATAATTTGCCTCCAACAAGCCTCTCTAACATAAATGTTGGAAACAAATTCCTAAAAATCGAACCGATACTCGAACAATCAAATACCGAAAAACGAATGCGGAAATGAGCCCGAAAAACATGTAACACCGATCGAAGGCATATCATGGGAACGGACACACCTTGCTTACCACAGATTAAATACCATTGCAGTCTCAGATGAATCCTTTGAAACCCTGAAGTTCCGTTCTTCAAGAGGGAATATATTGTTTCAAGGGGAAGAAAAATGGAGAAGCGTATTTTCTTTCTGAAACGTTATAGGTAATATTATCCCCTTTACTTTTTATTTTATATTTTGCAGTTATTTTCACTTAGAAAATAACTGCACTTTCCTCTTACGGGCCATTCTTTTATGGGCTGGGTTTGGCCCAGTATGGGCAGACGGGCTTAACTTGGCCCATCAAATAAAAAATCCATAAATAAAGAATAACAAAAACAAGAGAAAGGGAGTGTCTTTCACAAAATAAGACAAACCTAGATGTTTCCACTTGCAAAGCTGAAAGGAAGACGGGCATGGATCGATGGAAGTGGTGGTGGGAGCAAGGAGAATCCAACGGACTTTGCATGGAATGTTGTACGTCCAAATAAAGAATGGGGAAGAGATCATGGACTGCTGTGGAGACGCCATCCGTGGGGGAATCAATTCACGTGCACCTCCTCCTCTTTCGGGTCTTTCAGTGTCAAAAAGGAGCGGCGTGGAGACGATTCTCCTCCCCTATCCCCCTTCTCCCCAAGAAAAATTCAACTTGTAGACAAAGCTTCTTCCGCTCGAGTCAATGGACGATCGAATGGACGTCCGAGCGGCCCGCTCAAGGCATAAAAAGTACCAAGAAAAAGCTGGCATATGAAGTGGCTATATTTCTCGTGTAGGATGTTATTAGTGGTCCTCTGGGAATGTTGTTTTTTTGAGTCAGTTGTTTTTTTCGATCATGTCCCTGAACTTTTGTGTATTTTGCTTCGGTTACTTGCTTCTTGTGTCGTATTCTTCCACGATTGGATTGCCACGTGATGCCCATCTTCCGTTGTCAGAACTCAGAAGCATAAACATTAAAGACCTGTCATTGGAGGACGACATCACTATCGTTACAAAGAGCCCAAAAGTCGAGGAAAATTGTCCAAAATATTTTAAATTTATTACACTTTTATCAACTCAATCCTAAAAATTTTTATTTCTTACTAATTGAGTCAATTTGACCAATTTTGATCAGAAAATGCTGATATAAACGCTAGCGATTGTCATATAGGATAACTGACACTGAAATAGACAAATATTTTGATATTTTTGTTTGAATTCTTAGTATTTTCTTTTTCTTTCTTTTCTTTTTTGCTTCTTCTATCTTTTGCTAGTGGCTAGCCTTCAACCATAGGCGATGGCCGACCACCAACCATGTTAGGCCAAGCGAGGCCCGGTTAGGTGAGAGCAAGCCCCGGCAAGGGGAGCCCTTGCCCAGATAAGACCCGACGAGGGTTGACCTTGCCTAGGCCAGGCGAGGTCAATCGCTCATGTGATGACTTTAGCACGTCATTGCTACTGTAGAACTACGATTGCTATTATCTTATTCTTTTTAAACTTTCTTAAGCATGCGAAAGCATAAGGGACTAAAGAAAATCCTGGGGTACACGCGATTTTTTGTAAGCAGAGCACCTTCATTTCTTATTTATTTATATATATACATCAGATGACAGGTGGGATGCCCTAGGAAGGTCCTACATTCTAGGCTCAAACTAGCCTCATAAGGCATCCCGCATGCCTTTAGAGTTGATGGCTATTGTATGGGTAATCGGTCTTCAAAAATTATGAAACTTTTGTTTGAAGTGGACAAGACCTAAAGGAACATCCTTCGTGAAGAACTTGAAATCCAGTTCAGTTCATATAGTTCTAAATAATTTTCTACAAGCCAAGCTCAAAATAGTCAAGATCTCTAGGACGAAATTGAGTAGAAAAATAAATATTTCACTGACCAAATGAGACCGAAGAATTATGAAAATTTAATAAGTGGTAGCTTGGGATGTACTCTACAAACTTTTATGAAGAACATATTTTAGAATTTTGGACCAAGAAATCTGTAGAAAATGAAAAGTAGAAAGAGGTTGGTCCAGTGAACCCAAAAACATATTTTGAATCCCGAAATTTTTCAAATATATTTTGGTCATATGAAATCCAAAAATTCTGAAATTAAAGTATATCGTAGAACAGTCAATAAGGGACAATTCTCGTGAAGAACGCCTACATGAAATTTTCACCACATAAGTTGGTACAAAATTAGCAAAAATTTTGGTCAGGCTAGAGCCGAACCTGCCCTCAGCCTAGTCACGACTTTCCTTCAAAGTTTCTGCCATTCCGGCCCTTGCATGTGCCAAATATCGACTATCCATGCCTCTACGACCTAACCATGAGCTTGACTATTTCAAAATCGACAACATAGCTAGGTAACGTAGTCGAAACTTCTAATTAGACGAGTAACGTAGTCGAAATTTCGATTAAACGAAAAGCTCAATAACGTTCTTGGATTTCTATAGAATTATTCTTGTCGCACGACAAACGATCAATATAGGATAGAACGGAGGATATCCATTTGCCTCAATTTCTCGATAAACTGTGGTAGCGGCGACGCGATGCTGGCTTGAAAGAAAAAAAGGGCCGATCTTCTTGCTTGAAGAGGAATTTTCTGCTGCTAGCTTCCATACCTTGCAAGGCATATGATTGAAGTGAGATAGGGAAAAAGGAGATGGTTCTGGGCGATCCAATCGAGACAATGAGGTTGTTGACGTTTTTCGCCGCCATACCGGTCTTCAATTTGGGCAGCACTTGTTGACGTTGCTGCCTTAATTCACATGTGGAGTGTCTCGGAGAAGATTCAAGAGTTTTGGTAAACGCTTTGGAAATTCTTGAAGTTGAGATGTTTGGATCAACATGGTTTATTGACGACAAGGTAACGGCGGTGAATCTGTGATGTCGCCGTGAGGATGTGAACGGCATAGTTCGATGGCGAGCTCGCTATTTTGTTGAGAGAAAAATCCAGATCTCACAACTCAGACCAAGCGACGCCGGCCCTGTCCAAGCTAGGGTGGCCTCATTGGGCGTCAGCCAAGCGAAGGCTACGCCAAGTGAGGGCCGACCTTGCTAGATTTGGAGCCTGGGTGAGGGTGAGCCTTGCTAAGGGCTCCCCTCGTTAGATTTGGTAAGGCTAGCCCTCACGCATGCGATGCCTAGCAAGGCCACCCTTGGGTCTCGCTTGTGGGGACAAGGACAACCATCCTAGCATTGGCCATGGCCAGCCATCGACAAAAAGGATGAGAAGCAAAAAAAAAAAAAAACAATCAGAAAATTTAAAAAAAAAATATTATTAAAAATTGTACACTTTAGTGCCGGTTGACCTACGTGGCATCGCCGGTATTCACGTCCACGATTTCTAGCTAAAATTAGTAGAATGGACTTAATTGGTAAAAAGTAAAGAGGTTTAAAACTGAATTGACAAAATTTAAAGATTTAAAACTGAATTGGTAAAAATGTAATAAATTTTGAACTTTTTTGACAATTTTCCCTATTACAAGGCATGTGACGAGGATGAGGAGAAAGTCGCAGGGCTCAAATGGGGACTTCATTGACCCTATACGACCCTCCCCGCCCTTCATATTTATTTATTTATTTATTTATTTATTTTCATAATTCATCCTTTCTTTTTATGCTCCTCTTGATAAAGTTAATGTGTTAATAATTTAAAAAAAAAAAAATCCTACAAACTAAGCTTTTACGTCATATGTGAGTAGATTCTTGCCAAAGTTGTCGATATATTTAGGTTTTATGATACAACCGCATTAGCATAGTTAAACAATAACTTTCATTTTTAAGCAGAAAAAAAATCCCCGGGTCAAACCAGAAGGAGCGGGGTGCCCCGCATACGGCGGGTCGGGCGGGGCTCGGAGGCGGTGCAATTCTGGCGCTGACCAACGGCCACGATTTTCACGCTTCTCCGTGCAATTATGAGGGGATCACGAGAATGCGCTGTGCCGCCAGGGGTCGTACGATCTGACACGTGGCGCCTCGTAGCGAATCTCACATTAAAAAAATTTGCCGGCACGAGTGGGCCCGCTCGATTCCCTCCTCACGTCGTTTTCTGAGATGTGATCTCCTCGTAATAATTGCCTTCGCCTTCCTCCGAATGTTTACTGTTTCTGTCGGAACTTTATCAAATTCGTTTTCCCGTCAGTTCGTTCGCGGACGGTTACGGAAAATGACGACTCTGTGGCGAATCCGTGACGTCATCGTATCACATAGGGGAAAGTTTTTTCGGCATCCATTGACGGAGTTGACCGCTATCGCCAATCAAACAAGATATATATTTCACTCAACCCAATAAGTAAACAAACAAATAATTAATCAAAGAAAACAACAATAACATTTGCATCGAAAATTTTGAAAAATTCATTCGAACGGTCTACAAATTTTGGCTTGATATGTAATACTATTCTTAAAATTTTAATTTATTTAGTATAATTCTTGAACTTTCAATATACGATCAATTTGATCTGTTGATGGAATTTACCCACTCGATTTCCAATATCACAAATTATGAAAGTGAATTATCATCCTAAGATATTTAATCTGCATAGGGATAAAATAATCTACGTAGATAACATTAATAATTGATTTTTTTCCAAATTAAACAAATTAAAGTAATTATTGTATGTTGATTCAAGTTGGACATCGTACATGGATGATCTATGTGTAACATTAGTTTCTTGTTCACCGTTTAAATGTATCAAATTAGAAGCCAAATTATAATATTCTGTCAATTTTAATTAATGGAAGTACTACATTAAATATTTTCATGTAGTTCATAACTACATTAAACATATGTATCAAAATTTTATGTACAACAATAGACAAATTAAAAGTTCAAAAATAATATTTGTGTGTTAGATTAAAGTTTAAGGATCACATTGCATATTGAGATAAAATCCATGGATTATTTCTATCATTATTTCAAAAGAGAAGGGAGACCAATGAACTCCTCTCTTCGCCCCCATGTCATTATCGTGTCGTCACTATCAACCACTATCTTCAGCGCTCGGTCCGTTCGCCGCCATAATGCCGATTGCCGCGGCCTCCTCTCCCTCCTTGACTTCCTCCTCCCCTCATTAGACCGTCACTTTATGAGTCAAGGTCAATCTATGGTCGTGGACTTCGTATTAACCTTGATATGAGGTTGCACAATGCGTGTGATCACAAGCCGGAAAGCGCTCAAGGCAATAAAAGGAATTTGAGTTTCAATCTCGAGCTTCAAACGTCGATTTCAATGCGTAGAGTTTGTCTAGCGAAGTCAAGTTTGAGTTATGGATTTCATTAATCGGAGCAGATTTGGATTTCATTGCTTTGTCTTTTAAAAGGATAATTACATAAATAGTCACTGAACTTTGACTCAATATATAATGTGGTTTCTAAACTTTCAATTTTTTTAATGTGGTCCAATGTAATATTTGAACTTTCAATTTGTTCAATGTGGTCTCTAGACTTTTGATATATATTCAACTTAGTTCTTGAATTACATGAAAATGTTTAATATTGTCTCAGAACTTGAATTAATGGATTGAGTATATTGATTTTTTTTATATATAGTTCATGGACTAAATTAAACAAATTATAAGTTCAGAGATACGTTGCACATTAGATCAAAATTCAAGAACTATTTGTACCATTTTCCCTCAATTAAACTAATAAAGACAAATTGAACCCTAAGATGATAACACCAATATTGCTTTATAAAATTGGAAATGAAATTGGAAATGTGCTTCTCCATAATTAATTGCAACCAAGAACGAGGTGACACATTTCCAGTTCTAGTGTAATGATTGAGATCAATCATGAACCATGGTGAATTAAGTAAGATTCCTCGGTGATATTTTTCACTTTTGGACAAGATATTTTTCTCTCGGGATTACAAAGATATTTGCGCTTTGTGCAGCTGTCAAAAAAGTTAAAAAGAGTTAACAAATTATCATATTCTACGTCCTTTTTTTTTCACAACTGACGGCATCATAAGTCCAGAAAGAGCCTTGTTGAGGAAGGAGATGCTCTTTTTTGATGCGGGAGCCAATTTTCAAGAAAGACCAAAACTTTTAGATTTTATTTTAATTTTATCCCCAACTTTTTTTTATATCATAAAAAAATCTCAACTTTCACTCTAAATCCAAATATGCAACATATCCAAAAATCGACACTAATTTAATACCAAATTATCGACATTAAAACCAGTTTTAGAAGTTCATTATTTGAACTCGCGTTTTCATCAACACTCCCATTTTGTAAGAAACAATAGCGACCTCATAATGTTAATAATACTGAAGCAATCGGAAGTGATTTATGGATGTCGGAGCAAATTTGGGACGGGTTTTTAACGATACAAAAAGAAATTAGAGGTTGAATTGATACTAGACCTAAAATTAATGATCTCTTAAGAAATTACCCCTTGATGCAATCATTGTCATCCTGATATTGACTAGACTCAATTTGTTGGGCCAAAACTATTACACTTCACCTACTGGACCCCAATTTGGGAATCCAAACAATCTCAATTTTCGTACAAGGAGTGTGACTAGTTACATTTTTATACACTAAGTCATCCAAAAAGGTAAGTCTACAAATATGTGGATACTGACGGTAAAGCAATTACATTTCCCATCAGAAATCTCATGCAAAGTACTGGCTTTTTCAATATAAAAACATGTGCATCATCAATAAGAGGATGCAAAGCAACGGCAGAGGATTGAGGCAACTGCACCACCACCACTGAGCTCCGCCTGCTTCCGCCCCACTCCTTTTCTCAGAAAACAGGACGTCAAGACAGAGAAAAAAATCAAGTGCAGTTCGCAGAGTGTTGCTCTGCAAATTCTCTGGAAGGCGGTGGAGCGCTCAGAGTTTTCTAGGGGGCGCAGATCTCGAAGCCCCTCCTCTTCATTCCTCTTTCTCTGTGTGCTACCTACCACTCCGAAAAGCCCTGCCTTGTCCTCTGTTCTTGTTGCTTCTCTTGAAAGTTCTCCCTTTCTCGTCGCCCGTCGACCCATCTCGCCCTCTTCATCTACACACATTGTGCTTCATCTTCATCCCTTGCCTTGGTTACTCAAAAGGGTCCACTCCAACTTCTTGGCGGAGCAAATCTACGCTCATTTTGCCTCAATCCGCTAATTGGGTAGTGAGATTTCCACTGCTGTAAGAATAAAGGGAGGCATGGGCATGCTTTGCTTCTTCACCAATTCCCTCACTGTGCTCTCCAGCCTTGTTGTCCTCTCCATTTCCAGAGGTGTTTCACATGGATTTTACTACCTTATCGCTTATGGACTTGCTGCGTTCCATTACATTGTCCTGATAATGTTTTGTCGCTTCTCTGCTTTGGGCCAGGTGCTTCTGGGGCAACTTTCACATTTGTCAACAAGTGCGACTTCTCAGTCTGGCCAGGGATCCTATCTAGTGCGGGCAGTCCCAAGCTGGCCAGCACCGGATTCGAGTTGTCTAAAGGCGGCTCGAGGTCCTTCCAGGCGCCGACAGGGTGGTCCGGCCGCTTCTGGGGGCGTAGCGGCTGCGATTTCGACGACTCGGGCCGTGGCTCATGTGCCTCTGGGGACTGCGGCTCCGGTGAGGTCGAATGCAATGGAGCCGGCGCGACACCGCCGGCTACTCTAGCAGAGTTCACGCTCGGCTCCGGCTCTCTGGACTTCTATGACGTGAGCCTGGTCGATGGGTACAATTTGCCAATGATTGTTCAAGGCACTAGCGAATCAGGTATAAGTAATGAACTTTCTTCATTTCGAGATCCTACTTATATGTTTTTCTTGATTTTCAGGGGAGTCACAACTTTTTTTTTCTTCATTCGTGTTTGATTAAGTGTGAGAAAATAGATCAGCTGAATCCCTGAAGAGCTTTCCCTCTTAAAAGTGTAGAATTTGTTCAGCAAAATTGGATTCCTTTACTTCTGCGATTGAGACTGCCAGCTGAAAATTTAAGAACGTTAAACCTAACGGGCCTTTAGGAGATAATGTTAGGTTCTTGTTAACAACTTAGGGATGAAAGGTCATAGGTCAGTATGGTGGATTGAACTATTTGAGGAGTCATCTCATTTTCAGCTTTTCGCCTTTGATTACAGAATTCCATTTTTGTTTGTAGCTCTGAATTATTTCATCTTCAATCAGTTCGCCAACACCGGGTCACGAACCTTCTAAAATCTACATCATGATGTGATGGTTACACTATCTAATCGAAATCAATGAACGAATTGGAGTCAAGATGTTTTACAGTACTTCCAAATCACCGTGCCTCTCTCAACCAATTTACATGTGAATCACAGTTTCCTTCTCAAGTCATACTCATTGGCAATTCTTGCGTGTGAACTGTAGGTGCTTGTGCCACCACCGGATGCCAGACGGACCTGAACGTACAGTGCCCGAAGGAGCTGAAGGTTGAGGATGGCGCAGGGTGCAAGAGCGCCTGTGAGGCGTTCGGGAGCCCAGAGTACTGCTGCAGCGGCCCATACAGCTCGCCTGCCACCTGCAAACCCTCAATGTACTCCCAGATATTCAAGACGGCATGCCCCAAATCATATAGCTATGCTTATGATGATGCCACTAGTACTTTCACTTGCAGTGACGCTGATTATACCATTACATTTTGTGCCACCTCTCCAAGGTAAGTCTGTTTTGTTCTTCTATCACTTTGATCGGATATCTTTTTCCTCAAATCATCTGGCTGAAGGAAAGTTTTCAGTTTTTGACTCAATTAGTTCAGAGAGTGGTCATGTATATTAACAACTAGTTCTTTTTCTACTCAAAAGCTGGAAAATCACAATTTCTATACATACTTTCGGAATCTGCATAGAATGGGTGGAGATTGTAAGCTCACGAGAGTTTACCAAGCTTTACTGATCTCAAGCAACAACGAGAGCAGAATCATGAAAAAGTTGCATATATGCATAGTTTATCTGTCATGTCTACTTTATTTCTTAAATGTAAGTGGAAGTCGGAAAGAAGAGATGGATTGTCAATAGTTATTGTGGAATGATTGACATCAGGACCTTTTCTAGATTGAAGGAACCTTTGTTCTTCGTCTAATTTTTTCCCCGTGACATCCGTATGATGCCCTGTTAGTGTATGCTGCAAAACTAGTTTTTTCTTTGTCATCATTTGATCTGGAATTTTATTCCTGTGCAGCCAAAAATCCGCCACAGATTCTCCTCCTCCGAAGACAAACGGAACAACGGAGAATCCAGATACAGGGTCAGATTCCGGGTCTGAGTCTGGGTCTGAGTCTGGGTCTGGGTCTGTGTCGGATCCTGTGCCGGTTCAGGAGACTGCATTTGCCGCTTCATGGCTGGCCAATATGGCATATGGTGACTCTACTAGAACCCAGCCTCCCACAGCCGTTCAATTAGCAATTTCTCTGGCAGTCTCTCTCGCCCTCCTCACCATCTCACACTTGTAGTCCCTCTCTCTTTCTTTCACTTTCCTCCCACTTCCTTGCACAACCATAACATGAAAAAGGATACCCAAAACTCAAGGGAGAGGCTCTCGGTGTGATGGGTATTTGCTTGGAGAGGAAAGAAAGTGGGCACAATCGAAATTGTAAACCTCCCCCTTCCCATTTCTGCATAATTAATGATGATCTTACAGAGTATTTGATAAAGCATTCATTTTGGAATAGGGAAAGAAAGACGTCTCTTTTTGTTTCTCTGGCAGCCCTCTCCTTTCGTTTCAACTTGTCTATGGGGACTGACTGAACCACTATGCCTGCTACTGCTGGAGTAAAAGCAAAGGAATCAAGCTGCAAAGCAAAACATTTTGGACCCAGAAAAAGGAAAAGAAGAAAACAAATGCCTGGAAATTTTTTATGCTCTTTCTTTGCCTTTCCTTTTTTAAATTGGTGGGAGGGGAATGTGAGGACGGGAAAGCGACTGCCTTTTGGGGGTGAATCTCAGTGGGTGGGTGCAGTGCATGGTGGAAGTCCACTTTGCGAGAGCTACAAGCCTCGTGAATAAATAATTTGATCCGTCTCTCTCTGAGCAGAGGAGAAGCACTTGGGACTATGCCTTTGCTTTTACTTCAAGATTTGCTCTGCAAGATGAAGTGGAATAGGGTAGAAATTCAGCAATATAGGCACGCATAGAGAGCGCCCTTTTGACGGAGTTCGTGTTATTTTGACTGAAAACAGTTCATTCACCTTGGTATCCGGAGTAGAATTTTCGAAATTGTGTCAACCATTATGGTCCTTAATTATCGCAAAAGATATGTTAGACACGTAGCTGTAGGACTCGAATTATGACAGTAACCAAAACGGGAGGGCGAAATTCTTTTCCTGAATCGAGAGGATCCAGTCTGGCTCTGATAATGTTCTTACTCAAAGTCTGCAGTAGGACGAAATAAAAGGTCAAGACCTTGGGCAGCATGTTCAGCCTAAAGTTGCATGCTTGCAACTGAGTGTTGATAAGGCCCATGGTGGGGACCGAATTTAGAAAATATCAGGTTGGGCTTCTTTCATGCCAAGGACTATCTACCAAGAGATAATAAAGAGTGGGTGGGAGATGTTTTAGGGTTAAATAATGGGGCACTGACCTTATTCCTTCTCGGTGCAATCATTAAGACGTTGATACGCGCTAGGCTCGAACCATTCCTCTCAAATGGTCTGTTGAAATCTGGCATTCCCAGATTTCAAATCGCATTATGATGTCTGCAACATGCACTGCATCATAAAGTTGAGGGGAAGAATTCAAGAAAATCTCAACTTGGTTCTTGCTGTCCTGAGCTTAGTGGAGGTCGGCTTGACATTGTTGCAAAGGCCATCGCACGCTTAAGCATCAATCTAATGTCCTTTCACTATCTTTAACCGCGACAGGCAATGGGGTAAGAACAACAGCGATTTCGCTACTTGTCGTTAGAATTTCTTCGGATTACGACAGTGCTTCTAGCGAAAAATGCGAGGCTTTTACTCCACTCAATCAATCATGGCTAATGCTCGTGAATCTTTCCGACCTGGGAAAGAACAAAATATATGAGGCCACAGCTTTCATTGTCATGCCCTCACCCACAAGAAAATTTTCTGAAAACTTCATGATGATGGCCGGTCGATTGTACAAGGTTGGAGATCATTCAGACATCATGGTGGGTTTGACAAGGAAACAAGCGTGGACATATGCGGAAAAACAAGATAAAGGAAGATAGAAAAAAGCTGAAAAGGCCAAATGCAAGGAGGCACCACCAAGACATGACATTTGATTCCAGTTTGATGGACGTCTAGAGAATAGAGTCCTTGTTACCCACACTTTTGTGGGGTTGAACTGAACCAAGCTAAAAAGAATCAATCAAGACAGCAGCAACTTCTTTTTCTTGTTGGAGATAAGAGAGATCCTTTCCGATAAGTAGGACCTCTGCAGAATGAACCACGAGCGCGAGTGTGTAGAGGAAGTAACAGAATCTAATGACCTAATTCATCAGTAGCTCAGTATAACGTCGTCGTCGTCGTTGCATCTGAGGGTCTCGCTACATATATAGCTCGATGACTATGTTCGACACATCAAGATTATACTTATTACCCTTGAAACTGTGGAGCTCTGCCGACAGAATGGCTCATGACGCTGCAACGTACATGAAGTGCTTCGGCTCTATAAAGCAATTGGTTTGAAGGTCGATATCCATGGTCATGGTGTGTGTGCACTCACATGTCCTGCCTCTACCTTCAAAAAAGGGGAATTGACTGAAAATGATATGATCTCTGTGCTCTGCAATTTGATTGGCCAAGCATGAACCCACCACTCATGGTCAGAAATAGGTCAATTTGAAGTCATTGCAGGGTCATGGATAAAGCAGAAATAGGAAAAGAGAAAAGAAAATTTGGGGTAGCTTCAATGAATAATTCTGGAGTGATCTAAGATTAAATTCGAAGAGCAATCTGGGGATGGAACAATGGACAAGTCTTTCTTTCGCCATCTGAAATCAATGAGCTATCGAGAATGAGACTCAAATTTTGATTCACTAGATATTCTTCACAACCAATGCTCATATCTGAGGCCACTGAATTGAAGAGCATATGTACATACTCGAATCATGGAAAGTAAGAAGTAAAGTTACCGTGAAAAGGAAAAGAGAAGAAGATTTCTCAGGATTTACTTGATGCAGGATAATTTTCATCTGCCATTCTAGCCTCGAGTTTGTGCTCGGCGCACATCCTGTAATATATGCTCTTTGTCCTCATCACGAGCAACACGTCGAGCCCGAAACCGAACACACAAGCCAGGCCCATGATCACGTACACAAGCATATAACACTGTGGCCCGACGCAAGTGTTACTGCCTCCGTCACTAATGGTGGCTTGAACATCGTAAAGATGACCAGCAAGCAGGCCAGAGAAAAGGAAAGAACCTAGAGGAAGATTGAGAATTAGGATGTTGTACAGAAGGCCATAATATTTAAGGCCAAACAGCTCTGATGCAATTGGAACGGTCACGGTTAGGCGGACGCCGTAGCATATGCCCACCAGAATCGAGCCAATGTAGAAAGATCCTGGCAAGGCCAAGGCCATGATGATGTATCCTAGAGTCATCAGTATCTGTGAAGCCGCATTCCAGATAGGCCTTGGTGTTCCATGCTTCCTGCGGACGAACAAAACACGATGAAAATGTTGAGAGAAATCTCATCTTCAACAAAATGTCGAGTCCTCAATTAATATATCGAAAGCTGTCTCTATGCAATTTCAAACGCTTGTAAAGCTAAAGAGTTGAGCATACCAAATGTAGTGTTCTGACACCAATCCTGTGATGATCCTCCCAAAGAATCCCCAGATGCTGGTGAGAGAGACGAAGATTGATACATCAACGTAGCCGAGCGCGAGCCCCATCTGTCCCATGTTGTTCATGAAGCACATTCCCGTGCCCACCCCACATAGGAATGATACAAAAAGTATCCAGAAATCGACCGTCTTCATCATTTCCAAAACCGTGTGATCCTCCCCAATCAATGGCTGGCGCTTTTCCTGGACAGATCCTTGAGCAACAGTTTCGGTCAGAGTCACTGAATCTTCTAGCCTCGTTGGTGGGGCAATAAGTGGCTGTTTGATTGCTTGTTCAATATCAGAATTTGGTTTCGACTCGGGCATACCTAAGTAAAAAGGAACACCTAATGGCAGAGCAAGTAAGACTACTAGTCCTATTGCAAATGCCACGGAAAGAACGTGGCCATGACTTCCACTAATGTCAAAGGCCAGTAGATAGGAGGCCAGCACGATGGCCATCACATTAAAGGCATTCAAGAGCTGTGTCTCTCGCTTTTCTTCTTCAGGGGCAGTTTCACGGAGGAAAACAGCGGCAACCAGGCAGATTACTGTGGGAACTACGGCAAGCATGAGGAGGAAAGTGGAAGGGTCAGAGGAGAAGAGAGCGGCGCAAATGTCAGTGAAGATCGCCGTGCTTAGCCCCACGTATCCCTTGAGAATCCCTGAGACTGGTCCTCGGCTTTTTGGAAAGTTCCTCATGCAAGTCACTAGGACGGCTGTGTTCATCCACGTCGTGCTGTTTCCGCCCATGCACAGGAATATGCACATCTGCATAGACATTGGCAGGGACTTAGTTCTGAGCAAAAGGTGGGTCAATAAATGCATGCACACTTTTAAACAGAAGAAAATGTAAGACCTAACTAAAATGAGGACATATTTTAGAGTACTATTGAAAAGGCGCAGCCTGTGGTTTCCACGCAGGAATGGTAGGAACATAGTTTACCTGCCAGTAGGGAAGAGGACTGATTCGCTGGCTCACGACAAGCCATTGAGCTCCATACCCTATTAGACCCTCTAAAGATCCAATCAGAAGTATAATCCATGTAGGAAATCGATCCGAGGCAAGGCCAGAGACGAGCCCAAATGCCTTGCCGACATCTTTAGCCACGGATAGATTGTTGAGCTCGAGCTGTGTGAGCGCCATGAGAGATTTGAGCGCATCGGAGTAGTTGGAGAACGTGTAGTTGTTGCCTGCAATGGCCTGGACCCAAATTGCAGTCACAAATCCTAGCCATTTTCCAGCAGGAGACATCAGAGATGATGAAGGAAAATACACTGAAGACTGAAGAGGACAAATAGATTTTTCTTCTTTGGGTTTGAGCCATAAGGAGGAGACTGGCAAGCTTATTTATACATTTGGCAGTGCATTCATTAATGAGACAATGATTAATTTTGCCTGGTTTTGAATGGATTGGAAGAAAGAAGGTTTTGCGATCAAAGGGTGGAACATGGTTTTTGTAGTTTCCGGATTATGTGATGTACTTGTGGAGAAATTGGATTAAAGAACCAAGTGCATGAATAAATAAGTGCAAAAACCAAGTGAAGTAATGCTGAAAGTCCAAACAACAAGTGGGCACTCTTGGTCTTTCTTTAATATTTCTGAGGTTTTTGAAGTTGATGGCTTGAATTGCTAAGCAAAACAGTTTCAAAGAAACCAAGTCCTTGAACAGAGGACATGGAAAGCGGCCTCGCCCCTTTTGGAGATCTTTACTTTTGTCTGGCAATTGACTCAAGAAACCTTTCTCGAAGTCAAATTCTACTTACCGCTTTCCATGATTGACTCCGAATGTCATGTGGAGCGACACGGAACTCGCTTGCTTCCTCTAATCAGAACAGGACAAGGATATCATCTATGAAAGTAATTGATTTTTCCAAGAATTACAGGATACCGGCATCTTGTTTTCTGCTAGCAGTTGTTTTAAGGATAAGGTGTGGTCCCTTCTGAGGTTTTATGGATCAGAAGAAAATGATAAATGTCAAAAACTAATGGAACGGAAGCAGATGAAGACAGAGAGCAAGGAGGTAGAGCTTGCGAATTCAGATTCCTCTAACTGCCTAAAGCCCCTGAATTTAACCAAGGAAACGCCCACCACTTTGCGTCCTGGTTTGCATTCATGACTCAGATGTAGGCCCGCTTGCCAACGCTTGAACAGTGGATTTGAAGTATACATGCCATCTGGTGCCTAAAACAGAGATTTGCATGTAAAAAGAAACAAGGAAAAAATACACAGGAACGAAAGGTGCTAAATTATGGAGTAAACAGAATTGAAAGTGCATAGTCCGTATCAGAGAATTGAAAGACAAGTTAATGCGAGTACGTCTCATTGATCGCCGGCTTCAGACAAGAAGAGTCTGATCATTTTCGACGGCAATGCATTGATGTCACCAGTCCAACACTACTGCAAGATCTGCTAGGCAACTGCATGTATTTCCATGTAAAGAAGAGATTTTGTGAAATAATGATGATTGTCGATTTTACAATTTTCCTATGCTAAATTTGATAGAATCACATATCCATAAAATAAATAATGGTCCGTGAATTACACGCACTAGAATTTTACAAACTATACATAATCCTCAACTTAAATGATTCTTCGCATCAAAAGACTGGACAGCCTTCGACGACAACCCCTTTAGCTGTGGGGCAAGCGGCTAATGGACATCCATCAGGATCTTCACCCCACCAACTGAGGCTAACATCCTTCATTCCCAAACACAAGTACAGAAGGACGGCCATAAACGCTAACCCAGCATCAAGCGCGCCCGATAGCGCATAATTGTGGCGACTCCACCAACCTCGATAGTATCGGTAAGCAACGAATCCTGATAAAAATCCAGCGATGATCCAACTGGTGTAGTTAACAGCAGTAGCTGGAGGCATGCTTACTGTAGCACCGAGGAGCACGGGCATTGTGATTAGTCTAATCCACTCCTTGTCCGGAAAGGCCTTATGCGCAAGCCAAACAATGAGAGGAGCAATGGCCCCTACCAAGAAAAACCAGTTGATGGTGGAGTAGTAGCCGAGATCTCCAAAAATCCTGCGGGGTCCAATCAAACCCCAAACGACTGAACCATCAAAAAATACATGGTCACCAGGGCAAGTCCATGGACTGCCTGCTGGAAGCAGTGCCCGGTTACAAATGTCAGGGACTGTATCCATAAGCCACCACGCTGTTCTGAGATGCACTAATGCTGCAACAATGGTACCGACCACCTGATAGAAGATCAATTCTTACTGTAAGCAAAGAAAGGGAAAAGAATGAAAGACTGGTTTTACAACAATTTCGGGCAGATTTCAAGTGTACAGAGATTAATTTTGGGGAAATCATTTTTTCACCTCACTGGGAATCCATCAAACTAATATATTTACTTCTATCGCTCATCACAGACGAGAAAAGACGAGACTAACCTGCGCCATAAACATCTCTCGAGGAGGAATTTTCATGTAGTGCCCAAGCTTGAAGTCTTGTAAGAATGTGATCCCCTGCTTCATACTGATGTACCCATAGACTTTAAACAGAATGTTCGCGACTGGATATCCAGGGTAAATGTACCCAATGATAAATTCCGTGATTACGTTCAAAGCTGGTGTCTGACCAACACACATGGAACTCATGAGAATATGCAGAGTATTAAGCTTAGAGTAAGAGCAAAGAGTACATAATAATCACTGATCCGCATATTTATGTATTCTATTGTAGAGAATAAACAAACTAATTGACTCATACAACATATACTTTAAACATGATGGATGTGCACCTGATTTGTCGTTGCAGTGATGACTCCAACAGGAAGAGTGAAAAATATGGCAAGAGCACATGCTAGCAGAACACCCCACCATGGCAGTTGAAGCTGATCCTTGAAGTACTCACATATAAATATGGTTGCCCCAATATTTACCAAAAGAATACAAGTAAACCACCATTCAGGAACTTGCTTGTAGCTTCTCATGAGCTTAGTGTGTATATCCATTTTCTTCTCACTAAAGGCAGACTTGCTCAGCAGCCATACTTCTCTAAAACAATACCATAACATTAGATCATCTATCTGAGCATGGTTAATAAGAAATTGTAATTCAACTGGATTGGCAACAACCATATAACTCTGTTCAATTAAAAGGTGCGGTGTTATATCAGAATAATGTCATTTGTAGCAGAACTTAACAAACAAGGGAAGAACACACTCCCACAAGGCCAACTATGGGTCTGGGAACATGACAACTATAATACAGATCTCCAAAGAACTGAAGCACTACTTGACTAGTTGACTTGGATTCTTCTTCTTCTTTTTAACTGAAAGGACATGGGATATAGAAGTGACCAAAATAATGCTGATACATGAACGTAAAATTCACCTTCTGTTCACATGACACAAACAAATTCACGGATAACATTTCATTGAATTTTACTTGGCAAGGATGGTGTGGTGCAGCTACATCAGAGAAGTTAACAAAATTCTTCTCATCACAATTTAGTTAATGAATAGCAAGCAATTGTGCAGCACATAACAATGCAAAAGAAAAATGCAACTTACTTTCCATGGAAGAGGAACCCATGAACAACAGTAGCAGTGAGGCAGGCAAAGCTGATGCCATAGTACACAGAAAAGACAGTACACAGATAGAGAGGACCCTCCCTTTCATATGCCTCGGCATCCAATTGAAAGCGTTCGTTTATGATGGCAGAAATATTGTATTCTTGTCCCGAAGATGTGAACAGGCTATCTGAGAATAGTGGAAAAGTCTTGGCTCTGTATATATTGAGCCAGTAAGCTATAGGCGTGATGACATACATGACAAGGGCAAAACCAACAGCAATATTGGCAGTAGCAAACCACGGGCTAGCCAGTGGACTACCGAGATAAGCGGAGATGCTGGACCAGTCAAGTCCGACTGCACCAATCCCAAGACCATGGAGTCCAGAACCTAACTGTTGGGCTAAAACCGAAGCAGGGAATAACCAGCAGATCCAGGAAAGAGAGGTCAACATTGGAAAGAGGTAACCTGGAAAGACATAGTAACTGAAGCTACAGATGAAGGCTATAAGGAAAAAATGGTTCCGCGTCAATCCGCCTTTTGGCCTCTGCTCTTTCTCATGCAGTGCTCTGCATTTGACCATAACAACGTCGAGTTATATGAGAAACTACAAAAAGAAATGAACTATACAAAATGTTTGAAGGCTAACAAAAACAAATGTCATCGCCTGACTCCTTGTTTACCAGGACAAAAGCAACTCAATACATATATATTCTAAAAATGATTGCTTGGAGATTGCAGTTCTCAACTGTGAAGCTTTGACACTTTAGATCAACACGACAGACACAATTTGCTGCTAATCTTTGTATGTACACTTGCGCAGCATGGGAAGAGAAGTAAACTGAGACTTAAAAAACTCTCTGAACAGCGAAATTTTTGAACTTCAATAGCTATTAACTGCATTTAAATCGGATTTAGACAAATCGATTGACATGGGAATGGGGAAAGATCATGTTAAAGATCTTAGAAAATACATTCATAAGAACAGAAACAAAAAAGGAAAAGACAAGATTTCAGTTTGTCATCTTCCATCTTGTTTTCTTCCATTAATACAGACTATTTTACACAGCATCATTCACATGTAAATAAAAAGGGGAAAAAAAAGGGTAGCCTGAAACAAGCTAAATTTAGCCAAAGATTAATGAGAAAGAAATGAAAGAGTGACAAACAACGAGGACCTAACAAAAATCCCTAACCGACAAAAAAAAAAGATTTTCCTAAGATTGTGAAGTATTAAAGACAAAACATGCTCATCAAACAACACACTTGCCAACGCACGCCGGACCGACGCACCTGAACAACGAGACTTGCACCAGATTCTGGGGCCACCACATGGCGGCGGGCTCCACCAAGTACCGCCGGAACAACCCGGCCCAGCCGAACCCCAAGACCTGCGTCGTCAAGACGATGACCAGCGCCACGGGAAACGACATCTCCTTCCGGTAGAAGATCTTGACGACGCTGATGATGTGAATGGCGTAGACGCTGGACGCGCCGGAGTTGGCAAAGATCGTGATCAGGACGTGCTCCTTGACGTTGAACGGCCCCGGATTGAGCGTGAACTGCCACCTCCGCCCCTCGAAGAACACTCTCCTCGTGATCACTCCGGCCATGAGGTGACCTGGAGCCAGGCATGCTCATTAGTCCCTTCGAATACGTGGACGTACAAGACATCACGGATGCAAAGTACGTACAACTGAGACTTCGTCCCGAGAAGTCATATTCGATCATTGCACTGAACCGAACTGAACGGGGGATCTTGAGTTGGAGACCTACCTAGAGGAACGACGGCGATCTGAGCGGAGACGGAGGTCACGGAGAGGGGCTCGCGGCGGTACCAGAAGAACTGGTTGAGGAAGGAGAGGAGGCAGCACGCCAGGGCGCCGAGGACGAACGTGCGGAACGTGACTGCCGGGAGAGAATGGTCGTCCCCCGTCGGGACCGTGAGCGCGACCTGCTCGACCGGCGAGTTCTCGCCTCCGTCGAGCTCCGCCGCCGCCGCCGCCGCCGAGGAGCCATGAGCTCCGGCCTCTTTCTGGACTGCTCGCGAATCATGGAGAAGAAGAAGAAGAAGAAGAGACTTTCCGGTCAAGGAAATTCACTCGAGAAAGTTGGAGGGAAAGTGAAAGAGAAAATGCGAGAGCGAATCTTACGGAGCGGAGCTGAGCTGCCTTCAGGATTCATCATCGGATAAAATTTTTCGGCCGCTGATCATGATGATGAACGGCTCTGGTTTGACTTCGGCGCGACGGTCCACTCTCGATCCTGACTGTAGACTCGTTCTGTGAAGTAAGCGGTGACGGGCGAACCAGGAATCTCGACGTTGAATCGTGGCCGTTGCGTGAAGTTATAGCTCACGTAAAATCAAGGGAGACGAAATAAATGCTCCTCGTGCCGTGACCTTTGATCCTTAAATTTTAATATAATGTATAACTTGATCTATACGCTTCTAATTATTTTAATGTAATTTATGAACTTTAGATACACATTCAATCTAATCCCTACATTACATAAAAATATTTAATTTTATCCATGAATATGAATTTATGAAATGATAATATTAAATACTTTTATATAATTCAGAATCCGACTTTGACATACATAAAAAAATTAAATAGAGAACTTCCCTGGAGTCGGTCATATGGGCCCCACCAGAGTACGACGGCAGTTTTTTCTGACCAAGGAAAAGAAAAGTATACGATAAAAAATTTTACTTTTCTTAGAACACGGGAGAGGATGTACCTTCCCCGTCCAAAGCGCGAGATACAGTTGTCGGATTTAACCCCCACACAAATGAAGACTTTTATTTTCAAATTAATTGGAAAAATATAAACTTTTTTTTTTATTGAACAGCTTTTTTCATGTCAAGCTCCTAGCTACACTTTTTTTTTTTTATATATATATTTCATTGTTCCGTGATATTTTTCACTTAGTAAATTATACGGGTAAAATTAGGCTGCAATTATTTTGCAAAGAGCGGTTGACCTAGAACGCATTTTTTTAGAAATGATTACTTGTATTGCTTGAGATGATTAATCGATGAAGTATGTTTTCATCATTGGCGATCTCGATAATTGAATGAGCAACATCGGCAGAACGATTTCAAAGAGTACCAATTCACTGATATTATAAGCAAAGCGCTTTTTGAATCAAAATAGCGGGGCCCTTACTCAAATGGATGATTGATAGCTTTCGATAAGAAGAATATTATAAGAACATTCAAATCATATCGTAGCATATGCGTATGAAAGAAAGGGTTTTTTAATTGGAATTATTGTCCCCCACCTATTAAACACGTCTCATCCCAAATCTGTCTCTTTCAGCAATTGTGTAGCCGGCCTTTTATTAATATGAGGTGCTTGGGAAGATGCTTTCAGGCTCGAATTCAAATGAGTGGTAGACAAAATGAACTTTCTTAGCGGAATTTGTGGAAATGGCAAATTTATATGCCTAAACAATATCGCGGATGATATAAATATATTTTATTCGTTCGTTTTTGTAAAGGATGCGAGCGATTAATTTTCAAAAAACTGTCTTTTGAATTATTTATAGTTTCGCTAAATGAACGCATCCTCAATATCTCTGAATTAATATAAATAAAAGAAAACTTTCTTGACATTAGCATTTAAATATAAAAAAGTTCAATGAACATACGATACACTTTTTATCGTGGACATATTGAAAGGATGATATAAAAAGGAGAACATCAAAGGAAGTAATACAATCACTTGAATTTTAGACAAAAAAATTAAAATATTGATAATTCATATATATTTTTATAATGTTAAACGTATTACTTACAGGACGAACTTTGAAAAAAAAAAAGAGGAGCAAAATATCGAGACAATTTTTTCTTCCGAGTGATCTTGGAGATGGCTTTAGAGAATCTTTTCCAATTCCACTGTCAAGAAGGAAATAATACATAATCTTAAATAGAAGAAATTAGCGTTCCGTTGGCATCAAAATTTTCCTTAATTAGTCCAACATTATCAATAGACAAAACCACTTTTCTAATTATAAAAATAAGTTTTTCTTGCTTTCGAGATAATGGATTGTGTTCTTTGTAGTTTTTCAAATAACCGATTTTGCAAAAGCCATTTAAATTGTATTCTCGTGTGAAAATTTATGTTTTGCTTTCAAAAAAAGAAGAAGGTTATTTGTATAAATGTTGAAAGGTCCGAGATTCGCTATCGCTCTTGGCAACGCCCGCCGCTAGACCCGAGCACAAGTAGTTTGCTTAACTTAGACAATTTTGGATGGACTCCAATAATGACATTTAGCAAGAAAATCCAACTCTATCTCGAGATTTGTGGATAAAAATTTCACGACAAGTCAGGTCATGCAAAAGTTTAGACTTGACTTTAAGGCCCTACTCGTCATGGACCCGAGGTTTCGATATCATTCTTTCGTAAAAAGTCTAAATTGTGCAGCATATGATTCGTTTGGAATATGTGATTTGATTGCGTAAAAATTCAAAGTAGTGAATAATAGGGCCTAAGGAGTTATTGCTGAATGGTTTTTAGCGGGGGGTTGTTGAGAAGTCATGGGTCAATTACGTGCATTCCCATCACACATACAAAGATATTCAATTAATTGGTTAAGCAAGCACGGATTCAACCTTTCGTCATCAACAGTTGTATTTCAAGATCCCACGTACTAACACGCAACATTTTTTTTTCCTAAAAAGTACTTAATTAAATCTAAAAATACCGTAAAACCAACCTTTCGTGTTGATATGTATGAATCTATATTCAAGACGACAATTGAAATTTATGTCAAGTGACCATTTTGTGGTTGGTTCCAATTCTCGTCGTTATACAAATTAAACATTTTCTATTGTATCACATCATGATGTCAATATTGAGAAGTTCTTATAAATATTTAATTTATGTAATTATTATAATCACCAAGGATGTGGATATGATTATGATTGTGTTGGTCATGTAGAGAGTAAGGGTGAACAATTAGGATGGCTCAACTCGTGAATCAGCCCGAATATGCATTACCCAATTGATTCAAGGTTGGTTCACAAGGGACCGTCCAGCTTCCGATTTAAAAAATAAGAAACAAGTCATGGCGAGTTTGGTTTCCTAGTTTATATCAAGAACCAGCTAGTTTTACTCAGGAAACTATGGGTGCAAATGGTAACATTTTTGTTCCGGAAAACAATTCTTTTTGAAAAATAATTCTTTTCTTTTTCTACTCCCCGAAATAATTTCTAAATAAAATAACATGTTTGGTAACTATAAAAAAAAATTATTATTGGAATGGAAAAATAATAGGAATGTGTTTGGTACGATTTATAAATTTTTGTATTTTTTTTTCTTCTTGCTTGCCAACCGCCATGCCAACCATCGTGGGCCACCCTCTGCCACTCGATTGTAGCTTGCCAATCGCTGACAGCTGACGTCAAACCGCTACCCGCGGGCCGTCACCCACCTCCCGTGGGCGGGCCGACGACAGCCAGCGGCGGGCGAGGGCAAACGGCCAATGGACGATGGTGGCCACGGTTGGCGATGAATCCCACGAAGACAGCCATGGCAAGGAAGAAGAAAAGAAGAAAAATAGATTAAAAAAAAGGATTTATTTCTTGAAATTGTTTTCAGAAACAAGAAACTACTTTTTTTTACATCTCGTTTATGTTCCCGGCCACTTTTCTATTTTGAGGAATAGAAAAATTAATTGATGTTATCAAATAGATTTTTATTCTTTTTTCATTTTTTGTTCCAACGAACAAAAGAACAAAAGTCGGGAGAAATAGAAACGTTACCATACAAACAAGCCGGTTCTAGATAAACCGATTTATCCCCCACCTAAGGAAACAAGAGAGTTTCGAAAGAGTAGCCATGATGATGATAGTGAATTTTACAATTTCTTGGTCGCAAACTCCACAGTTTCACTTATCCACAAGATAAACAACAGACCCGCGCGCGAATTGCACCTAATGGATTTCTACGAACTACATAAATACACACCTCCTGAAATGAATCTTCACATCAGAAGACCGGACAGCCTTCGACGACGACCCCCTTGGCCGTAGGACAAGAGGCTAATGGACATCCATCCGGATCTTCACCCCACCAACTGAGGCTGACATGCTTCATTCCCAAACACAAGTACAGGAGGACGGCCATGAAGGCTAACCCGGCATCGAGTGCACCTGACAGTACGTAATTATGGCGACTCCACCAGCCTCGATAGTATCGGTAGGCAATGAATCCCGACAAAAATCCAGCGATGATCCAACTGGTGTAGTTAACAGCAGTAGCTGGAGGCATGTTTACAGTAGCACCAAGGAGCACTGGCATCGTGATGAGTCTAATCCACTCCTTGTCCGGAAAGGCCTTGTGCACGAGCCAGACAATGAAAGGAGCTATGGCCCCTGCCAAGAAGAACCAGTTGATGGCGGAGTAGTGGCCGAGATCTCCGAATATCCTGCGGGGCCCGATCAGACCCCAGATGACTGAAGCATCATAAAATACATGGTCACCGGGGCAAGTCCACGGACTGCCTGCCGGAAGCAGCTCCCGGTTACAAATGTCAGGGACCGTATCCATAAGCCACCACGCCGTTCCGAGATGCACTAATGCTGCAACAATGGTACCAACAACCTGATGGAAGATCAATTCTTACCTTAAGCAAGAAAGGCAAAAGAACAAAAGACCAGTCTTGCAACAATTTCGGGCAGATTTCAAGTGTACAGAGATTAGTTTCTGGGACATTTTCCCCCCTCACCAGGAACACATCAAACTAATATATTTAGTTCAATTGCTTATCACGGACCAGGAAAGACAAGAGACTAACCTGTGCCATAAACATCGCTCGAGGAGGAATTTTCATGTAGTGCCCAAGCTTGAAGTCTTGTAAGAATGTGATCCCCTGCTTCATACTGATGTACCCATAGACTTTAAACAGAATGTTCGCAACTGGATATCCTGGGTAAATGTACCCAATGATAAATTCTGTGATTACGTTCAAAGCCGGTGTCTGGCCAACAGGCATTGAACTCATGAGGATATGCAAAGTATTAAGCTTAGAATAATAGCAAATGGTACAAAGTAATCACTGCCCTGCATGTTTATGTATTCTACTGTATAGAATAAACGACCTAATCAACTCAACTCATATAACATATGCTTTAAACATGGTGGATCTGCACCTGATTTGTCGTTGCAGTGATGACCCCAACAGGAAGAGTGAAAAATAAGGCAAGAGCACATGCTAGCAGAACACCCCACCACGGTAGTTGAAGCTGATCCTTGAAATACTGACATGTAAATATGGTTGCCGCAATATTTACCAAAAGAATACAAGTAAACCACCATTCAGGGACTTGCTTGTATCTTCTCATGAGCTTAGTGTGTATATCCATTTTCTTCTCACTAAAGGCAGACTTGCTCAGCAGCCATATTTCTCTAAAACAATAGCACAATACTAGATCATCTATCTGAGCATGGTAAATAAGAAATTTGAATTCAACTGGATTGGCAACAACCATATAACTCCGTTCAATTAAAAGGTGTGGTGTCGTATCAGAATAATGTAATTCGTAGCAGAACTTAATCAACAAAGGAAGAACACACTCCTACAAGGCCAATCATGCGTCTGGGGACCAGACAACTTCAACACAGATCTCCGAAGTACTGAAGCACGACTTGACTAGTTGACTTGGATTCTTCTTTTATTGTTCTTACATCAATAAGACATGGGACATAGAAGTGACCAAAATAATGCTGATACATGAACAAAGAACTCGCCTTCTGTTCATGCGATGCAAAACAAAAACTCACTGCGAACAATTTATGATTGAGTTTTACTTGGCAAGGCAGATGATTGCAGCCACATCAGAGAAGTTAACCATATCCTTCTCCTCACATTTAGTCAATGAATAGCAAGAAATTGTGCAGCACATAACGATGTAAAAGAAGAATGCAACTTACTTTCCATGGAAGAGGAACACATGAACAACAGTAGCAGTAAGGCAGGCAAAGCTGATGCCATAGTTCACAGCAAAGAAGGTGCTCAGATAAAGAGGACCCTCTCTTTCATATGCCTCCGCATCCAAATGAAAGTGTTCATCTATGATAGTCTCGATGTTGTACTTTTGTCCCGAAGATGTGAACAGGCTATCTGAGAATATTGGGAAAGTCCTGGAACTGTATATGTTGAGCCAGTAAGTAAATGGTGTGATGACATACACGACAAGGGCAAAACCAACAGCGATATTGGCAGTAGCAAACCACGGGCTAGCCAGTGGACTACCGAGATAAGAGGAGATGCTGGACCAGTCAAGTCCAATTGCACCAATCCCAAGACCGTGGAGTCCAGAACCCAACTGGTGAGCTACAACTGAAGCGGGGAATATCCAGCAGATCCAGGAAAGAGAGGTCAACATTGGAAAGAGGTAACCTGGAAAGACATAGTAACTGAAGCTACAGACGAAGGCTATAAGGAAAAAATGGTTCCGTGTCAATCTGCCTTTAAGCCTCTGCTCTTTCTCGTGCAGTGCTCTGCATTTGTAAACAGTTGTAACCATAATCACATTGAGTTATATGAGAAACTATGAAAAGAAAAGAGAACGAAACATATATTGAAGGCTAACAAAGCAAATGTCATTGCCCAACTCTTTGTCTACCAAGACGCAGAAACTTTACATGTAGTCATCTTCATGCGCAAAATGTCATGCCTACTATATATATATATATGATCTTTTGGAGATTGCAGTTCCCAACTGTGAAGCTTTGACACCATAAATCAAACACAGTAGACATAATTTGCTGGTTATATTTGTATGTACACTCGTGCAGCATGGGAAGAGAAGTGAAGTAAACTGAGACTTAAAAAACTCTCTAAACTGCGTGAGTTTGAAACTTCAATAGCTACCAACTGCGTTTAAATGGTAGTACCCCCTAAAATCGGGTTCAGACAAATCGACCAATGAAATCAAGACATGCGAAAGGGAAAATATCATGTTAAAGATCGTAGAGAATAAATTAATGAGAACAGAAACAAAAAGGAGAAGACAAGATATTAGCTTGTCTTCTTTCATCTTGTTTCTTTTCATTGATATAGACTACTTTGCGCAGCATCATCCACACGTAAATGGAAGAAAAGTAGCCTGAAACAAGTTCTCTTTAGCCAAAAATTGATGAGGGACAAACAACGATGACCCAACAAAAATTCCAGAAACTGTGAATTTAATTCGAGGCAAAACATGCTCATCAAACAACATACTTGCCAATGAACGCACGATCGACGTACCTGAACAACGAGACTTGCACCAGATTCTGGGGCCACCACATGGCGGCGGGCTCCACCAAGTACCGCCGGAACATCCCGGCCCAGCCGAACCCCAAGATCTGCGTCGTCAGGACGACGACCAGCGCCACAAGAAACGACATCTCCTTCCGGTAGAAGACCTTGACGACGCTGATGATGTGAATGGCGTAGACGGTGGCGGCACCCGAGTTGGCAAAGATCGTGATCAGCACATGCTCCTTGACATTGAACGGCCCCGGATTGAGCGTGAATTGCCACTTGCTCCCCTCGAAGAACACTCTCTTCGTGATCACTCCGGCCATAAGGTGACCTAGAGCCAGGCACGCTCATCAGTCTAATATCAAACCAAACTCCGCAGCAAACATCACAGACGCGAATCACATACGATCGCAACTCCGCCTCGAGAGGTCAAATTCGATCTGCTCGGAGACCAACGGGCGCTCGAGCTCGAGGCCTACCTAGAGGGACGACGGCGATCTGAGCGGAGACGGAGGTCACGGAGAGGGGCTCGCGGCGGTACCAGAAGAACTGGTTGAGGAAGGAGAGGAGGGAGCACGCCAGGGTCCCGAGTACGAACGTGCGGAACGTGATGGCCGGGAGGGACGGGTCGTCCCCCTCCGGGACCGTGAGCGCGACCTGCTCGATCGGGGAGCTCCCGCCCCCGGCGGCAAGCCCCACCACCGGCGCAGACGAGGAGGGGCCATGAGCTCCGATCTCCTTCCGGACTGCTCACGAATCATGGAGAAGAAGAAGAAGAAGAGGAGGAGGTTTTCCGGTCAGGGAAAATCACGCGAGAAAGTTGGAGGGAAAGTGAAAAGAGAAAAGAGAAAATGCGAGGCCGAATCTTAACTGAGCGGAGCCGAGGCGCCTTCTTCATGGCTCGAGGACGTGGCCATGCCTCGTCGGTGGCGCTCCAGTGAGCTTCCGAGATTTCCGCCATTTAAGGACCCGTTTTGCTCGTGAACGGCTCAGATTTGGCCGCTGGGATCTTCGATTCGCGACGTCAGTGGGGACGCCCGACGCCCGGATGAAGGGGGATCTCGAGGTGGAATCGCGGCCGTTAAGTGAAGTATCTCCCCGCATACGGATCTGTTGATCAACGGCGGTAACTGGTCAACGGCGGGGGCCCACCAGAGTCCGATTGGAATTTGGCCTTTTCCGGAATGGGGAATGAACTTTCCCGCTGTTGAGTGCGAAATACATTTGTGGGATTTTTTTTTTTTATTATTGTCGGACATGTCGGCTTTAGCTCCCACGTATCAAAAGACTTTTGGATATAAATAAAATGAAAAATTCCAAATAAATGCCTAAGTACTCTCACTTTCTCAAATAAGAGCTCAAAGTGTTCTCACTTTTTTAAATAAAAATTTGAAATGAATCTTGTTCTAAATAAAAGCTCAAAGTGCTCTCTTTTTTTCCTCAAATAAAAGTATGAAATAGACTTTATTTCAAATAAGACTTGACATACCTGTATCAATCTTAAAGAAGGATCTTAACTCACTATCTATGGAGGGTAATTTTGTCTTTCAAAATTTTAATTTTTGAATATTTCTTTCTTTGTTATTTTTTTTTCAAAAACAATTAAAAATTTAAAAAAAGAAAAAGAAAAGGAAAACAAGGTGGGAGGGTGTTCCCTCCCGCTTGTGGCCACCACCCCATCACCGACGGGTGGCTACAAAGGCCGGTGACCCTCGCCAAAAGGGGGAGAGGGCAACGACCTTTTCCTAAATCTCCTCAAGTAGGCCTAGCGGCCCTTGCCCAGTGCCCCCAATCCTGAGGCGAGGTCTAAGGCACTAGGTGAGGCTTGGCAACCCTCTCCCTCACCCAGATCTAGGAGAGGGTCGTCATTATCTCCTACATGAGGCAAGGGCTCATAGGCTCTCACTTAGGAGTCGGCGACCCTACCGACCTTCGCCACCGCCCCATCGGCGATGGAGCAGTGGCCACAGGTCCCTCCCACCTACATTCTTCCTTTTTTTTTATCTTATTTAATTTAAATTTAACTTGTGTTTGGACAAAAATGTCATTGATTAGCCATAATATTTTATTGACTGACCAGGCTAGGTCCTTATTTAAAACAATCATAACTACATCATGCCCTTCTTTAAGACTGAAAATAAGTACTTTAGGCCCTTATTCGAAACACAGTTCACTTCAGGTCTTTATTTAATAAAATAAGAGCACTTCAAGTCATTATTTGGAATTTTCCTTAAATATTTTTTTTAATATTTTCAATTTAGGAATAATGACATAAATGGTCCATAAATGTTGATTTAATATGCAATATAATCCTAAACTTTTAATTTTTTAAATGTGACCCTCGAAATTTTTGGTTATGTTCAATTTAATCTTTAGATTTTATGAAAAACTCAATATTGTCATTCCATTAATTTAAATTCAAGTATAACATTGATCATTTTAATATAATCCATAATCGAACATGTATCAAAATCACAAGGAATATATTAAACACAATAAAAATTCAGGAATGACATTGCACATTGGGTAATCTAAAGTTTAATTACCACATTATATATTGAGATAAAGTTTATTGATGATTCGAGCCATCTATCCTTCAATTTGTTTGAATATTTGTTGATTTAAAGGGATGTTTGAACAGGCTTGATAACAAATATTTATTTCATATCATTTTCGTTTGTAAAATATGATGTTGTGGCGAATATATAATAGAGAAGAAGATTGAGAAGAGAAAGCAAGCGAACACTAGAGATAGTAGAGAAAGCCAGAGAAGAGGATGTGACTGTTTATTCTGATGGTTGTTGACAGTAGTGATTGTACATCAAAACTAAACTCATATTTATAGTTGAATAAGAATGTACTTATCATTAATATCAATGTATCGAATGATACATATACTAGATAGGGGAGACGAACGTTCATTGTATAGGAAGATGTACTTAGAATGTATGATACAAATGTATCATAATAAGTACATTAGATAAGATGAATATAATGAATATTCATTCATGTATTTCATTTATTCATGTATTTTATAACACCCCCCTTGAATATTCATTGTATTCATTACGAATGTGCATCGAATGATACTGCCTCATTAAAAACCTTAAGCCGGAAAAAACTCAGTGGGACAAAAACTGGACAAAAGGGAAAAAGAGTGCAGAGCACAAACTTTATGATCTCTCCCCTTTATAGATGCATTAATTGCCTCGTTAAAAACTTTAAGTCGGAAAAACCCCGTGGGAAAAAACCGGACAAAAAGAAAAAAGAGTGCAATGCATATATAGCCACTGTAGGGGCTAATCAATCTTGCATCTTGTAAACTTGCCGCATATCAATGCTGCAATGCATAGTTCATAATATCTCCCCCTCAATTGAGCCATATAGCCACTTCTGGGGCTAATCAATCTTGCATCTTATGAACTCGCCGCATACCAATGTCATATACTAATTTCTCAAAAGTTGATGTTGGCAATGATTTGGTAAAAAAATCTGCAAGATTATTTATAGATCGAATCTGTTTAACATCAATTTGTCGACCTTCTTGGAGTTCATGAGTATAGAAAAACTTCGGCGAGATATGCTTGGTCCTATCACCTTTGATATATCCTCCCCTGACTTGTGCAACACAAGCAGCATTATCTTCATAAATTATAGTGGGAGAATTTGTAACCGGTATTAAACAACAAGAATTATGAATATGCGTTATAACGGATCTTAACCAAATACACTCTCTTCCAGCTTCATATAAAGCAATAATCTCAGAGTGGTTAGAAGATGTAGCTACTAGCGATTGCTTAGTAGAACGCCAAGAAATAGCGGTGCCGTTATAACAAAATAAATACCCGGTTTGAGAGCGAGCCTTATGTGGATTAGATCTATATCCAGCATCAGCATATCCAACTAAACCAGAGTTAGTGGAATCTTTGGAATAATATAATCCCAAATCTATGGTTCCTCGGAGATAACGGAAAATATGTTTAATTCCATTCCAATGTCTCCGAGTTGGCTCAGAACTAAATCGTGCCAATAAATTTACCGCAAAAACGATATCTGGTCTCGTACATTGTGCCAAGTACATCAAAGCCCCAATTGCATTGAGATATGGTACTTCAGGACCAAGTATCTCTTCATTTGATTCTCTAGGACGAAATGGGTCCTTTTTGGGATCTAGAGACCTTACAACCATAGGGGTGCTCAATGAGTGAGCTTTGTCCACGTTGAAGCGTTTAAGCAATCTTTCAACGTATGCTTATTGATGGACGATTATTCCATTTGCTTTATGCTCAAGCTCTAGACCAAGACAAAGTTTGGTTTTACCCAAATCTTTAACTTCAAACTCCCTTTTCAAATATTCAGCAGTTTCAGCTAACTCTTAAATTTATATCGTTGACATAAACTGCTAAAATAGCAAATCTGGTTTCTGATTTCTTAATAAACACGCATGGGCAGATAGGATCATTCTTGTACCTTTCCTTAATTAAGTACTCACTTAGGCGTTGATACCACATGCGACCGGATTGCTTTAATCCGTATAAGGATCTTTGCAATTTTATTGAGAATAAATTGCGGGGAGTACATGCTTCAGGCATTTTGAATCCCTCGAGAATTTTCATATAAATATCAGAATCTAATGAGCCATGTAAATATGCCGTCACAACGTCCATAAGACGCATTTCCAATCTTTCAAAGATTGCTAGGCTAATGAGAAAACGAAATGTAATTATATCCATCACAGGTGAATATGTCCCATTATAATCAATCCCAGGTCTCTGGGAGAATCCTTGGGCAACGAGTCGGGCTTTATACCTGATAACCTCGTTTTTCTCATTTCATTTCCGGATAAATACCCATTTATATCCAACGGGCTTTACATTATCGGGGATACGGGTTATAGGTCCAAAAACCTCTCGTTTAGTTAGGGAAGCTAATTCAGCCTTAATTGCTTCCTCCCACTTAGGCCAATCTTGCCTTTGACGACATTCAATAATAGATTGCGGCTCACAATCATCATCCATAATTTTATGGACAATTGAGAATGCAAAAGCATCATTAATGATGATTTCATTTCGATCCCAAATTTCATTATAATATGTAATGGAATTCTCAGTATTCTAGGGATTGGTGTTCCTTTCATGGGTTTGCGCCTCTTCAGGGGCAATAAGCTCTTCAGGAGCAAGCACAACGCTAGGCTCTTCTGGAGCGGATTCCTAATTCTTTCCCCTTCGTTTTCGAGGAGCAGTATCTTTTGATCCTATCGATCTACCACACTTCAAATGCGGGAGATTTTAATTCATTTTAACTTGTCCTTCGGGAACAGCTATCCTAGCTGGAGCATTTGCAGCTGGAATATGATAATAATGCAAATAAACCTGCAAATGTGTCATTGCATGTAAATAATAGACAAACATGAGACCATCTACAGGATGCATCCACTAGTACCATAAAATATCGAAATGGTCCATTTAGTGGTTGTATTGGTCCACAAATATCACCCATGAATTCTTTGTAAGAATAAAGGAGATTCAAGATTAACCTTTGTTATAGAAGGTTTGATAATGAGCTTTCCTTGTGAGCAAGCCTCACAATTATAATCCTTGGACAACAATACCTTTATATCCTTTAAATGGTGCCATTTTGTATTTTGAATTATCCTACGCATCATTGAAGCGTAAGGATGACCAAGGCGATCATGCCACAGTCCAAATTGATCAGGGCTTACCAATCTTCAGGATGTGGTGGCGTAGGTTTCAACGGTCTTAATCATGACACAATACAAACCCATAGAATAAGCTTCTAGCTTCTCATGAATGGTCTTCAGGCCCATCTTATAAGAGGAAATGTCAATATATTCCTTATCTTGCTCATAAATAGTCTCAATATGGTATCTATTACAGCGTGCATCTTTGAAACTGAGCAGATTCCTCTTTGATTTAATGCTTAGAAACGCATTCTCAATATGGAGGATTGTGCCATTTGGCAAAATAATTGTGGCATTCCCAAAACCATCAATAATCTGAATAGGACCTGATATTGTATGGATTTGCGCCTTACGCAATGTCATACTCGAGAAAAAGTGTCTATTACGAAATATAGTATGTGTTGTTGCACTATCAAGCAAACAAACGTCTTCTTTTTTCTCGGTATTTTCCATTTGCATTTTATGTTGACAACTTCAGGTGTCACGTATCATAAAATTTGCATATAATCATTGCAAAATCAAATCCTTATTAATTAAAAGGATTTCCAAATATCTACCACTACTTCAGGAGCAGAAGGATACTTTTAGATTTGAAAATTTGGCTTCGGGCCAAGAAAATATAAAAATGAAGAATTGATAGAAGAAGATGAAGTATAAGTTAATTAATAAAATAAATACTCACCTTGCAAAAATTACTTACTCAATCGATAGATCTTCATGCTTGCAAAAATTACTTACTCAGTCGGTAGATTTTCGTGTTTGCAAACATTACTTACTCAGTCGGTAGATCCTCGTGCTGATAACGTGTTGTAAAATATTGTATTGTGGCGAATATATAATAGAGAAGAAGATTGAGAAGAGAAAGCAAGCGAACACCAGAGATAGTAGAGAAAGCCAGAGAAGAGGGTGTGACTGTTTATTCTGATGGTTGTTGACAGTAGTGATTGTACATCAAAACTAAACTCCTATTTATAGGAGAACAAGAATGTACTTATCATTAATATCAATGTATCGAATGATACATGTACTAGATAGGGGAGACGAACGTTCATTGTATATGGAGATGTACTTAGAATGTATGATACAAATGTACCATAATAAATACATTAGATAAGATGAATATAATGAATATTCATTCGTGTATTTCATTCATTCATGTATTTTATAACAGAATGACATTTATCATGCCCGAGGTTACACTTTTTACACTTTATTATTCTATAATATTTTTCACTTGTAAAATATATAGTTAAACTTAATATATCGACGGATTGGCATGATTAAAAGAAATATGTTTTGATGTTGTCATTTAAACAAACAAAAAAAAATTGTTGAACGAACGCACAATACATTATTTTCATCATGGACATATATAAAGGACGATATAAAAACTTTTTATGGGTCATAAGATTTACATTACAAGAATATGGGTTAAAACGGGTTAAATGGGTCAAATATGGGTCGACTCATTTTCGACCCAACCTATACTCGACCCGACCCATCCATTTGCCACCTCTAATTAAAAAGGAGAACATAAAAGGAAAAGTACTACAATTGCGTGAATTTCAGCATAAAAAAATTGGAATATCGATAAATTCATTTTTTTTATAATTTTGTAAATATTACTTACAAGACGAGCTCTGTTTAAAGAAAGCACAATATCGAAACAACCTTTTCAATTCCATTGTAAAGAAAAAAAAACAATGCATCAGAATTTTCCTTAATTAGTATAAAGTTATTGATAGATGAAATCACTTTTCTAATTATAAAAAGTAACCCTTTCTCGCGTTAGAGATAATAGATTATGTTCTTTATTTGTTTTAAATAACCGATTTTATCTGTAGCCCGTTTAATTTGTATTTTCACGTAAGAAACTATATTTTGCTTTCAAAAACAAAGAAAGAATTATTTATAAAAATGTCAAAAGTCCTCTAATTCAGTTAACCTACTACATGCACCAAAACAAAATTTGACCTGTCAAAAGCGAGCAGACTCATATGCTTATAATTATACGATCCAAACTAAGTTCATTACATGCATACATTCGCTATATAATCAATGAAAACAACCATATAAATTGGGTCTAAGTTAAATCCAAGCTTGCCATGTGTAATTAAAAAAAAAAAAATATTGAAACATTTCAAGCCGCTTCACCCTGGGCCATGACCCACTATGATCGACTGGCATTTTGAGCCCAGTGCATTTGCCTTTTGAACCTAAGTTGGCTTGGAAAGGCCGAACGTACCGCTCGATCCATGGTCCCGCTAGTTCGTCCCTTGACTGAAGATCACGGATTGAATTACAAAATTAAGCCGGAAAAGGTTCTAGATTGACAATGGCCGCCACTAAACCTAATGACGGGCAGCCTGTGAGGCCGAATAAATTTTTGGAGAGATTTGAATAATGGTATTTAGTGAGAAAGTCCAACCTTTGTGAACAATTTTTTTTTATGACGAGTGAGTTTAGGCGAGGGTTTAGATCTCATCTTAAGGCCCTATTCGTCACGTGCCTATGGTTTTGATGCGATCCCTTCATAAATTTAAATTGCTCCGTTTATGATTTGTTTGGAATATGTAGTTTGATTTTTTGTAAAATTTCTAAATAGTGAATGTTAGGGTCAACAGAAATTATTGTTAAATTATTTAATTGGTGCGATATCAAGAAGTCACATATCAATCATGTGCATTTGCATTACATGTACAAAACCGAGCATTTACTGTGAGCATGATAATTTGTGTAGCAGGGTGCATACTTTTCGGTTTTCTCCACACTTTTTCAATTTATTGTTGAAACAAGCCCAAATTCAATGGTACATCATCAATAATTGCAGTTCTAGATAGCTATTATAAACAAATATTAAGCATCATAATGCATACATCGTCATCAGACCAAGCATCATTTTTGTGAGGTGAAGGAGAGAGATGGAGGGAGAGGTTTGGCTAAGGGGGTGAGAGAGAGAGATGAGGGAAAAAGAAGAAAACTTGGAAGAGAAGTTGGCCAACACATTTAATGCCCCTTGAATTATTGTCCTAAAGCCATCATTACTCCAAACTTGGGGAGCAAAAACACATATTGGCCCTCCATTAGGCCATGTGCTTCATCCAAGATCAATGGCTAGGATTGCTTCTTGCCTCTTCAATTATTGGCTAGACTAAGGGCATTTTGGTCATTTCCTCTTTGGATGGCTTCGTGTATTTGGATGGCCTAGTGGGCCCCCATGGGCCAACCAAAGTGGGCGTGTGGCCCAATGGGCCTATTCGTGGCTCCTCGTTCACAACCCGCTTCCACTTTTCCAAAATTTTGCGATCCGATGATGAAAAAGTGAGTTTTCATCCCAAAGCGGCATTTACTTGCTTTTCCATAGTCTATCCATTACCATTGTAATTCCGCTCCATAGATAGGGTTTAGATCGAGGATGTCACAAATCCTCCCCCTTAAAGAAATTCCATCATTAAAATTTGCAGAATTACTTGTCTCTTCAAACAGATGAGGATACTAGCGTCTCATTACGTCCTCACTTTCCTAGGCTGCTCCCTTAGTACCATGGTGTTGCCATATGACTTTGCCTAAGGAAATGACCTTGTTGCACAGCACTCGCTCCTTTTTGTTAACGACCCGCACCGGCTATTCAACATATGACACCCTGTCATCGACTTTAATTTCCTCATAACTGAGTATGTGTGCCAGGTCTAGTTCATACTTCCTTAGCATGAATATGCGGAACACATTATGAACCTGAGCAAGACTGGGCGGCAATGCTAAATGATAAGCCAAGGTCCCTATTCTTTTCAAAATCTCGAAGCGTCCAACATACCTAAGACTCAGCTTTCATTTCTCACCGAAATGTGACGTTCCTCTCATTGGCAACACTTTAAGGAGTACATGATCACCTACTTGGAATTCCAAAGGCCTTCGTCGTTTATCCGCATAGCTTTTCTCAGTTGTTCTCCCTCTTTTGAAACTACATAAAAATTATTCAATAATGGTGTGAGAAAAGCTTATATGGGTTGAAGCTTATTACGGGCTAAACACTGTCTCACCTTTTGTAGATTAAGATGAATTTAAAGGTTTCGTGATCGATAATTCGTGTTAGGACTTATTAAGAATAGAAATGAAATAACAGTTAGATCGAGAATTATGTTGAAAAAGTCTGGGCGGAAAGTTCATGTAATTACCTCCCATAAAAAAAGTCAGCTACAGTGGATATAATTATGAGCGCAAGAAGATGATTGTTTTTGCTTGTAACTGATTTTGCATGCTTAGGTTGCCACTTTTCTTTGGTGCATCGCAGGGAATACCAGAAGCATTGATGAAAGCAGGGGCTGTCCACAAATATGATTTATCAATACCTGTTGAAAAGATTTATGATATTGCGGAGGAAATGTGAAATAAACTTGGGGTGTGTTTGTTTCGCAGAATACATTTTCAGGGAAAACATTTTCCTCATTTTCACTCAGGAAAATGAGTCAACAAAAAACGTTTTCTTAGTCAACGGAAAACGTTTTCCTAACAAAACTTAAATTCAGGAAAATGATTTCCCCTTTGAAAGGACTGAAAAACATTTTCCGAATCTATCAAAGCTTGGATTTGATGCTTGATTTACAAACAATTATTCTTATAAAGATATATTTTTAAATTTTTATAATTCTTTTTAAAATATTTTAAAAAAAATCGAATTTATACTTTTTTAATATATTTTTAAAATTATTTTTAAATTTTAAAAATATAATTTTTAATTTTTAATAATTATTTTTTCTTTTTCTCTTTTCTTTTTTCTTCTTCTTCTGCCGGCCGCCAGCCATGACGACGGCTGGCGACCGGCCACAGGCGAGATCGAGCTCGTCGGTGTCGGGCGAGGCTCGATCTCGTTGATCTAGCGAGGTTGAGGCCCCGCTTGACGCCGACGAGCTTGAGCCTCGCCAGTCGTCGGCGAGGTCGAGCCTCGAGCTCGCCAGCGTCGGGCAAGGCTCGATCTCACTAATTTGGCGAGGCCGAGGCCTCGCCTAACGCCAGCAAGCTCAATTCTCGCTAACATCAGGCGGGGCTCAATCTCGCCAATCTGGCGAGGCCTAGGCTCTGCCCGACGTCGGCAAGCTTGAGTCTCGCCAGTCGTCGGCGACCTACCGGCGAGCTCAAGCCTTGCCTGGCCGTCGCCGGCCGTTGCCCTACCGGCTGCCAGCTAAGGAAGGAAGAAAAAGAAAAAAAGAAAAAAAAAATTGAAATAAGAAAAATAATTATAATTTCAATTTTTTATAAAAAAATATTTTTATAAAGTTAAAAAAGGTGATGGACTCAACAAATTAATTTGGAAGTAAGAGGCACACTATTGTCAATTGTTAGGTCAAATGTCATTCAATCATTTTTCAAATGCGATCCAAACACTACAAAATACTTTCAGTCACGTATCACCAAACAAATGAAAACTAATCATTTTCTTGGAAAATGGTTTTCTGGAAAACATTTTCCAAAAATGTTACGTTTTCTGTGAAACAAACACACCATCGGTGAGAGAACTTATCGCTGGAATTCCTTGTGTGCATTAAATGTTTAGGAGGTCATGGAATATGAACCTGAAGGAGAACTTCAAAGAGTGAAAACAAGCTACTCGTATAAATATTGATAAATTCATATATATTTTTATAATTTTAAACGTATTACTTACGGGACGAACTTTGACAAAAAAAAAAAGGGAGCAAAATATCGAGACAATTTTTTTCTTCCGAGTGATCTTGGAGAGATGGCTTTAGAGAATCTTTTCCAATTCCACTGTCAAGAAGGAAATAATACGTCATCTTAAATAGAAGATATTAGCGTTCCATTGGCGTCAAAATTTTCCTTAATTAGTCCAATATTATCAATAGACGAAACCACTTTTCTAATTATAAAAATAAGTTTTTCTTGCTTTCAAGATAATGGATTATGTTCTTTGTAGTTTTTTAAATAACCGATTTTGCAAAAGCCATTTAAACTGTATTTTCATGTGAATATTTATGTTTTGCTTTCAAAAAAAAGAAAAGGTTATTAGTATAAATGTTGAAAGGTCCGAAATTCGCTATCGCTCTTGGCAATGCCCACCGCTAGACCCGAGCACAAGTAGTTTGCTTAACTTAGACAATTTTGGATGGACTCGAATAATGACATTTAGCAAGAAAATCCAACTCTATCTCGAGATTTTTGAATAAAAATTTCAAGACAAGTCAGGTCATGCAAAAGTTTAGACTTGACCTTAAGGCCCTACTCGTCGTAGACCCGAGGTTTCAATATCATTCTTCGTAAAAAGTCTAAATTGTGCAGCATATGATTTGTTTGGAATATGTGATTTGATTGCATAAAAATACAAAATAGTGAATAATAGGGCCTAAGGAGTTATTGCTGAATGGTTTTAGCAGGGGTTGTTGAGAAGTCATGGGTCAATTACGTGCATTCCCATCACTCATACAAACCGCCATATTCAATTAATTGGTTAAGCAAGCACAAATTCAACCTTTTATTTCAAGATCCCGCATCCTAACACGCAACATTTTTTTCCTAAAAAGTACTTAATTAAATCTAAAAATACCATAAAACAACCTTTCGTGTTGATATGTGTGAATCTATAGTCAAGACAACAATTGAAATTTATGTCAAGTGACCATTTTGTGGTTAGTTACAATTCTTGTCGTCATACAAATTAAACATTTTCTATCTATCATATCATGATGTCGATATTGAGAAGTTCTTATAAATATTTAATTTATGTATTATCATAATCATTTACTATAATCACCAATTATGTGGATATGATCATGATTGGGTTGGTCATGTAGAGAGTAAGGGCAAACAATTAGGACGGCTCAACTTGGGAACCGGCCCGAACCGGCATTACCCAATCGATTCAAGGTTGGTTTATGGGGGACTGGTCCAGCTCCCGATTTAAAAAATAAGAAACAAGTCTCGGCAGGTTCGGTTTCCAAGTTTACACCAAGAACCGGCTGGTTTTGCCAGGGAAATTAGAAGCCCGTTTCTAGGGTAAAACCTAGAGACGAACTGTTTTATCCCTCACCGTAAGTAAACAAGAGAGTTGCGAAAGAGTAGCCATGATGATGATTGTGAATTTTACGATTTCTGGGTCACAAACTTCACAGCTTCACTTATCCACAAGATAAACAACAGACCCGCGCGTGAATTGCACCTAATGGATTTCCACAAACTACATAAATCCACACCTGAAATGATTCTTCGCATCAAAAGACCGGACAGCCTTCGACGACGACCCCCTTGGCCGTAGGACAAGAGGCTAATGGACATCCATCCGGATCTTCACCCCACCAACTCAGGCTGACATGCTTCATTTCCAAACACAAGTACAGGAGGACGGCCATGAAGGCTAACCCGGCATCGAGTGCACCCGACAGTACGTAATTATGGCGACTCCACCAGCCTGGATAGTATCGGTAGGCAATGAATCCCGACAAAAATCCGGCGATGATCCAATTGGTGTAGTTAACAGCAGTAGCTGGAGGCATGTGTAAGGTAGCACCAAGGAGCACTGGCATCGTGATGAGTCTAATCCACTCCTTGTCCGGAAAGGCCTTGTGCGCGAGCCAGACAATGAAAGGAGCTATGGCCCCAACCAAGAAGAACCAGTTGATGGCGGAGTAGTGGCCGAGATCTCCGAATATCCTGCGGGGCCCGATCAGACCCCAGATGACTGAAGCATCATAAAATACATGGTCAACAGGGCAAGTCCACGGACTGCCTGCCGGAAGCAGCTCCCGGTTACAAATGTCAGGGACCGTATCCATAAGCCACCACGCCGTTCCAAGATGCACTAATGCTGCAACAATGGTACCGACCACCTGATAGAAGATCAATTCTTACCTTAAGCAAGGAAGGCAAAAGAACGAAAGACCAGTCTTGCAACAATTTCGGGCAGATTTCAAGTGCACAGAGATTAATTTCTGGGACATTTTTCCCCCTCACCAGGAACACATCAAACTAATATATTTAGTTCTATCGCTTATCACGGACCAGGAAAGACGAGACTAACCTGTGCCATAAACATCGCTCGAGGAGGAATTTTCATGTAGTGCCCAAGCTTGAAGTCTTGTAAGAATGTGATCCCTTGCGTCATACTGACGAACCCATAGATTTTAAATAGAATGTTCGCAACTGGATATCCTGGGTAAATGTACCCAATGATAAATTCTGTGATTACGTTCAAACCCGGTGTCTGGCCAACAGGCGTTGAACTCGTGAGGATATGCAAAGTATTAAGCTTAGAGTAATAGCAGATAGTACAAAGTAATCACTGCCCTGCATGTTTATGTATTATACTGTATAAAATAAACGACCTAATCAACTCAACTCATATAACATATGCTTTAAACATGGTGGATCTGCACCTGATTTGTCGTTGCAGTGATGACCCCAACAGGAAGAGTGAAAAATAAGGCAAGAGCACATGCTAGCAGAACACCCCACCACGGTAGTTGAAGCTGATCCTTGAAATACTGACATGTAAATATGGTTGCCGCAATATTTACCAAAAGAATACAAGTAAACCACCATTCAGGGACTTGCTTGTATCTTCTCATGAGCTTAGTGTGTATATCCATTTTCTTCTCACTAAAGGCAGACTTGCTCAGCAGCCATATTTCTCTAAAACAATAGCACGATACTAGATCATCTATCTGAGCATGGTAAATAAGAAATTGGAATTCAACTGGATTGGCAACAACCATATAACTCTGTTCAATTAAAAGGTGTGGTGTCGTATCAGAATAATGTAATTCGTAGCAGAACTTAATCAACAAAGGAAGAACACAATCCTACGAGGCCAATCATGCGTCTGGGGACCAGACAACTTCAACACAGATCTCCGAAGTACTGAAGCACGACTTGACTAGTTGACTTGGATTCTTCTTTTATTGTTCTTACATCAATAAGACATGGGACATAGAAGTGACCAAAATAATGCTGATACATGAACAAAGAACTTGCCTTCTGTTCATGCGATGCAAAACAAAAACTCACTGCGAACAATTTATGATTGAGTTTTACTTGGCAAGGCAGATGATTGCAGCCACATCAGAGAAGTTAAACCATATCCTTCTCCTCACATTTAGTCAATGAATACCAAGCAATTGTGCAGCACATAATGATGTAAAAGAAGAATGCAACTTACTTTCCATGGAAGAGGAACACATGAACAACAGTAGCAGTAAGGCAGGCAAAGCTGAAGCCATAGTTCACAGCAAAATAGGTGCTCAGATAAAGAGGACCCTCTCTTTCATATGCCTCGGCATCTAAATGAAAGTGTTCATCTATGATAGTCTCGATGTTGTACTTTTGTCCCGAAGATGTGAACAGGCTATCTGAGAATATTGGGAAAGTCCTGGATCTGTATATGTTGAGCCAGTAAGTAAATGGTGTGATGACATACACGACAAGGGCAAAACCAACAGCAATATTGGCAGTAGCAAACCACGGGCTAGCCAGTGGACTACCGAGATAAGAGGAGATGCTGGACCAGTCAAGTCCGATTGCACCAATCCCAAGACCATGGAGTCCAGAACCCAACTGGTGAGCTACAACTGAAGCAGGGAATATCCAGCAGATCCAGGAAAGAGAGGTCAACATTGGAAAGAGGTAACCTGGAAAGACATAGTAACTGAAGCTACAGACGAAGGCTATAAGGAAAAAATGGTTCCGCGTCAATCTGCCTTTAAGCCTCTGCTCTTTCTCGTGCAGTGCTCTGCATTTGTAAACAGTTGTAACCGTAATCACATCAAGTTGTATGAGAAACTATGAAAAGAAAAGAGAATGGAACAAATATTGAAGGCTAACAAAGCAATGTCATTGCCCGACTCTTTGTCTACCAAGATAGCAGAAACTTAACATGTAGTCATCTTCATGCGCAAAAAGTCATGCCTACTATATATATAAATGATTTTTTGGAGATTGCAGTTCCCAACTGTGAAGCTTTGACACCATAAATCAAACACAATAGACATAATTTGCTGGTTATATTTGTATGTACACTCGTGCAGCATGGCAAGAGAAGTGAAGTAAACTGAGACTTAAAAAACTCTCTACACTGCGTGAGTTTGAAACTTCAATAGCTATCAACTGCATTTAAATGGTAGTACCCTCTAAAATCGGGTGCAGACAACTCGACCAAAGGAATCGAGACATGGGAAAGGGAAAAGATGACGTTGAAGATCGTAGAGAATAAATTCATTAGAACAGAAACAGAAAAGAAAAGACAAGATATCAGCTTGTCTTCTGTCATCTTGTTTCTTTTCGTTGATATAGACTACTCTGCACAGCATCATCCACATGTAAATGGAAGAAAAGTAGCCTGAAACAAGTTCTCTCTAGCCAAAAACTGATGAGGGACAAACAACGATGACCTAACGAATAATCCAGAAATTGTGAATTTAATTCGAGGCAAAACATGCTCAGCAAACAACATACTTGCCAATGAACGCACGATCGACGCACCTGAACAACGAGACTTGCACCAGATTCTGGGGCCACCACATGGAGGCGGGCTCCACCAAGTACCGCCGGAACATCCCGGCCCAGCCGAACCCCAAGACCTGCGTCGTCAGGACGACGACCAGCGCCACAAGAAACGACGTCTCCTTCCGGTAGAAGATCTTGACCACGCTGATGATGTCAATGGCGTAGACGGTGGCGGCACCCGAGTTGGCAAAGATCGTGATCAGCACATGCTCCTTGACATTGAACGGCCCCGGATTGAGCGTGAATTGCCACTTGCTCCCCTCGAAGAACACTCTCTTCGTGATCACTCCGGCCATAAGGTGACCTAGAGCCAGGCACGCTCATCAGTCCGATATCAAACCAAACTCCGCAGCAAACATCACAGACGCAAATCACATACGATCGCAACTCCGTCTCGAGAGGTCGAATTCGATCTGCTCGGAGACTACCGGGCGCTCGAGCTCGAGGCCTACCTAGAGGGACGACGGCGATCTGAGCGGAGACGGAGGTCACGGAGAGGGGCTCGCGACGGTACCAGAAGAACTGGTTGAGGAAGGAGAGGAGGGAGCACGCCAGGGTCCCGAGTACGAACGTGCGGAACGTGACGACCGGGAGGGACGGGTCGTCCCCCTCCGGGACCGTGAGGGCAACCTGCTCGATCGGGGAGCTCTCGCCCCCGCCGGCGAGCCCCGCCGCCGCCGACGAAGAGGGGCCATGAGCTCCGATCTCCTTCCGGACTGCTCACGAATCATGGAGAAGAAGAAGAAGAAGAAGAGGAGGAGGAAGAGGAGGTTTTCCGGTCAGGGAAAATCACGCGAGAAAGTTGGAGGGAAAGTGAAAAGAGAGAAGAGAAAATGCGAAGAGCGAATCTTAACTGAGCGGAGCCGAGGCGCCCTCTTCATGGCTCGCGGACGTGGCCATGCCTCGTTGGTGGCGCTCCAGTGTGCTTCCGAGATTTCCGCCATTAAAGGACCTGCTTTGATCGCGAACGGCTCCGATTTGACCTCGCGACGACCGGCGACTCCGGTGCTTGCCGCTGGATCTTCGATTCGCGACGTCAACGTGACCCCCAAAATTTTTGGTTATGTTCAATTTAGTCTTCAAATTTTATGAAAAACTTAATATTGTCCTTTTATTAATTTAAATTCTAAGATAACATTGATCATTTTAATATAATATTTTAACTAAATTAAACATGTATTAAAATTCTAGATAATACATTGAACATAATAAAAATTCAGGAATGACATTGCAAATTTGGGTAATTTAAAGTTTAATTATCACATTACACAGAGATAAAGTTCATTGACCATTTGAGCCATCTACCCTTCGATTTATTTGAACATTTGTCGATTTAAAGGGACGTTTGATCGGGCATTATAACATATATTTATTTCACGTCATTTTCATTGAATAACATTTATCAAGTCTGAGGTTACACTTTTTATACTTTATTATTCTATAATATTTTTCACCTGTAAAATATATAGTTAAACTAAATATATTAATGGATTGGCATGAATAAAAGTTTTGATGTTTGTCATTTAAAAAAAAAAAGTTGAATGACCGCACAAGACATTATTTTCATCATAGACATAATTAAAGGACAATATAAAAAGGAGAACATAAAAGGAAAAGTACTGCAATTACGTGAATTTTAGCATAAAAAATTGGAACATCGATAAATTCATGTATTTTTATAATTTTGTAAATATTACTCACAAGACGAGCTTTGTTTAAAGAAAGCACAATATCAAAACAACCTTTTCTTCCGAGTGATCTTGAAGATGGCTTTAGGGAATTTCTTTCAATTCCATTTAAAGAAAAAAAAAACAATGCATCAGAATTTTCCTTAATTAATATAAAGTTATCAATAGATGAAATCGCTTTTCTAATTATAAAAAGTAACCCTTTCTTGCGTTTGAGATAATAGATTATTTTTTTTATTTGTTTTAAATAACTGATTTTATCTGTAGCCGGTCTAATCTATATTAACACGTGAGAAACTATATTTTGCTTTCAAAAACAAAGAAATAATTATTTATAAAAATGTCAAAAGTCCTCTAATTAAGTTAACCTACTACATGCACCGAAACAAAATTTGACCTGTCAAAAGCGAGCAAACCCATATATGCTTATAATTTTACGATCCAAACTAAGTTCAGTACATGCATAGATTTCGCTATATAATAAATGAAAACAACCATATAAATTGGGCCTAAGTTATTATCCAAGCTTGTCTTGTGTGATTAAAAAAAAAATCATTGAAACGTTTCAAGCCAGATCACCCTGGGATTTTGAGCCCAGTGCATTTGCCTTTTGAGCCTAAGCTAAATTGGAAAGGCCGAACGTACCGCTCGATCCATGGTCCCGCTAGTTCGTCCCTTGACTGGAGATCACGGATTGAATTACAAAATTATGCCGGAAAAAGGTTCTAGATTGACAATGGCCGCCGCTGAACCTAATGACAGACAGCCTGCGAGGCCGAATAAATTTTTGGAGAGATTTGAATAATGGTATTTAGTGAGAAAGTCCAACCTTATTTCGAGATTTGTGAACAATTTTTTTTTTTTATGACACATGAGTTTAGGCAAGGGTTTAGACTTGACTTTTAAGGCCATATTTGTTACGTGCCCGTGGTTTTGATGCGATCCCTTCATAAATTTAAATTGCTCCGTTTATGATTTGTTTGGAATAAGTAATTTCTTTTTTGAAAAATTTCAAAATAGTGAATGTTAGGGTCAACAGAAATTATTGTTAAATTATTTAATCGGTGCGATATTGGGAAGTCACGTATCAATTATGTGCATTTGCATTACACGTACAAAACCGAGTATTTACCGTGGACATGATAATTGGTATAACAGGTGCATCATTTTCGGTTTTCTCCACGCTTTTTCAACTTATTGTTGAAACAAGCCTAGATTCAATCTTACATCATCGATAATTGCAGTTCCATATAGCTATTATAAACAAAAATTTAGCATCATAATGCATACATCGTCATCGGCCCACGCATCAATTTTTTCCCTAAAAAGTGCAAGTGCATAATTAATCCTAAAAATATCATAAAATCGACGGTCTATGTTGACATGTGTGAATTTGCCTCTGCGATTGTGATTGAAATTCATGTCAAATGACCGATTTGTGGTTTGTTCCAATTTTTGTCGATGTACAAATTAAGTATTTTTTTGTGATATTACTATCATCGTCATTAGTTAAGTTGATCTCGTTGTACATTTAAATGACTATGATTGTATCGGTTATATAAAGAGTAGGCAACTTAGGAATTGGCCCAAACTAATGTACTCTTTTGGTTTGAGATCAGTTGGGTTTCTGGTTTCATAATTTGAAATTTTGCCTTGATCATTTCGGTTCCAAATTTTATATATAGAAATAAACCGATCTTACTCATAACTCTAGAAGGCCAATTTTACAATAGAACCTAAAATCAAACTAATTTATCCTTCACTATACATAAGTTTATTCTTTTTGTTTAAACAGAAAAAATATGTTGAGATTGAATATGTTATTCACGTATTATTCTCAAGCATAAAGAATTTTATTCGTGTTTGATATTTGTGTATCGAATATATAATACAACGGAACATAAAAAAGGAAGGAAAGAAAAAAAAATGTCCCAGCTTGTATTTTGGTAATTCAACCCGAAACTACAGAATCGGGACCCAGAGCCAGTCCCAAATTCGGGGCGCGTCGCCGTCCATGTCACTAGGAGTGTGCATGGTCCGGGCAGGCGGTTCCCGACCTAGAACCGGGAATCGCCCACTAAAGACCGGTTCTGAAAAATTGAAATCGGGATCCACTCGTTTGTTGCATGAATCCACCCGGGACTCGGACCGCCGGTCCGGTTCAGTTTCCGGATGGATCCATGGAACCGATTTTGACGTGAAACAATTTTGGTTTTCAACATAAAACGACTACGTGACATCAAAGCAAGCCAAATAAAGAAAAACCAAATTTAAGTACGTGGAGATGCGGATGGCAGGAGAAGTAAACCAAGGAAGAGACAGAGAGAGAACCGAATACGAAGGGAGTGAGATAAGATCTAAGGTTTCTTTTAGTAATTTTTTTTATAATATTAAAAAAATTCCGATCCGGTTCGAGTGAGCGGGCGGACGGATCTGCCCATGGAACCGGGAAACTGGTACCCACCGGTTCCCATAAATTGGAACCGGGAACTGGACAGGTTCTCTCAAGAACCGCCGGTTCGGAGCAGTTCCGGTCCGGGTGGTTTCCGGTATTTTGCACACCCCTACACGTCACCGCGAGGATGGAGCCCCGGCCCACGGGGGCACGTGGCGGCCGAGGATGTCAAGGTCGCCGCCTCCCTCTCTCCACCGCCTCCGGAGGAGCGATAATGCCGATGCTGCCGCCGCTGTTCCTTCTCGCGCACGACACGTCCGAACCGGCGACCGCACCGGATTCCGCTGCGGCGGGTTGGTGGTCTTCTCGAGTGACATAGCACGCTAGAGACAGAGAGACAGAGAGACAGAGAGAGACAGAGTGTCAAGAGAGTCGGGGGAGAGAGATGAGGGAGGGGTTGCTCGGCCTCGCGTTCGCCATCTGCTGTTGCTGCTCGGCGATCGGACGGTCGTCGGCCACCGTCGTCTTGAAGCCCTCCGCCGCCGCCTTCGACGACCTTCCCGCCAAATTCGGTATCTCTCTCTCTCTCTCTCTTTCTAGGGTTGACTCGGCGATGGAGAGCCCTTTTCCTTTTCCTGAGCTCTATCTGCTATTGCAATTTCGCAGCCGTAGATGTGGGCGAGGCGGGGATATGCGGAGCGCTGGAGATTGCCGATCCCGCGGACGCTTGCTCCGCGCTGCGCCGCGGCAGCGTTCGATCGAACGGGAACGGGAACGGGAGCGGGAACGGGACCGATTTGATGAGGTTTGCGTTGATCGTGAGGGGCAATTGCTCGTTCCAGGACAAGATCGTGAACGCGCAGACTGCTGGCTTCCGCGCGGTCATTGTGTACGATGACCGCGAGAAGGTCGATTTGGTGTACAGTGAGTCGCATTTGTCCTTTTGAGCTTTTCCATGACCAGTTGATGCTTATTTGTCGGCCGACTGCTCGATGATGATTTAGTTTGAGTTGATTGGTGTATGCGCTGATGCTTGACCATGACCTTCCTTTGTGGGATCATTTCGCTTAGTTGAGCTCAATTAATTTTTCATTTTTTCCATTTTCGGTGGGTTCATACAAGGCTTAAAAGCCCCAAGATGGTGAATTCGATCTGCTGTTCGCGATTAGATTTCCTGGTACCTTCAGTTCTCTTAAATGGAAGATTTATTGTGCCATCAGAAGATCAGTCTTGTGTCGTTGGGAGAATAAGGAGCAAAGACATGTCCCTCGTGCTGTGTCATGAGCTTAGATCGGCATTCTGGGTTAATGTTATTGCATAAATGCTGGACAGTCCAGGGGGTATAAATATCTAGAAACATTATGAGCATTAAATGGTTACTCAAATTATCGATTGATGGTACATTCTCTAACGTGCAGTGATGGTTGATCCCAAGGATATCACGATTCCTGCAGTTTTCGTTTCCAATGAAGCCGGTCAAAGTCTAAAGGAGCATGCCCAAGTTGGAACTGGGGAATGCTGCATTAAAGAAACTCGTGTCGAAACAGGCTGGACAGTGCTGGCTATATCTTTCATCTCCCTTATTGTAATATTTGGCATTTTGGCTTTGACCTTGTTTGTTCCAAGACGATTGTTGTATTGGCAAGGAAGACCGCATCATGTAAAATATGTAGATGATAAAATCGTGGCAGAACTTCCCAGCTTCGCCTTCAATTCTGCTCGAAGTAGTGACAAGTACACTAGGGAAGTTTGTGCCATCTGTCTCGAGGATTACAAAGATGGAGAGATCCTTAAATCCCTTCCTTGCCAACACGGTACAACATGGCTATCTTTCTTGCTTGTTTTATGTGCTTCTTCTGCAGAAATTTAATTTATGGTTCAACATTTTAACCCGGTCAGAGTACAGTTCCCATTTCTTCATTGAGCATCCTGCATTCATTTTAATTGAAATTACAATAGAAGCCTTAAGCCATCATGGATTTATCATGCTTTAGGATACTTGGGTGATTTGCTTTACGTGTAATTACAAATTGGTTAAGGAAAAGGATTGAGGCTTGTAATGTTATATGACATCCTTATGGAAGTGGTATCACCAGTTTCTTTGTTACAATTCAATGCCCAAATTGTTCAGAAAAGGTTTTCATTGGTATATGTCATTTTGGGGAAATATTGTTTTATCTGCGCTTCTTTCCCAGTAGGATAACCAGCATATATAATCTTCTCTAACTTCGAGAGCTCCATCCAGAATTTCATTTGGGCTGTGTGGAGTCTTGGCTGAAGAAGGGAGGATTGTTCTGCCCTGTGTGCAAGCATGATGTGAGGACCAAGAGAGCATGTCAAGAGGTAACTTTCTAGAGCCTCTTTTAGTTGCTGTATCTTGATGAATAAACGTTGCAGTTTTTCCAATGTTTATAGAAGGATTTACAATGCTACGATGGCCTCATGCTGATTGAGCGACTACACAATCTGCAATTGCATATGTCTATCTTATTGTCTTGAATAAGTCAACTGGAAGCTTGCTTCTATGGCCATTCTCATTATGGTTAATTCATTTGCCGAAACTATGTTGTTGTTTAGGATCACGTGTGGAAATTGAAAAGATGCTGGTTGGGATCAGTATGGTCATAGAGGTGCATAATTGCTTACATAGTTTTGCCTGAGTGTGGATGTTTCCGTGGATACATCTGCATGTACGTGAGGAGTTCCTGTACCAATACAGACTTAGACATGTGTTATGAAGATGGGCAAACTTGCACTTGGTATTATGCTTGCATGTGATAGACAATTCTTTACAATGAAGTTAAGACAATTGCTAAATACACCAATCCTTAGCTTGCTTTAATGATGGGTGGGCCTTCTTCCAGTTGGCATCATTGTTTGCATGAGGTCGATCTTGCCTGAGGCATACCTTTTTAGTATAGCAAAGTACTTTGGGTTTATTGATAGTACAAGGTTTATGATAATCGAGAAGCATTTGAGAGCTGCAGTTGACCTACTTAAGATGTTTACTTGAAGCGTCTCTGTCTGCATCTCACAGTTTGTCCTTGTGGAGTAAAGAGGACCTCTAGTCATTAGATTCCATGCCAGCAACTCCTTGCTGAAGACGGAGACCCTCGTAACATACAAAGTTATGCTGGGTGCTAGATAGTATTGCTGCTGAAGAAAATTGTGGAACATTGTGAGTTTTGTACTAGTAGGCACTGTGATAGTGGGCATATAATATAAGCCCTTCTGCTTGTGCTGATTTTGTTGTTGACTAATACCAGTCTTCTGTTGAAGACATGAGGAACTTGTGTCAGGGAGCAGTTAAATCCACTACAAACTGCTTTTGGAAAACTTTCATTTGTTAGATAGATACATCATGAAGTATCAATGGGAGCAACGCTTGGGTTTTTCTTAAATGGATGGGTGCCTGTGTAATTTGTTTAAAGTCCATGGGCTGCATTACAGTTATGCCATAGAGAAGTGATAGGAATTCTCCATCCAAACAGCTTCTCAGACAGGGAGAGAGGATTACTTGCTGATGGAAGTTTCTTTGAACGAGGGGCCAAGTAAAAAAGAAGATACATTCAAGGAAATTAAAAGAAAGATACTTCTCTATATTCTTTTTTGATAGGCTTTGGAAGTTTAAAAGTGATTCTTTTTTCTTTGGTTTTAGTGTGGACTGTGGAGTTGCCGTGGGGGATGGAGATGGGGGGTGTTTGAGACGTATCTGCTTGCCACCCTCGTGCATTGAGGGAATAGTTATTTTGATGGATTAATATGTATGTAGAAAGTTTTTCAATGATCGCATGGTCAAAATTGTTCAATGTTCAAAATTTTCAAGACCAGCACATAAGTCTATCAAGGTTTAAAGTTAATCGTGTTTTGCAGACACAGCAAGAAACTGGGCTTTAGAATCAAGAAGGAAATGGTGATTTGCTCTGCTATTTGAAACATCAGGTACGAGATGCATCCTTCAGAAATATTTGTTGTTTAAAGTGCATGGATGGCAGTGAATTCGTTCCATCGTTAGATGCAGGAGCTTGGGTAAAACACAAAAGCTCCCACCATGACTAAGGGCCCCCATAGTTTGCAAGTTGCCTTTTTGATGCATCTGACTGTGAAACAAGTTGATTTGTGATTTGTGGATCCCGAATTCTCGGACTATGTTAGAGCAGGTTAGAGCAGGCGGGATTTACAAGTTGATCCCTGACAAGTGATGCTTTGCCCAACTCGTGTTATTCAGATATGGTGTTACTCGTCTATCATTTCCAATTTCTTTTTCCCCGCATACTTCCTTTCTTCTCCAGGTTCACTTTATTCAGGCTCAAAATGAGTCGGTGCGCTCTACTTATGGGATCTTCTCTGTCTTCTCTTTGAAGATGCTGCTTTGAGTTGAAGCTTGGCAATCCTCTCGGTAGCGGCGGTGGCGGCGGTGGCAAAGTCCCTTCACGACCTTTGAGCTTCTAGCTGAGACGTTGATCTTGTCCCTTCAAGTTAGGACCTTGTCATGCCTAGCTCCTTGTATGTATTTGTTCATGCTGTTGATCAGATAGATGATCCCAAATGAAAAATCAAAAGATCTTCTATCACTATAGTCTCCCACGACTGGCAAAGTGGATGTTTATGAAGATTTAGTGTATTACATCCATGACACGTAATTTTAATTCACGAAAATGAAACGTTGTCGTGCTGACATGAAATGGACGCCGGAGCGAAATTTGGTGGAAGGACCAATAGACGATCCGACAATTTACAGATAATTACATTATCGTTGTCAATCGAAAAGCCTTGACTGGACGTGACTCAGCATTGCAGCGCCACCCTGTTTTTTCCCATGTGCTAGGAAGATCACCAACTCCTTATCCTTTGTTAAGCTGGATACTGGTAATCAACATTAAAATAGTTACAGTAATGTTTTTTTTCTAGAAAATAATATTGAAGTTAAGTTATTATATTCCAATTAAAATTTTAATTTGTAAAAATCAGAAAAAATGTTAGAAAAACAGAACGCGGTTCCTAAGTCATCAAATAGAAGTCATTTGAAAATTGATATTTCGATATGCAAAACTCTTGATTTACCGATCATGCTTTCCAAGATACTTACTGTATCATTATATTAAATAAAAATCACAAGTTGATTAGATAGCCTCGAGAAATCATGAATTATCATGCATTTCTTTTTAAGTTAAAGGAACGGGTCACTGGAACAAAAAATTACACGAGTTAGGAAAAAATATTCGGGACCAATTTTCATCATGACAATTTGGATTGATAATTGAGGATGTGGAACTAAGTTTATGTTGTGAAAATAGGACATTACTAATTTCAAGATATTAAATCTAGAATTCTTCCAATGAAAAGTAAAATGCCTATTTATTTATTTTTTAAACAGTTACCCAATACAATAAACAGTCACAATTTGATTGTTGACAAATATTTCCGCAAAGTGCGACGATAACTTATTATTACTATTGATAGTATTGTTTTGTGACGGGCCATTTTTGCATCACAAAGCTAAGGTTTTCAAGACATTATAGGTCGAGGAAGGGGCCAAGATGATCGAGAAGCTTTGAGATGGCTAAGCATTATCATGAGTATCATAGAATATTCTCAAGAGTATTATAGGTATTGTACACTTGTAATTTAGAGACTTCTCACAATCAATTAGACCTATCAAAACGTGTCAAATTTTTTCTTAACCCATATTTGATGGGTTGAGTTATTATATGAGTTAGTTATATTCAATAAATGTGTTATAAATGAATTTAAAATGGTAAAGTCCAAAATAATATGTATGTAAAATGGGCTACAACTTAACCCATCTTTATGATTCTCTCTCGCCCTCACTCATTTTATATTCTCACCTTAGCTTGTTTCTGAATTTTCTTATATTGTGTTTCATGTTTTAGTAAAATAGATCGGATTTGTGATAGCCTGAATTTTCAAGGTTCGTTTTCGATTAAATGATCAGGCCTTTCGTCGATGCGCTGATAGTGCTATTCTCTAAACTGATTACTCACGAGATAACCGGTCTATCTGAGAAAGCAATTAAGGAATCTAAATGTAATGGACTTGAGAATTCGACTAGGAATCGACTGCTCGACCGTGTCAATCTACAAGGGTCATTACGGCACCGTAAAAAATCGATCAGAGACCAGAGATAGGTTGATTCGATTGAGATATGTGATTAGTGTGTGGGTAATTCCACCTAATTGCAAAATTCTCATCGATCGGCACTAAACCGATTTTTTCTATCGTTTTGGTACCCGGTGCTTATATTTGAAACATTGAGATTTTCACGACAACTGAGAGTCGCCAATGTGTTGAAGATACACTATGTGACTCGAGATAAATCAATCACGGGTCAATTGCACCAAAAATTCCTAAAAGTGACCCGATAGACTAGGTCACGCTAAAAGCGTGCCAGATTGAAAATAACTGTGAATTTGAACCCGATTTCAGAAATTGAAAGTTCTGTGGTGTCACGAGCTATTTTAGGAACGTTGACTCATCCTTTGAAATTTTTTCAAAGATTCCAAGATTTTTACGGAAAATCGTTCGGATGTTGCGGAAATTCAAATGGGCTAAGTTGATGGAAATTTAGATTTCCAAGCCTAGCCTTTGAGTGTCGGGGATTTATAGAAAATTGTTCGGGATTTTTCTTTATCGAAATTGGACCTCAATTTGGAGAATTGAGTGAAGAAATTGAAGACAAAAAAAAAAATGGAAATTCGGAACCATGAGAGGGCAACATTATTTTGGGCTTCAATTTGGTTTATTTGTGAATATTAAGGTTGGAAAGTATTAGGAGACATAGCATTAAATGGAAGGGCTAAGCATGAAGACTTTCGAGGCTAAGTCACGATGATTTTTGATGATTCTTGTAGACATTTCTTCCTTTGCTCCTGCCGATCGTCCCATTCTGCCGTCTTCTTCCGCACGCTCGAGCATTTCTATTTTTTTCTTTCATTCTGATCGTCGAAGCTTCAGTGTCCACCGAAATCACCCAACAAACGGCCGCCCCTCTCCACTAATATTTGTTTCCTCTGGTCAAACTTTCAAGTTCACCAAGGCTTTTGTTGACCCAACTTCCTTGCCCACGATCCCACCGTCTCGGCCAGCATCACCACCAAATCCCACCGAGCAGTTCGGCCAGCGAAGCCCTCGATTCAACCACCGAAGCTCTTCCATCTTGCCCCTCGTGTCTTCATCTCCATGCTCGTGTCTTCTTTCGGTCAATCTTCAGCTGGAGTCTTCAAGCGACACCACACGACCGAAGCTGCCACGCCGAAGTCTTCATTCGGTTCGGTCAACGAGCAGGCGTCCCTCTCCATGCGTCCAAGTCTCCTCTCGTTCGGTCAACAGCCGGTGGAACTCTCCCTTCGTTGACCCCGCATCCGTGAATTCCTCTGCCCGCGCGTCCATGTTTCCTCCGCTAGCTTGAAGACCCCAGCGCACGCCAGCCCACGCGTCTTCAGCTTCGTCGGTCAAAGCACAGCCACCCATCTCCTTCAATCGAAGCCCAGCAGAAGCCCGCGCGTCCAACATCTTTGGCCCAATAATTTCTCTTGTTGTGTGGCCAAGTCTCCTTGATTGTGTGATTGTGTGCTTAGGACGTTTTTTAGCATCTTTTTCTCCTAGTCAAAGTTTAGAGCATAGACTTGCTGAGACATTATCTCACTGATTATTGTATAACCACTTTCGGGGTCATCGGGTGGAGGACCTGGAGCAGAGAGGAGGTGATATGAAGTATAGGTTGGATAGGACCACTTCTTTTGGAGAACAGTCTTTTGTAATTTTTTTACCATAAACTCTTGTACTTGACTCATCATATGTTTATAAAGGCATGTATGTTTTTTTTTTGTGAAATTGTTATCTTGTTTTTTTTTATCCCGAGATGGTTACTGTCAGGGGATTCGTTTCCGCTCCCGCATGTGAAATAAAAAAAAAAGGGTCGGCGATTAGTCCTGGGAAGTCGCAAAATATTATCGACCAAAAAGGGATGGGCACGCGTTCAGGGTTCGGGGCGTGACGGGATTAGGTATATGTTGGGCATGTGTAATAGATTTATATTACATAAAAATGAGTTAATATAAAGTAAATGCATCAATTTGGATAAGATCATTTTCGATCTAATCCAAGCCACACTCAACGATAAGTTTGATGGGTGTATAATTGATGGTGTATGTAGTAGACATAGAGGCTGGATGTCTATTGTTGGATCAAGCAGAGATCTACGGTTATAATTAGAAGGGTCTTAAAAAAAGTATATGTAAGCAATCTTCTAGGCTACGTTTGGTCGTTTGGATTTCTAAGTAGAATACACCTGGATATGATATGAGATAAAATTTAGAGATTTTGTTATATTCTATCCACCATTTGATAAGTCATAGTAATAAAATCGGATTTGTTCAAATCATATTGTTCAAATCATATCATTTACATTTTTTTTTATATATATATAAAGAGCATATCAATGTAAATGAACCTACAGGTTTACAAAAAGAGGTGATAAAAATTTCTTACGACACTCTTGCCTATTTTATTTTTATTTGATTTTTTATTAGATTTTCGTCTTTTTAAAATTATTTTATTTTTCATTTCTTTTTCCCATTCCATCATTCTCTAAAATTTTTTAATTAAATATTAAATTGTATTAATATATCTAAAATATGTAATGAATATAAATATAAGTATATATTTATATATTGAATTTATATTATAATATATAATTCAACTCGAATATATAAATAAAAATAATATTGAATTAAACAAATTACATTATTATTTTTTGTTATTTTTAATTTCTTATATTAAATTGAAAAATCATTTATATATAAATATAATTTCAATTTTTATTAAAAAAATAACATTCTAATTATTCATATTAAAATTCTCATCCACTTTTATTCCATCTCCTTATAGAAAAATTTTATCCGGCATATATTTCCCTTATATACAGCTTTATCATGTCTTGAGTGTGAATCAAATGTGAGATAAAATAAATTTTATCATACTCTAAATTTTATCCCGATCACTTAATGGAGTCATAATTCCTACTCCCACACAATAAAAAAAAAGATAGAGCAGATCTAGGGGGATCGGAAATAAAATATTGGGTGGTCCGGGAGCGCCAAGTTAGCATGCTCCCTGACCAATCAGGAAGTGACGCGTGGCTCCATGTGTGCGCAACTAGCCCCACCGATTTTTCTGCATAAAATTTATTATGTTCCCTTTTTTATTTAAAAATTTACGGCCATTAATAGGCTTGCCGCTGCTTTTTTTCTCTCTCCTCTCTTTTGGAGTAGACTTTTTTTTTTTTTTGGTCGGAATTTTGGAGTAGACTTGCACGCATTAATAACGCTTTCTCTCTCCTCCGTATACCCATGCTATAGCTTCCCTTTCCCCACTTTCTTTCCTTCTCAATTCAAAATTTTGGGTAAGTGGCGGACTCTACCGGAGGCTTACTCCAAAAGAGAGGAGAGAGAAAAAAAGCAGCGGCAAGCCTATCAATAGCCGTAAATTTTTAAATAAAAAAGGGAACATAATAAATTTTATGCAGAAAAACCAGTGGGGCAGTTGCACACACGTAGAGAAACGCGTCACTTCCTAATTGGTCGGGGAGCACGCTGACTTGGCGCTACGGACCGTCCAATATTTTATCGAATTAACTGAAGGAAGCTTACGTGGCCCGACGTGGCGATTACGACCGCGGGGCCCACGAATTGGTCGTGGAATCCACGGCGATTCCCCCACTTCGGTCCGGTCCGGACAACCCGAGTCCGACCAGAAATCGTGATCAGGTTTAGTTGTTGGGACGTCACGTCGGGGGGTCCTCTCCTCCGGGTCCACGTGGCGCGACGCGAATGGCTCCTCGTCCCCCGGAAACCCCACGCCCTCTTCAAAGCCCGAGCCTTATCTCTCTCTTTCTCGAACTACACAACCAGAGCAGCGACAGCGTCCTTGATCTTGCTCGCGAGCTCCGGCGCGGCGACCGTCTCTCTCTGCTGCCGACCCCCAACCCCGCCGGCGGCGACCCGGATCCGGAGACTCTGCCCCGGGGATTAGAGGAGCGCTCGGGAGCTTCTCGGTCGCGTTCATGGCTTCTCTCGAGAGGTACGAGGCGGGGGTTCGATCTTTCTCGATCAGTTTTTGCTCGCGAAGCTCCGTGGAATTCCGAAATTGCCCGACCAACTTCGCCGGAGCTGGTCCTCGTTCATTCGGTTTCTTTCCTAACTTGTCCCTGGTTTTTCATCGTGCTTGCCTCGCAGCTCTGGGCCGGAAGTGGTCACCATCGACGTTCTCGCGGCCAGGGATCTGGTCAGCTCCGGCCACCGTTTCCTGGACGTGAGGTGAGATGAGAGCCGTCCCGCTCGAGAATTAGTCGGAAATTCTTCTTGCTTCTGCGCTTCTTCTTGTCCACGGACAAAGTTTAACCAGAACGAATTCATCTTCTGAGTGTCGATTTCTCAGGACCGAAGAAGAGTTCAAGGAGGGTCACCCCGAGGCGGAGGACGTCTTGAACATTCCCTACCTCTTCGTTACCCCGGAAGGTGATGGATCATGAGAATTTGTCATCTTCTTTCTTGAAAATCTATAATGGAGTCAACGTGCTGTTCTTCCTCTTCTTCATCTTCTTGGTGGGGTTTTTTAGGTAGAGTGAATAATCCTCAGTTCATGGAGCAAGTTTCATCGACCTATGGATTGGAAGATCTTATTGTGGTGGTAATGTTTCCTTTTCTGTTCTCCATTTTTGTTGGGTCTTTCAAGAAGTTCTGCATATACCCTGAAAATGGAACTTGTCAAGTGATGGGTGGGGGTTCGATCGGCTCGACAGGGATGCCGGAGCGGAGCCCGATCGCTGTCTGCCGGCGCCGACATGCTTAAAGCCGTAAGTTTCCTTCGGCTCGTTCCCTTTAGTTCCTGGAACTTTTAGGTGTCCCGGGAAACATGACTGTCTTCCTCATCCATCTAAGCAAATCTCGCTCGCGCCCGCCCGCTCGGAACTCTTCTCTCTCTAATTTCTTCCATGTATGGATGCGGTTATACTTGATCGGATAAAACCCGGGCCGACGATTGAGTGGATTTTGGGCAGGGATACAAGCATGTGTGGAACATGGGAGGAGGTCATCTGGCTTGGGCTGACAAGGGATTGCCTGTGAAGAAGCCACTCGAGGAGGAGATGAAACTTCACCTTGACCCAAAGGCTGAGGGAGTCACCAAGGAAGAGAAACTTGAAGTGGCTATTTAATTAGTTAATTAAGCAAGCGCTAATGTCAGATTTGGTGCATTTACAGTACTGTTCGTATTCATGTGATCAAGCTTGTAACCACGTTTTCCATTTCTGGCTTTAGTTCGTCTGCTACCAAGAGATGAAGCCAGGTCTTATTTATTTACAGTGGACTCTGTTCGTGTGATTCCTTAGGGGTGTGACCATGTTCCTTTAAAAAACTAAAGAAAGAAAGGGGGAAAATGATACCGGTCTCTTGATTATTACCCCCAATCGATGGTAGGATCGTGCATAGGAGGAAAGAATACTTAGGTTGCGTTTGGTAACTATGTTATTTCCTGGAACAATTTCTACTCCGAAGTAGTTTTTCTGATTCTGTTCCTAGACGAGTTTTTAAGTATTTGAAGGTGTTTGATAATTGTTTAAAATTTATATTCCCAAAATAGATAATATAAATGCGTTTGATATAACTTTCAATTTTTTTTTTACTTAGAATTTCTTTATTTTTAATAATTTTATTATATTTTTTCTCTTTTTTCTTTATCATTTTCCTTTAGCCGGTCATTGGCCCTTGGAGAGACCGCGCCTCATTGGCCCTTGTTTGGCTGGTCACCTGCTATGGCTGAGGCCGACGATTGCTTAAAGGAAAAAAAAGAAGAAAAAAAGAAAAGAGAAAAAAACAAAATAGTTTGAACTTGATTCTCGAGTTATTTTTAGGAATAAAGAATAATTTTTTTTCTTTTACTTTTTGGTTCTGTTTCAAATCTATTTCTGAAAATAAAAAAGTTACTAAACAGATTTCTATTTTTTTTTTAGGGGAATAAATGAATAGAATTGGACATGCCCTTAGTCGAATCTAGCCGGGTTGAATAGTGGACTAGGAAACATTGTTCAAACTGGCGCATGATGCGACGTTAGAACCCTAATGCTTAGGTTGGATTAAACTCTAGCGACGGTCATTTTTCCATACTAGGCTTGTGCCAACAAGGTTCGAGAAAAAAATAATTGATAATTTAATATGTAGGTCTATTTGAGATATTAATAAGCTGATTAGACTGTTCGGTGATTAGGTCTATGACTAAGCTAAAATCCTCACCGGTTCAAATGCTTCTCCAATTCAAATCACGTGCCTTTTACTTGATCGAATGTCCAAATATCTCGTGGTCTTACTGTCCCTTTCTTTTCAAGTGCCTTCTAGTTTGATTTTATCCCTATCATTATGACTACCACGGGTAAAATTATCAAAAAAATTGTAAACGGTGTATTTGGGAAAGGCCTTCTCAAAGCCCCATGGATATAAAGTCCTTTAGGCCAAATAGAGTGTGTTTGGTAATTTTTTTTTTTTTAATTTCATTTCCCAGATGCAAGCCTTCCAAAGACTGAAAGCTTAAGGTAGGTGAGGGGGTGCCTTGAGCTTTTGCCTTGTGGACATGCTGAGCTACTGTTCATCATCTTCTTCTTTTCCATTGAACAGAACCGGCATGGTTGCGAGCGGTTGTTGGCGAAGGGCAGGCAGTCGGGTGACCCCCGATGACCTAGTGCGACCTAAATCTGGGTCGCCGGAGGTCGCGCAACCTCGCCAAGTGCGTCCCAAATCTAGGTTGCTGGGTCATCGGGTCACCAATCGTGTGACCCACCTCCGGCGACAAAGATTTGGGTCACAGTGAGGTCATGCGACCTCTGGTGACTTAGTTTGAGGTTGCACTAGGTCGCTGGAGGTCGCACAACCTTACCGGGCACGTCCCAAATCTAGGTCGCTGGGTTGTTGGTTGTGTGACTCACCTTCGGCGACCTAGATTTAGATCGCTAGAGGTAGCGCAACCTCCCTAGGTGCGTCTCAGATTTGGGTTGCTAGGTCACTGATTGTGCAACCCACCTCCGGCGACCCAGATCTAGATCGCAAGAGGTTGCACGACCTCCCTAGGCACGTCCCAGATTTGGGTTGCTAGGTCGCCGATTGTGTGACCAACCTCCAGTGACCTAGATCTAGATCACCGGAGGTTGTGCGACCTTGCTGAGCGGGCGAGGTTGCGTGAAGATCGCAACCACCTATTGGTGCCCTTGCCGGGGGTCTCCAGGGGTCGCTTGACCCCAAGCGGCCCTTGTCGGTGGTCTCTAGGGGTTGCCCAACCCTCGGCGGGCCTCGTTGGTTGTCTCCGGGGCTGCTTGAGGTCTTGCAACCTCATCTGTTGGTTGTTGACCATGGATTTCGATCACCGGTGGCTGCCTACTCTTGCCGGCTAAATTTTTTATTTTTTTTGGCAATTTTTTTTTAATCGCAAAAGCCTTTTGTAAATATAATCTTCGCAAACATTATTTTTCTTAAATGTACTTTATAATGGACTTTTATACTACAATTTAACAAACCCAATTTATATTTTGGAAAATTTCTTTAACTTAAGGTCCTTTATATTTTCCCAAAGGCTTTTCCCAAAAATCCAACTAAACGCGCCCTTATTATACTTGTGCCAATTTACTCTTAAATCTTTTAGATGATTTGTCGATGTAGTCATTTCAGCCAATTTTGACTAAAAAACGCTAATAGTGCATTTGATTCAGCATTTTAAAAACTCTTTGGGCAAACTCTAAAGGGCTTTGGGTAGATTTTTGAGAAGTAATTTTGAGATGATGTTTGGTAGAAAACATATTTGAAAAGTCATGTGGTGATTATTATTAGTTTTTTAATTATTATCTGTTTAAAATTTTAAAAAATCAAATATATATAATTAAAAAAGAAAAAAAGACCAAACCTTTTGCTAAAATAGAAAAGGGCTACACTCGGCGGTAAGCCAAATCAGGCATTGGCGATTGTCGATCGAGGTCGTCGAATGTCATACGACCTCTACTGAGGGTTGCGTGACCTCGGGCGACCTAGGCGACAGTTGTCTAGGGTGCGCGTCCCTTGCTGAGGGTCGCCCAAGGTTGAGCGACTTTGACCAACAACCATTGACGCCAGATTTGGCTTGTCGGCAACCGTAGCCTTTCACCGAACCAGCGAAGGGTTTGGCCCTTTTTTAATAAAGAAAAATAATGAGGGACAAAATTAGAAATTTGAAGAATTGGTGAAAGTAGTTTTGGAAGGAAAAAATGAGTTCAACATTTGGCGAAATGCTGAAAGCTCAAAGTTAGTCCCTGCTAGCATTGAGCTTTTATCCTTCCTAATGCTAACTTTTAAACGAAAGCTCATTCAAAATAGTTGTCAAATGATCCAGCATTTCTAATAGAAGTTTTGGAGGCTGAAAGTCATTTTGGAATGTTGAACCAAACGCACTAGTAATAGTCTAGTTAGTACCGATTGTCTTATGTGGCATGTTTAGTGTTGACGTGAACAATTTTTTGAAATTATTCTCCTTTTTCTTTTCTTTTTCTTTTCCTTATCATCGATGGTCAGGGATCAACCACAAGTGATTATTGATGAGGGCCCAGACCTACCTTTGCCAGCAACCGGGTCGCGCGAGCTTTTGTTGGCCACAATAAAGAAAAAAAAGAAAAAAAGAAATCTAAAAAAATTCAATTTCTTAAAAGAATTGTAACAATTGTCGACATCAAGATTTGCGGTCCCAAATAGAATGATTGATGTTTACGTTATTGATTTTCAGCCAAAATTGTCCAGATGACTACAATGACAAATTGTCAAAAAGTTTATAACTAAATTGATCAAATTTAATTATTTAAGACTAAATTCATACAATCAAATTCAGTTTAGAATACTAACAATAATTTTTGATACGTTATAAGAATATAATTCAAGTAAAATAAGATTTATCAAGAGTGACCGAACCCATCACACACATTCACAAGTACACGAATTCACACGTACACAGGTACACACATTCACACGTACACGAATTCACACATTCACAGGTACACACATTCACAGGTACACAGGTACACGAATTCACACATTCTTTTTAACTCGTTTTTGGGATGCGTTTAACTCAGGAAAACTTCGCGATAAAGGTTTTTCGAAAATTATTTCTAAGTAAAATGCTTTCGATTTCCATGAAATAATTTTCCCTTTTCAAATTAGGGATTTCTCTATCCATGGATCATTTTTTTCAGCAAATTAATCACAAGAAAGTCCAATAAGCTAGTTCCCGAAAATCACCTTCACTCAAATGAATGCGCCTCTTAATTGGAAAGACCGCTAGAATGATCGACACGATGGCGAGAATGGATTGTCGACCCTAATGATGAACGCGCGATTTCTGGCATGATCTCGTCTCGAATGAAAGTGGCCTGGAAAATGAAACCACATGCTCACATATGGCGAGCACTGATCTTGACTGCTCTTGCGCCAACTTTTTATATAGTCTTAATCCTGATCATACATTTTGTCTCTTTCCTCCATATTCTTCCGGGGGAGAGAATCATCAAAAGACGTGAAATTCCCCCGCCCTCGGTCAGAAAAACAAGGCCAAAAGCCAAAGACTTCATAACTTAGAGAGAGAGAGAGAGAGAGAGAGAGGGTCAAAGCCAAGAACTTTATAGCTTATACTGTCACACTACAGAGAGAGAGAGAGAGACAGGGCCAAAGCCAAAAACTTTATAGCTCGTACTGTTACACTTACAGAGAGAGCAAAGCCAAAAACTTTGTAGCTTATACTGTTACAGAGAGAGAGAGAGAGAAGGGAGGGATGGAGCGGGGGTGGGAGCCAGCGGGGGTCGGTCACACCGCCAAACCACGAGGTCGGCACGAAGACAAAGTTGCAGCAGAAAGACAAGTAAAGCAGAGTCGCTTTCGAGACGGCAAACCTGAATTGAACTGGCGGTTGCATGTGGTGGAGATCTTCACTAACGCGCGAGGACCCACCCCTGCCCACTCCGTCCCTAACACTCCATGCACGTCTTCTTAAATGGTGTTTTTTCTTTCACCCCGTACCGTTTCACTTCATTTCTCCCACCAAACGACCCGCCATTAACGTGACCCCTCTCAGGAGTTGAGACCTTCCCGCGGGCTGAGTCAAGAAGAGTGGGTGTCTCTTTCTTTGTGTCAGTGGGTTTGGGGATTTAAGAGAAAGGGGAAGAAGGGAGTTCTTGGGTTGGCGTTAGAATGGAAGAAGAAGGGAAATCGCTGGCCGAGACGCCGACGTATTTGGTGGCGACCGTGGTCAGTGTCTTGGTTGCTCTGGGTTTCTTCTTTCAAGTCTCTTTGCAGAGGGTCGGAAAGGTCTGGACTTTTCTTTCTTTCCTGGGCTTTCTCTGTTTATCTTTTGCATCCTTCAAATGTTCGAGAAAGGTTGGAAGGAGGAAAAGGAAGGAGAATGATAATGCGTTGTCAGTTGTCACGGGAACCTTTTTAAATATTGAAAGGAGAATCCTTGCACGCGTGCACACGCACACACAAAAAGGAGATGATTTTGCAGTTTGCTTATTATTGATGTAATGTGAGCATGCTGCGAGGTTGAAAATTAGAATGCTATTTTTGCTTTTATGAAGCAAAAGAAAGAGGGAAAGGGATGAAAAGGCTCTTGAGAATTAATGGTCGACGTTTGCGTCGTGTCTCATTGTAGTGGTTGGACAAGACTAAGAGGAAATCTCTCCTTGCTGCTTTGGAGGAGATTAAAGGAGGTAAGAAATTGTGACATTCGGAGAATTAAGTTCTCTTGTTTTTCACCCGGAAGCTGTGAATTTCTGAGTTTAATTGATGTTGCCATCATCTGCGAGCAGAGCTTATGCTTTTTGGGCTCCTGTCGCTGCTGATGGGTCATTGGATAGGACTCGTGGCAAAGATCTGCATCAAATCCTCGGCCTTAAGCAGCCGGTTTTATCCTTGTGCAAGAGGTGACTTTAGAACCAGGGACCACGTTCTCTTTCCGAATTCAGTTTACCCGAACAATTCGAAGGAGCAGGTGATTGCTGGGGAGAATGGTTTCTGTCCTGAGGTAAGGACTACTTGTTCAACTCAATTGCCAATGTTAGTTGTGTTAGGGGGTTCAGTTAGAGTGTTTGAGATGCTTAGCCGCAGTCATGTTTCTTCACGCACTCACTATGTTGACATGAATTGTAATTTACGTACTGCCACATGTAGTGTTAAGAGCAAGCCATTATATAATGTTTATGTTTCTCAGACAGACTGGGTTATTCAAGGTAAGGTCTATTGGTCTTGAAATTGCCTTTCTAGTCACTAATGGATGGACTTTTAAAGAAAGTCATCTCCTAAGCATCACTTCCTATTGGTTTGGACAGTTTTGCTTCTGGTATTATATTTGGCTGGCTGTGAGATATGCAGAATGTTTAGCTGTCGTTGTCATTTCCCGGGCAATATGCTCGTTTTCTGACAATTTTTTAGATAATCTAAATCATTCTGTGCTTCTTGAATGGCTTATGAGTAGATTTTTCTGCAATGATCTATATAATTTCTTTGACAAATACTGTTGATGCTCATTGGAAAGGACTCAAGAATGAATACAATACATTATTCAAGACTCTTTTAACCTACTTTTAACTATTTTTCAGGGTCATGAATCTTTTGCTTCATATGAAAGTCTTGAGCAGCTTCACCGTTTCTTGTTTGTCCTGGCAATCGTCCATGTTTCGTACAGCTTTGCAGCAATTGTGCTTGCTATGATTAAGGTTGTATATCATGCTAGATCACCAACACAGTTTCGTATTTTCCAATGAACTCAATGTGCTTGCCTTGTGTTGTCATGTAGATATATAGCTGGAAAGTATGGGAAAACCAAGCAAAGACGATGTCCACCCAGGGATTACGAGGTCCACATATATATTTTTTATTTTGCCATTACTTAAGCAGACTAATGGAGTTGTAGGCAATTCCTTTCATATTTGTGAGAACCTTTTGAATCAAGTATTTTAGTTGTTCAGATGATTCTGGACAGCTTAGATGAAGTATTTTTATCTCGTGGTTTTACTTATCTTTATTTGGTGTAGTTAACTGTTTGGCTTATTGCATTTTGTCATAGTTTCACCTTGTTACATTTTCCTGACTTTTGTTTGGAACTCATCTAAATTTACCAGGAGAAGCTTCCAAAGATATCAGATTGATGCGGCTATCGACTTTCATTAGTCACCACACATCACATCCATGGAGCCAACACAAGCTTCTGGTTTGGCTGGTATTTGTCACATTATTCTAATCCTTGTATTTCTACTTATAGTCATGTGACTTGGCTCAATGTTGTTTTGCATATTAGATAGTAGATACGTCCCTTGTACTTCTCGTACTTCTGGAGAGCTTGATTGACACTTTTTATTCGCTAGAAATTCTAGTAAACTCGTATCTTTGAAGTTACTTTATCTGCATCCTAAATAAACTTCTCTTGCTTTCTAATGTAGATTTAAGAATTATGGCTTTATATACCAGCTTATGCTTCTGAAGGGATTGGTAATGATCCCACATATTTGTAATCTTATTTGAGAGTTCTAAAAGACTATACTTTAACGAACTCTGATGTGGAATCCTACTGTGGTCAGCTTTGCTTTAGTCGTCAATTCTGGAGTTCGATAAACCGGCCTGACTACCTGGCACTGCGCTTGGGCTTCATCACGGTGATTTCTCTTGAAGGATCTCTACATTCTAATTTATCTTTAAATGGACATGAAATTATCACCTGCATCTCTTTTACTTCATTTGCTTTATATCTAGGTGTGTCATGTATACTGATTGATAGGGAGAAAAGTTACAGAATCTCCAGTTAAGTAACATTTAATCATGAAAATGGTGGAATACTTTTGTGTTTGGGTGGCAAAGATTGAGACTGCTTTTGAAAATGTAGTCATCTGAATTAAGAAGTCACAATTTCTAACCACTTATAGGTGATGCCTAAAATCTTATTAAAGGAGAATGCCTTTGATAATGGAGTAACAGAGCTTGATGTGTTCCATCGTGATATATTCATGAATGCTCTTCCATTTTTTGTGTGTTGTGAGTTGCAGACTCATGAACTCCCTCTATCATATGACTTCCATAATTATATGCTCCGCAGCATGGAGGACGAATTTCGCGATATTGTTGGGATTAGGTAATATCTCCTTGCCCTGCCTTGAATTTTGAATTGAAGCATTTACTCCTACCAAGTCTATTCCGTATAATATTAGAGGTTATAACAGGAACGGAAGCTGCGTTCTCTTCAGAGAGACTTAGTTGGGGCAATTTTAGATTGGAACTGTACCTTAAAACCATGTTGATCCAATGTGTTGTCCGTGTCCAGTGCACATGCTTGAAGATATAGCTTTCCAAGTGTAAGATGTGTGGAGCGTACTTATCTACAATATTTGACCTGATGAAGCATCTCATCGGTCTTGACAAGGACGCTGCTATGATGAATTTACTAGAAAATTATGGCTTCTCACCCTGGAATCTGGGCTAAATGGTTTCTTTATTCCAAAGTCGGATGATATTTTCGTAATTTGTTTTAGGTCTACCATTGAATGAAACAACTGAAACGTATGCCAAATATCTCATTCACTACATAATACAGTAAAACACTAGAGAGTAGAGACTCACTAAAGTTAATGTGGGTGCATAGGAATCTGTATGTCCAAGAATTATGACTGCTTCTAATGTTGTAAACGAACTAAATATGATTAATAAAAACTGAAGTCTTTCAAAATGTGAAGTTTGGGCTCACAACTCTTGACTTTTTCGGAGTCTTTTCCAGCTATTCATGCAGCCATTTGTTTTGCTCCTTTTGCAGCGTGCCGCTCTGGATATATGCCATTTTCTGCATATTCCTGGACTTCCATGGTAATTCTCTTTAGATCTGGAGGGTAAATTAGAAGCTACATTTTGTTTCGGTAATTCAACACATGTCATCCCATCTGTTGTATATTCGTTTTTATGGCCTCAGCTAGTACGTTTCTTTTCAGAGACATTATTAGGGCAGTGTCATGTCTGCATCAGAACGGAGGATATGAATGTCCACTGAAATGCATTTATGTCTCTTCATACCGAGATATGATCCATATAACATTATTAGAAAGATTTGCGAGATGTTCACTGGTTCATTTTACTGAAGTGCTGAGTCAGTGATGGAGTGTTGGAGTAAGACATAAAACTAAACTTTCAAAGGAGAAACGTGACTGCTACTGATGAGTTAAGATTTTGCACCAATCATTTGATTCTGATCCTTAAGGTAACGTTTCTGTTCCTGGAAACAATTTCTGATTAAAAATGATTTTTTTTTTATTCCGTTTTCGGGAATAAATTTTAAGCATTTTAAGAGCACATTTGGTAACGATTCTGTTTCTGAAAACAATTTCTGATCATAAATGATTCTTTTTTATTTTGTTCCTGGGAATAATTTATAAGCATTTTAAGCCGTTTGATAACTGTCCAAATTTTTTTATTATGGAATAGAATTGCGTTTGGCACCGTGTTTAAAATTTCTACTCCAAATCATTTTCTTTTAATTTTTTAATAATTTTTTTACTTTTTTACTTTTCTTTTTTTCCTTTCTCTATTCTTCACCGGCGATCGGCCAGATGAGGGCCGGCAACCTCACTGGAGCGTCGTCGGCCCTCGTCGGCCGAGCCTCACCTTGTCGGTGGCCAGGCAGGGCTAGGTGAGCCTTGCTGGGGCTAGGTGAGGCCCGCCTAGCCACCGGCGAGGCTCGACCTCACCAGATCGCAAGGCTTGCCCAGCTCCGCCGAGGCTCGGCCTTGCCGGGCCACCGACGGGGCTAGGCGAGGCCTGCCTGGCCATCGGCAAGGCTCGACCCTATCTCCGGCGAGCTTGCCTAACTGGTTGCTGGCGACGGTGGGCGGCAGACGGCAGCAGACGGCAACTGTGCAGTGGCAGTAGATGAAGAAGAAGAAAAAGAAAATAGTTTGATTATTAGGTTTGTTTTCGGGAACAAGAATCAACTTTTTTTTTTTATTCTTGATTATGTTCCAAATCTACTTCCAGAAACAAAAAATTAAAAATTTGTTTCCGGGAACAAAAATTTTACTAAACACAATTCTGTTCCCAAATTGCTCTCGAGAACAAAAAATCAGAATTAAACATTATTTGGATGGTTAACAAACAACCCCTAAACTGTCTAAAATTTCAATTCTCGGAATAGAATTGCGTTTGGTACCATGCTTAAAATTTCCACTCCAAATCATTTTTAAATAATTTTATTACTTTTTTCATCTTTTCTTTTTTTCCTTTCTTTGTCCTATTTTTCTTTTTCAAGTGGCCGGTCGCTGGCCTTGGGATGACTGGCGACCGGCCAGATGAGGGCTCGCGACCTCACCGGAGCGTCGCCGGCCCTCGGTGAGGCTAGCCCTCGTTGGTGGCTGGGCTTGCCTCCGGTGGGCCGGCCGTCGTCGGTGGCTAGGCTTGCCTCCGGTGAGCTTGCCGAACCTCGCCTTGGCTTGGCGAGCCTCGGGCGAGCTCGCTGGACCGGCGGCAGTGGGTGGCAGATGGCAATTGCGATGGTGGTAGTAGATGAAGAAGAAGGAAATGGAAGAAGAATAAGAAAAAATAAAATAAAAAGAGAAAATATGGGCTTGATTCTAGAATTGTTCCGGGAACAATAATCAATTTTTTTTTTAATTCTTGATTCTATTCCAAATTTACTTTCAGGAACAAAAAAATAGAAATTTGTTCCCGGAAACAAAAATTTTACCAAACACGATTTTATTTTAAAACTATTCCTGAGAACAAAAGAATAGAAAATTTTATTATTTGGCCGGTTATCAAACAGGGCCTAAATGCATCAATTGGTTGTGGGTTTATCTTAAAGGACAACACTTATGTTTTCTTTTTCGCTATTTTTTCTATCAGGAAGCAACATCTATTTTTGGATTTCCTTCCTTCCATCAATTGTAAGTCGTAGTCTGTCATGTTATTGGTTTATATGTTCTGTTTTCTTTTTTTCCCCTCTCTTTTAGAATTCAGATATCACTGACTGACTTTGCTTTCCTCTTTGTCTCTCTCAAAAGTTGATCTTGCTGATGGGTACCAAGCTTCACCATGTTGTTGTGAAGTTGGCTGTTGAAATCATGGATTCATGTCCCCCGAAAGAAAATCGTCAATTTAAACTGAGGGATGAGCTCTTTTGGTTTGGGAGGCCACGGCTTCTGTTGTGGCTGATACAGTTCATATCTTTTCAGGTGAGCAATCGGGGAAACCAGCTATCGATTGTTGCAGTTGTTTTATACACCTTATTGCTTATCCATTCAAGAACCCTCCTTTATATTGCAGAATGCGTTTGAGATGACAACTTTTGTCTGGTCCCTGGTAAGAAACTGACCCTGGGCCATAGTCAGTTCCCGAACATGTCTTTGTTGCATTGCATCTGAGGTGAACTTTCCCATTCTGACATGAGAATCTAAACCAGGAAAGTGCGACGGTGTGAAGTGAAGTTTGACTTACCTCTTGATGTGCCACCAGTGAATTCTTTTCATGTACTTAGATGACTTTCCCAATGGCATAGTAATCTGCTGACGAATAACCTTAGTCGAGCAATCTGAACTAGCCTTAATCTATTTTGTCTGTACTGTGAGATAGAGCATCTTCATCATTGATACTACTTACCTCAACAATGCCTTGTTTAGATCAATCATTATAACGGATCATTGTTGGATTGCTGCTATCATCCCTACAAGTGCATCTGCACAGTTTCTAAGTGTGGTGTCTCCTCGCACAAATATATCTAGTATTTGTCGCTAAGACGTGGTTGGGGAAATCAAAAAGACATGGCCTTGTCATCTTGAAACTTGAATCCAACAAGTTTTTCATTTCTGCACCAGAACAAAATGCACATCATGTTCTTGTAAGGTTCCTATTCTGCCGATTCAATCGATCATCCAAAATGACACAATCTTTATTTGTAGTGGGAGATAAGGGACACTACTTGTTTCATGAATAATCGCAGCTTGCTGGTGACCCGATTAACATTCGGGTGGGTCTTCCTTCGCTCCCCTCCTACTTCCTCTTGTGATCTATCCTGAGATATTAGCTCATACAAACATTTTGTAAATTTATGCAGGGTTGTCTCTCAGTTCTGGTGTAGCTTCATTACTTTCCCTTTATATATCATCGTTACACAGGTCTCTCTCTCTCTCTCTCTCTCTCTCTATCTCTCTCTCTCTCTCTATCTCTCTCTATATGAACTGTGCTCGGTCTGAGTCTATTCACTTGACGTCTCTCAAACTCGAGGTCATATGGTGCAGATGGGTTCCAAATTCAAGAAGTCGGTGGTCTCCGAAAGCGTGAGGGCATCGCTGCATGGATGGCAGAGGAGGGCCAAGGCCAAGCACAGCTCATCCACTCCGCTCCTTAGTGTGGCATCGGTCACATCCCTGGATTCCTTGGCAGACGACATGGACAGATTCGATGGTCTAGGCCACCACCAGATCGGCATCGAAGGAAGCTCCCTGGATGCAGGAGATGCGTCGTTTTCACATCACAATGAGTCTGAGGGACCGAGTTCCAAACCGGCCCTACGAAATGACGATGCCCTGGGCCGAGTTTGTTCGGGTCCTATTTTTGACATCTGCAGCAGTGATGAGGACTGTGATCTCGATGCATACAATGACACAGAAGACGGGTCACATGGCCCTTCCACCATCCTAACGATCTGAGAGTCATTGTCAACATCGAATCTCCAGAGGAGCAGAGATTGCCATGAGTCAACTCTGGAGGACATTTTTATTTCAACCGTGTACTCCGTTTATGCTCATGATGTTCGGACACATGCTGCGAGCGTCCCTTTCATGCCAGATCGCTACAGCACTAGATGCCGAGAGGATAGTACCATGTATATAATCTATAGCCGCATTATTCGAACAGCTCTAGATGGTTTTGCTCGAGGTGAAATCGAGCCATATTCGCAGCATTCGTTAGCTAATGTGGGAACTCGTTTACTTGATAAATATAATGCATGAGGTTTGGTCTTTTATCGGGATGAAATCGAAAAAAATTGACCCTTTTCATTTCCATATTATCTTCTTAAAAAGAGTTATAATACGCGAGAATTGAAAGTCTCTTTAGACAAGAATTTTGCCAAAAAAGGGAAAAATGGCTGTGAAAGAACATTCTCATCGCGGAGAAGATATCGGAACTCATCACTTGAAAACTGCTCTTCAATCGGTTTCAACCTTGGATGTATCCGTTGATAGATGAAGTCCGGTCAAAATTGGGTGGTGAACTAAATCTCAGGACTTTCATTTGGAATTAGAATCAGCAGCCAATGTCAATCGGACTCGTCTTTTGCTTTCGACGAATCGTTCCGAGAGTCTAATGGTTTGATCCGAAGCACCCGTGTTTGGCGAGACTTTCTCCAGATCATCAATGAGGCGGCCATGCTATATGGAAGTTTGTGGTTATGTGGATGATGATGCCGCATTAAACAGTTTGCGAGTACCTGCGATTAGCAAAGTCACTTGATATGGATCATTCCAGTCATCGATTCTTTGTTGTTCGATTCGAGGGCTGGCGATGGCCCAATAGGTTGCATGTGTCGACATTTCATTTTTCTGAATCTGTCCTAAAAAATCGGAATTTAGGTCTCTCTCTGCATATAGTCCAGAGCAATAAGAATGACCCTGAAGATTCCCATAGATAAGAGATTGATTGGAAATAATAATCTCGAAGTTCTAATATTGAACTTTCATTCCACTACCAAATGTTATGGCGAAGTGCCCTTAGACCTAAATAACACGTTGTTCTCAATGTTTCAACGATTTGTCAATATAAATATTTAATTATACAAATGATAGGTTTAGGACTAAATCGACAAATTTTCAAAGGGTTTGGGATCAAATTGATACAATCGAAAGGTTTATGATCAAATTGGTAAATTATTAAAAAGTTTAGGACTAATTTAGCACAAACTAAAAAATTTAGAGTTGAATTGACTGCATAATAGATTTAGAACTTTTTGAAAAATTACCCCAAAATAAAAACACATCTAATTATCTTAACAAATTAAATTTAGCTATAATCTACATATCGAATAGTAAATAATCTTAACGTAAACATCTCGAAGAAAATATGCAAGTAAAGAATTCATATTTCAAATTGTTATTTGAAAGAAAAAAAAAAGTAGTGCACTTTGAAAGAATGCGTCACCTTATTTAAAAGCATCGTCTTATCTTGCATCGAATTGAACTTTATAATATATTGAAATCACTTGAATCGAAAACTTACATATGAATATAGCCAATAACCTACTTTTCAATTAGAATATTATTGTCATGAATATGCGTCACGCACTAATCCCATAAGAATTAAACTTGTTAACAAGAGTAATGCTAGTTTCATAGGTAAAACTACTAGTAGATCGATATTTATTTCATAACAGAGAAAATTACCTAATCTGTACTGTGGAGATCTACTGAGATCTACTTAGGTTACATGTATCTGTAGATATTGTAATTTCCACATGAAAAATTACCAAATAGGCGGAGAAGTTGCTAAAATTCCCCGAATTGAAAATTAATCTCTTTTGAAGAAAGTCGCTACTAGGGCAGACCACCGGGCGTTCTTTGTTTTGAGATCTAATGATTACATTTTTGAAATAAAACACAAAAAAAATTAAATTCATGGATTGCGATTTTAAAAAAGAAATTGGACTGAATTGAAGTATAATAATATTTTTTATGCGACACCAAGAACAACACAGTATAAATTTAAAACAATTCAGTATCGCAACCATGTTATACATACATCTAAAACAACACACTTATACACTCAAACAGAGTCGAATAGATATAACAAGAAGCACAGCAGAATGCCCAACCGACTGAATTGAATAAGGAATCATGGAAAATTACCAAAGGGTCAAATGGTTCGACTCGGAAGGTATTCCTTGAACCGGGGCTCTTCTCTGCATAACCGGTACACCGCTCTGTATGACAACATCAAGAGATTCGAGAATCGTTTATCGAATTGTTTATCAAAGTAATTGTAGAGGGATTGCGCGTTGTGCAATTCATTGGAATCCTGCAGGATCGAGAAGAGCTGAATTACGAGTTCCTACAACCTGAGATATACAAAGTCACTAAAGGAAGCCTCGCATGCATTCCGCCGCACTCATCATAATTCCATAGGAAGAGTACCTTAAAATCGTCCATATGGTTCTTCCGATTTCGCACAAAGCGCAATAACCATTTGACAGATTTATATTCGGACTCTTTAGGCAAATTTTTACGATTTAGGCTTGTCTTCCAATCCTCAACTTCTTTGTCCCACTGCCCATTAAAAATGAATGACCCCTTGCTCTCCACTTCTTTGAAAAGCGGATTTTCTTGTTGACCCGACCTCTCAAGTTCATAAAGTCTGTCGCTGAGGTGACCAAAAAATTCCACTCTCTGCGTCGAACTCCAACAAAGAGGAACGCAATACACCTTCAAATCCTCTGAGCTGTTGGTAATCAAAAGCAATTATTAATCGACCCTTCAATATGCTCATAGAAATCAATTAAGCGAACAATGCCGAGAAGTACCGACTCTCCGAATTCATAAGCATCGCAAATATGACATTGGGGCAATCCCTATAATAATTAAAATTGCACTAGCTCATTGAGAGACTAGTTTAGACACTGAGGATAACATTCTCCAAGGTTCATAGCTAGCCCGTCACACGCAAAAACCTCATTATCTTCTTCATTACGAATTCCTATTTGGTGTATACAAAACAAGAATTGTGCTAGGAGTTATGATATTTATATGTTCCTAAGCGCGTTTACCCCTGTCATCCTCCATTGGAATATCAGAATCATATTTTTTGTTCGTTAGGTAGAGTCTCAGCAGCACCACAGATATTCAAGCCAAGTTCAATGGCTTTCGAGCCAACTCTAATGCTCGTGAGATTTGAGTCATGCAGGAAAATGAAAAATTAATCCACTAACAATGGTCACACAATATATCAGACAGCCAAACAAAAATGGCAACGATGCAAATTAAAGATAACGGGACTCTTACCTCAAGCTGGGATCTCTCTCTCGCAGTTGCAAAAGTTGTGGAAATTCGTTGCGCACGTTGTTTGTAATTTGGTTTAGTTGATCGGAGAATGGAGGAGTATACTTCCGAACAATTTCAAGCTTGAACGTCTCAAACATTCGTTCCCAGTTAGGCAAATTCTTAACAACCCGCCTGTATCATAAAACAAAGTAGACATTATGACTTAAATCATCGATGTACCTGGTCTAGGTCACTTGAAAGGGCAAGGAAATACTAGACCACGGGCCCGTTTGGTTCAGCTTTAGGGAAATGCCTTTGGGAGAATGCAAATCCCTTTGAAGTAAAGGTGTTTTCCAAAATGCTAGATTGTTTGGTAAACTATAATTGAAAAGTGTTTTAAGGAAATGCAAGACTGTTTGGTAAACATATATTTGAAAAGCCATTTAATGTGATCAAATTAAGTATTTTAGTTTTAGTATTTTTAAAATTGCAAAAAAGAAACAATGACTATATAATTTTTTACATTTTCATGTTAAGAGTAATGTAAAATATATATATTAGTAAATTTATTTAAAAATTATATTAAAAGAATTTGATTATAGATTAGATGCAAAGGTCAAAAAATTAAGTTTTTTAGTTTTAATATTTTTAAAATTGCAAAAAATAAACAATGACTATATAACCTTTTACATTTTCATGTTGAGAGTAATATAAAAAATATATATTGGTAAATTTATTTAAAAATTATATTAAAATAATTTGATTATAGATTAAATGTAAAGCTCAAAAAATTAAGTTTTTTAGTTTTAGTATTTTTAAAAGTACAAAAAATAAACAATGACTATATAATCTTTTACATTTTTATATTGAGAGTAATGTAAAAGATATATATTAGTAAATTTATTTAAAAATTATATTAAAATAATTTGATTATAAATTAGATGCAAAGCTTAACTTTTGGCCTAGGGTTTTTTTAGGTTTGTTTTCAACTTTGAATAATTTTTTTTTAAAATTATTACAGTATTAATCATCTTTGTTAATTAATGATTATTCTAGTGTATTGATAAAAAGTTAGGTTATTGATCGTCAAAAGATAAAAATGAAAAAAAAAAGAAGGTGAACCCAATATTTGCAAAGGGTTTTTATTATTTTTTTAAAAAGTAAAAAATAAAATCCGATGAAACTCCATCGCCGATCAACGGCGATTGGGGGTGTAGGGAAGATGATCGATTTTAAAAAAAAAACAAGAAGTCAACGGATGAACGGTAGAGATGGACTTGCATTTCCGAAATGCTGAAAGCCTAAAGCAGGTAACATTTCAAATGCCAGCATTTGGCCAAAGACACCTCTAAATGTGAATTAAATACTTAAATTTTTTCCCAAGAGGCTTTCACCCCTGAAAGCCCCTTGAAAATGTTAAACCAAACGGGGCTCACATCCTATTCAAAATATAAAATGAAAATTACACCGAAGAGACAAAACTAGTACAGGTTCTTAGCGGAATGAAAAATGATACAAAATCTGACATGGATTTGAGGGCATAAGGATTCTGTAGCAATCAAAAACCAAAAAGAAGAAGAAGAAATAATGTATATTGATTTTAGCAAAATGGGAAGAAAGAAGTCTATGTTTTTATTATTGCATAATTGAAAATATCAAGAAAACTAAAAATTTTAGCCTCAATAGTGATACTGAACTTAACCAATGACTCAAGAAGTATCGTGCATCCTCCTAGATACCACCTGATACCAATCTCTACATAAGTAGCAAGCAAGCTCAGTGATTAGGAGTGCCCCAACCATCAAAATATATCCCTTTTGTGCACGTCGAAACATAAAATTTTTAAATTACCATAGGAATGGCAACATAACAGATTGAACGAAGCGCTCAACGCCATCGGTCCCATGAGCGGGGTTTTCACCACCATCAGCATCAGGAACGGAAGAGACGCGATTGTCAGATTGAACGGAGCTCTCAAGGCCATCGGTCCCATGAGCGGGGTTTTCACCACCGTCAGCATCAGGAACGGAAGAGACGCGATTGCCCTCGTCTCTGTCAGGACTTACGCTGTCATTGCTCCTCTTCTTGTTAACCCAGTCTTCATATAAGGTGGGCAAAGACCGGAGGTCTCCGAGCCCCGGCGACCACACGAACTCATTAATCTGTAGGAACTTTAGAGAGCTCAACGAGCCCGACAGCGAGCTCGACAACGAGCTCAACCAGCTCGAATATATCGTCACGCCTTGGATCTCTAGGGACCGTAACTCAAAGTTCAACGACCTCAGCTCATCTCGTATCGTCGACCTTTTTATCGGGCACAAAGTCGGCGCGTCTCGTATCGTTATGTTTTTCATCGGGCTCGGGCTCGAAATCGGCACGTCTTGGATCTTTTCGATCTTTAACGAGCCCGACGGGCCCCGCAACCACCGGAAGCGAACATACTCTTCTTGAGGCCGCAATTTCTTCAAAGGTGGTTCACTCGATGAAACCGATCCCTCAGCCATATTATGTTGACGGAATCGAGGCCTCGGATCGCCGGACGAATGCGAGAGAGAGATGATCAGGCTCGTGTTTGCATTTTATATCGAGGGTTTTCGCTGTTCCAACCTCATTATTATACAGCACGGTAGTAGCTCCACAAGGATTTCGCTTGGCCCAGATGTGAAGAATAAATGGGGGATGCCTAGATGTGAATGACCAAGATCATCCTCCTCCTCATATCGTGGCCCACCGAGGGGGGATGGAGGGACGTCGGCGACTCGGCGGAGGCGACGCGGTTCCGGATGGGGAAAGCGGCGGCGACACCAGCGGCCTTCGGCTTCCCGACGGTCTGCAAGGGCGAGGGAGCAGATATGAGGCCGCGAGCGACGGCGAGCCAAAAGTCCCTCGAGGCGAAAGTATATCCCCACCACTTCTTCCGGCTTCCGCTTCTTCAACTCATCTTCCGGGCGGCGGTGGCGGTGGCGGTGGTGGTGTGGCGCTCCTTCTTCCTGCCTCACCCCCGAACCCGCGGCCCGGCCGAATTAGAGAGAGAAAGTAGTGAGAGAAAGGCTCTGAGTGCTCGTGTCATGCGTGGGTCTCTGCCCGCGTCCTTGCGGGCGTCAAAACTCCCTTCAATCGGAGGAAGAGGAGGAGAAGAGGAGAGGAAGGAGGAGGAGAAGGAGGGCGCGCTAAGGTAAAAGAGGACTTGCGTGTTGGAGGAAGGGGAAGGTGACGGGAGGAAGGGGAAAGAGAAAGGGGAAAGTGACGGGAGGGAGGTGAAAGTCAAAAAGATTTTGGGGGGGAGAGAAAGATACGAGGGAGGGAGGAGTTTTTTTTTTAGTGACCGTCGGGGACTTTTTATTTTCAATATTTTGGGAGGGGGGGTGGGAAATAAAATTAAAAAGTAATTTTGAAAAATAAAAATACTGAATGTTGAATGATTAGTGTAAATTCATTTTAGATTTTATTTATTTATTTATAAATTTGAATCAAGTTAATTCAAAATAAAAATATTTATTTAATATATAACGTGTCCCAACGTGTCGGAATTTTCTATTTTTGAGAAATGACATGTCGTGTTGTGTCGCGTGTCCGTACAACCTAAATGACATGTCTCTTTAGACAAGAATTTTGCCAAAAAAAGGAAAAATGGATGTGAAAGAACATTCTCATAATATTCTCTCGATTTTCCATTTCAAAGGACTCTTATGTATTGGAAAGCAAAATGGCATGGAAACCATTTTCACCTTCAAATTTCAGTGAATTTAAAAATTCCTTTCGAAATTAAATGTGATTGAAAAACCAAACGGGGTACAATGCATCGAATGGTGTAAGAAATAATCAAAATCAGGTAAAAGGCGCAAAACTTCGAAAAGTTTCGGGGGTGGAAACGAAATACGTTGAAGTTCAGGGATCGGGGGCGATTCTCGCAAAACTCTCCGCACCCAAGATTCGAACGTGGCGACTTCCGATTGGACGGCACGCGGAGGAGCATCTTTAAAGTGCTGATCGCGACCGTGCAGGATCGCAGCTCCTGCTACCCTCTTAACCAAGCCATCCCCCCCGAAAGCTCCCTCAAGTTTCACCTCTTTCGTGCTCTCTGCAAATTCCGATCTTCGCTTTCGGAGCTCAGAAAATCCATCAATCATGGTGCTCGAGGTGAGCTCTCCGCGATCCTCCTCTCCGCGAATTCCCCGATGCCGGCGATCCCGACGTGTCCTCGTATTCGCGTCGCGGATTAGGGTTTCGATGTGGCTGCATTTTACGTGGCTGATCACATTTTTTTTTTTGTGTTTTTGATTTGGATGGGCAGGCGACGATGATATGTATCGATAACTCCGAGTGGATGCGCAATGGCGATTACTCCCCCAACAGGTTCCAAGCGCAGTCGGACGCCGTCAACCTCATCTGCGGCGCCAAGACGCAGGTGCGGTGATGCGGCCTCCTCGTTCGGGCGTCGTGTTTCGCTAGGTTAGGGGCGGGAGGGGATGGGGAGTTTAATTGGGGAACAGGCGAATCCATTTTGAGCGACTTACTCGTGGTTTTGTACGAGGGGGATGTGCGCTGTAGGGTTTGTGTTTCGTCTATGGGTTTGATCAGTCCTCGAGAGATCTGCGGTCGGTTCATATTTAGTTTACTAGGTGTTGTTAAAAGAGGGAAATGGTTTTTGAGATTCTGTCCTGGTGTTGTGTGCAGTCGAATCCGGAGAACACCGTTGGAGTCCTAACTATGGCGGGGAAAGGAGTTCGAGTCTTGGTTACTCCGACTAGTGACCTTGGCAAGATATTGGCTTGTATGCACGGTGCGTCTCCTTTTGCATTTTCTCGGTGTTCGGTTTATTTTGGGTCTGTGGTAGAGGAGGGTCGTCTGCTGAAATGCCTCCGGTCTTCCAATAATTTGTTTGCTTGTACAACTGTGTTTGTGTATTTGCTATGGCTTTGCATGAAGGGTGTCTGTGTCCAAAGTTAGAGTTGAGCAATTTTATTCCCAACGAATTCGGCATTCTCAGTAGATTATTTTATTTAATCATAGGGTTTGGAGAGTTGTTCGATGGTTTCTTTTTAATCCTGATGTTTTGGGAAATTGGCTTTTGCTAGATTGTTGTGGTCGTTGTTTTTTTTAATTTTTTTTGGAGGGGGAGGGGGGAGGGGGGGGGGGTGAGGTTATTCACATCCCCCTGAGAAATTTTGTTGGAATAGCATGAAAATTATGTTAAGACATTTTTATGTCTCATTTATGTGGAGAATTTAGGCCTGGAAATTGGCGGTGAGATGAATCTGGCTGCGGGAATCCAGGTGGCTCAATTGGCACTAAAGCATCGCCAAAATAAAAAGCAGCAACAAAGAATTATAGTCTTTGCTGGAAGGTGCTGGGAGTTTTTTATTTTTATTTTTTATCCCTTCCTGTTCTCCATTCCTCAATATCATGCTTTGCTTCTTCAATTGGATATTGATATTGGGTGTTTTCAGTCCCATCAAACATGACAAGAAGTCACTGGAGATGATTGGAAGGAAGTTAAAGAAGAACAGTGTAGCACTTGATATTGTTGGCTTTGGGGAAGAAGATGAAGGGAAAAATGAGAAATTGGAGGCTCTGCTTGCTGCTGTGAATAATAACGACACCAGTCACATTGTTCAAGTTCCTCCTGGTCCAAATGCTCTTTCTGATGTTCTGATAAGGTAGGCCATTTTGATTTCATACTAGAAGTTTCTTTGTCAAAGCTAGAACATGTTGTGATTTTCCTGATGTATTTGATTGTTTTGTAGCACTCCTATCTTTACCGGGGATGGGGAAGGTGGAAGTGGTTTTGCGGCATCGGCTGCAGCAGCTGCTGCTGGTGCTGTCGCTGGTTTTGATCTCGGTGTTGATCCCAGTCTGGATCCTGAGCTGGCCCTTGCTCTTAGAGTTTCCATGGAAGAGGAAAGAGCAAGGCAAGAAGCAGCAGCTAAGAAGGCTGCTGAGGAAGCTGCTAAGCAGGAGAAAGGAGGAGAACAACAGCCATCATCACAAGATGCAACCATGACTGAAGGTGCCAGTGGTTCAGCTTCTGAAGTGGATAACAAAAAAGATGATATAATGGTCAGTATTGTTGTTAAGCCTTTCAAGTTGCCTGGTGTTATCAAGTCCATTTCTCAGTCAATTAAATTAAGAGCCTAGGAAGATCCCAAGCTATCAATTTTGAAGAAAATGTCCTGTTTTCGTGAGAGAGAGAGAGAGAGAGAGGGAGGGGATTTTTTATCCCATATGCCAGGATAAGTATATTCTTGTTTAGAATTATGCAATTATCTGACAGGAGAAAGAGTCTCTGTAGGTGATTGATATCTAGATGATGATTTCATAAGCAAGGGTGCTTTTATTTTCCCATCTGGTTTACATCCTTGACTTTATGTGAGCTTTAAGAATATCACAACTGTCTGCATACATTATGGGGCTTTTGCTTTGTTATTATTGAATCATCGAAATTTATTATCTCTTGTCGACATTATAGCACGAGGTTCAATGGTTTTTCAAGGTTGAAGCAGATTTTGAGGCACTGAGGGAAATATTGATTATATGGTGTTATTCCCCGAGGTTTTTAGATTATCTAGTTCTTCTGTGTTGTTAATCAAATGAAGCAGACCGAAGGATTTAATGCTTTAAATGTCTACTTGGGAAAAATTTGCTGCATTTTGTTTTGATGCCCAATTTGGGCTGCCTATTTTTGGATTCTCACAAAGTCACCAATGTTTACTGCATGATGGTGAAAGTAATTAACCCCATCCTCTATGGTCATAATTGGCCTGTTTTACCTTACTTTTTTGAAGGGTTGCAATTCACTGAAAAGTATCATAATTATGTGAGGGATGCAATTTGCAAAAAATGTGTTTTCATACTTTTGTCCTCTTTTTGTAATCTGGGATTGCACTTAACGTTATTTTGCCAGCCGCTACTTTTCTTTCAGGGGAAATATTGAATTTTACTTGTAAAATTATTTGTTTGTTGGCCCTGGCTCTGCACTTGTACTGGTTGGACTCGGACTAATATCTGTTTACATGGCAGGATGACGAAAATGCTTTGCTACAGCAGGCCCTTGCTATGTCGATGGATGATACCACCTCTGGCCATGATCTGCGAGACACTGACATGTCAGAGGCAGCTACAGATGATCCGGATTTGGCTCTAGGTTAGATCTTGTGACTAAGTCTTAAGTCTTGTGTCCACCCCCGACAGATGGGTGAATGGTGTTCACCTGTCGTCTTGTGTGCTATTGTATAGAAGGAATACTTTCTGAAACTCACATTGTCTCACAGTATCATATGGGAAAGAGAGAAACTGCACTGCATGTTGACTTCTTTCAACACTAGTTATGCCTTCTGTGAATTCCCTTAGAATCGATTTCCTTCCTGGCGGGATCTATTGTGGAGAGAAATATGGATTGGCATGCTATCTCTAACTTTTGTCGCAAGGATTGTCAGATGCATATTAAAGACAATGTTTTTCCTTCTTGCCGGTTGGTGGTTTAATACACTCCTGTGTGGTGCTTGCAGCTCTTCAATTGTCGGTCCAGGACAGTGACAAAGATTCGTCTGGCCAGACAGATATGAGCAAGTTGTTGGCGGACCAATCTTTTGTGTCATCCATTATTGCATCGGTACATATGATGCATCTTCCATTCAAACCTTGAATTCTTGGTTTTTAACATGGAATAGAATTGGTTGCCTAGCTTCCATATATGATGATGATTTGTTGCTCCTGCAGCTTCCTGGAGTGGATCCAAACGATCCTTCTGTCAAGGATTTGCTTGCTTCCATGCAAAACCAATCTCAGGTGCGATTTTGACAGTAATAGAAACCCTGGTGGAAGTAAGATCTTTTGTTGCTTTTGTGTATCTGATATAGTGCATCATAGTGATCCATCAGTCCGGTGCTTCATTCTTGGGTTTTGTGTGCAAGTGAGGATGTAAATTGGCTGGAATTCAATTAAGTTCGACTTGTATTGTCTACGTGATTACTTACGGATGTTCCTGCATGAGTATCGTAGAGAATGCTATATTTTTTCCTCAACACTTTGGTTCCTATGTTAGAACTTCAGCTTATGCAAGGAGTGCATGTTATGGCATATGTGCTGTGAGCCTATGGCTATAGAATGATCATATGCTCTTTGACAAACTGCCATGTTCTCTCTACTGCAGAAAAAGGATGAAGACAAGGGGCCAAATGAAGAGGAGAAGCAGTGATTTCTTTAGTTATTACTTTTCTTTCAGGTTATTTTTCTTGTGAAATAGTTGTAGCAATGTGCGATCATCTGTGAAATGTGAACTTACAAATGGAATGATTGGTTCTAATGAAAATCTCATTGCTGCGGGTGTTTGGTAGGTTAGTGATCCTTCCTCTGGAGCCATAGAAGTGCATGTTCACATGGGAAGAATTCAAGAGGGCAAAGAGTGAGCTGAAAAGTAGTTACAAAGTCGAGCTGACAACTTTTATGGGGTTATTGAACATTGAGCTTGGCTCTGTAGTTTACTAGGGGTTTAAAGCTTTCTGGAACTTTTATGTTGTGCTATTTCACCCCTCTTTTAATCTCTTTACAAAAGCAGTTCATTACAGAAGTTGGATGTCAATATTTTAAATGATCATGCTTTGTCTGAGTTCTATTTCATTGATATTTGAGATTTTTTAAGCTCTGTACTGTCTGTGTTGTAACCTGTCTAGATCGGCCGTCCAGTCATCTCACGTTAATCCTCAAGAATCCTCTCCGCTGGTCAACATTCCTTCCGAAAAGCTTAAATTGATGAGTATACACAAGAATGCCATTCGACTTGAGCTTTATTTTTCCTCCAAACTTGCTGGTAGCATGAATCGAGATTTGCAGAGGAGCTGGAAGTTAGTTGGGGATAGACGAATGCTTGCTCAAGCTTTTCTTCAGTAGTTTGGCTGGATTTGGGGTTTGATCAAGTCAACATGTACTTGTTTTTTGGTGCCGATGTGCTAAACCTCTCAGTGTCTCCTGTGCTGTGAAGCTGCTTAATGTCACTCCTCTTAAGTCTCTGCAATGGTACCAGCATCCGAACAAGCAATGAATTCACAGGAAACTGAAATGTTAATAGGTCAAAAAGGTCCTGTTGTGGTGGTCCAAAAGTTTTCTGTCAATGCTCTAGATCGACCCCCATACATGACGGGGAGAGAGCTTCATCCACACTGTAGAAAAAGGTCCGACGACAATTGCCACAGGCTTTTTAATGGTCACAGGTTAATTGCCATCATGGGAATGAAAGAGCTTCATTCCAAAATCTGGTTGCTTCGAGTTTAGCTTGGGGAGATTAGCTATGGTATCATCTCATGATCAGAGGGGATCATTGGCTGGAGATGAGCTCTGCCCAAGCTCACCCAGGCCCGAGGAGATCGAATTGGCATATGGATGAGACTGGACGATGGGTTTCATCTATTGATAACCTGAATCGATCACACCTCTAAGCATTTTTCTTAACAAAATTAGGAATACTAAGATCGGCATATAAAATTTGATATATTTAAAAAGATAAGACGGGTTAATAGGGAAAACTAGCATTCTACCAAGGAAGCAATACTTCACACACCAGTTGAATTCTGCCCCGAATAACGTTATCGAAATATTCCTTTTATAAATCAACTTCAGCCCCACTGCGACAGCGACTAAGCCGGTCGCTGCATGCATAAGACAGCACGTCGTGTTCGGTTTGACGTTTCCAGCTTCCGCATTCTATACAAAGTCCTCCACTTGTCTTTTTCTTTTTGCACGATGAATCAACCATTATCCTCGTCCGGTTCACAAACATCTACCCCGTCTCCTCTCTTTCCGGGCCGGCTTCGTCCGGTCTCTTGGCTCTGGACAAAGTCCCCTCAGCTTCTTCTCTATGGAAGTTCACTCGTTGCATGGTCTTGTGCAGGTCTTTTCGTACCTGCTCTTTAGACGAGCTTCAATTTGGCACGTTGCATCTGTCTGTCATGGGGTTCGTGAGTAAGTTTGTCCTCTCTTTTGGTCAATCTAAGGTCACTCTATTCACGTTCTTGTCAAGAACTGTCGTGTGAATGACGGTAGGTGGTCGGATGACATGGCCTAAAATAAGATGTAGCTTCCCACGTATGTCGAACTGGAGTCGAGGGACTTCTGGTGGAAGTTCGCATAGGTTGCTCCGAATCAATCATTTTCCTGGGGGATCCGATGTTGGTTCTCTCCTACAAGGGACGAGGGAACCGGTGATAGGATCTCGACATAAAGGAACCAACAGACTGACTTGCATGAAAATAGAGATGAAGTTCGATGAGTACGTATTCAATTCACCCGATTATACAGATCACACTGACAACGTAGGCAGAGATTGTCAAGTTTGTCTGACTTTTATAACTGGACGCGATCATTTTATCGAAAGAGATCGAGTTCTTTGTTTTCACGTAAACAAGTATATCTGCCGCATAAAATACTTGCCGCAATTTGCAAGCTCGCTTTTGGCCACACTGGATGGAGTTTAATTACCCAATGTGCCCAAGCATTGCATGATGACGCCCAAACAAAGAAAGTGACTTTGCACCTTCTACTACAGAAAGAGAGAGTGAAGCAAAAAGGGTAGGCCTTTAATGATATACCATTCCAGAATCTGTGCCAAAATCACAGTCAAAAGTCAACATGGGCGGGCAGTAAAATCCAATATAACCAGACGAGCTCCATCTGTCATCACTCCGTCGCTGGTCCATCTCTTTGGTGATTCCATCTTTCATCAACCTTATAAATTCAACAGTTACTGAGCACATTGAACAGAGAGAGAGAGATTGCGAGTGTGTCATTGTTGTTGCTGAAATGGGTACTCTTGTGGCTTGTTGGTTTGCAGTTGTGATTTTGGCGATTGTGGGTTTGTATGGGGGAGTGGATGGTGCTTACGTGAAGTACAACACTAGTGCTGGGGTTGTGGAAGGAAAGCTGAACGTGCATTTGGTCCCGCATTCGCACGATGATGTTGGATGGTTGAAGACCATCGACCAGTACTATGTCGGCTCGAATAACTCTATCCAGGTCCTTAAATATTCGGGATTAAAGAGTGAAATGTAGTTTGGCTATGTCGTTCAGTTGATGAATCATTATGTGTTTGAGTGAATGGAAAGATGTTTTTGTGCGTTATTGGTTTTGCAGGGCGCTTGCATCGAGAATGTGCTTGATTCCGTCATCGAAGCGTTGGTGCGAGATCCCAATAGGAAGTTTGTGTTTGCCGAGATGGTAAATTCTGCCAATTTCAGCCTCTCTCAGTATGTGTGTTTCATTGCGTTATCTTGATTAGAAAGCATATCTCTGAAGGCTCATTTTTGTTTTGATCATTTCCAAACCCTGCTTTTAGGCTCTCTGCAATCAGTCAATTTTTCTATCTCAGGCTTGAATCTAGTTGATCAGCTTGACTCCGCTGGTCTAAAGCATTGTCGTAAAACTTTAATCCAATTTCTACATATCCATTATGGTTGACACGAAGATACTGATGGATTTGGCCTTTAAGAAGCTAAAACCTTGGTGCAATTTTGCAATCCAATTGCATCAGACGAGTAACTGAACTTCCAGCCATGCCACCAAGACACACTAGATAGAAGATATTGAAGTCCAGCATAACAGTCCCAAATAACATCAAAATGGCAGTTGCACGATTCTCATTTTATAATTTCATGACGATGACCAAGTAGTACATTGGCCAGATGAACCTTTGGGATTATGTGGCTGCGTGCTTTCTCTGTCTTTCATGCTTCATGAACAATAAATTCGATAGCACCTGCTACCAATTTTTCCCCATGAAAGATGGTCATTGCTCTGCAGTAAGGGTGTCTACCATTTATTAATCTAAACACAGAAGAAAGATTTGATGCCTCAGAAAATTCAATCTTTAGAATTTCATCCACCTATACATTTATATTCTCGTGGACTTGCATACTAGTTCTCTTAGTTTTATCAGCCTGAGATTATCCCCCTTAATTGCTCATTCTCAAAACCCTATTCTACTACCCTCAATCCATGGCTAAAATTCAATGTGCAGAGAAAGTGTAATTTAACCAAAATAATTTTAATTATCAAACTTTTGTATTGCAACGTGTACACTTTATTATTGCTGTAAGACTATGCACTTCGAAGTATTTGTTTATCTTGAAGTGTACCTCACACATTGTTTGCTCACAAATTGTTAGACACTCGTGGTTTCTGTGAACTAACAGTTGTTTTTACTCCACTGTCCACTTTCGAACGAGCTTAGCTTGATACGGCCACTAATGAATTTCTGAAAATTATAGGCTTTCTTCCAAAGATGGTGGTTAGAGCAAAGTCCAGAAACGCAAGAACTAGTGAGGAAACTTGTGAATGCTGGCCAATTGGAATTCGTGTATGCAGTCAGGAAGCTTGTACTGCGTCTATGGCAATTTCTGCACTATTACTGTCCTAACAGTAATGTTGGCAATTTGCAGAAATGGCGGATGGTGTATGCATGATGAGGCAACAACTCATTACATCGACATGATTGACCAAACAACTCTGGGTCATGGCCTGATAAAGTCACAGTTCAACAAAGTTCCTCGAGTTGGATGGCAAATTGATCCGTTTGGACATTCTGCTGTGCAAGCTTACCTGCTCGGAGCTGAGGTAGTAGATTCTATCTAAGGTTTTCTCAATGTCGACCTTCTCTGTTTTCACCTTCCAATCAGTCTTGAGTGCAGCTCTGAGTTATTTTTTGGTTTGATCTCTGCACACTATGATGCAACCATTAGACTTTGAGAAGTATCATTTTGTCCAACTTTCTCTGTCCTCAAATGAAAAAGGACTTGCCCAGCACGGTTGTTTTTCCCAATAAATTTCCATGCTTTGTGTTGTATTTCCTATGAAAGGACCATCACCATTTTTGCAGGTTGGATTTGATTCCCTGCATTTTGCGAGGATCGACTATCAAGACAGAGCGAATCGCAAGAATGATAAATCTCTTGAGGTCATATGGCGTGGGTCTAAAACATTTGGTTCCTCATCTCAGGTTTGAAATAGAAGAGAACTCATTACCTTCATTTTCTTGGTTACTTTGCCTCAAGATTAATATCATGCACTTGTCTTAACCCTTGCAGATTTTCACAAATGCATTTCCTGTTCATTATAGTCCGCCGGACGGTTTCGGTTTTGAAATGTCTAATGATTTTGAGCCTGTTCAGGTGTGTGCTGTTATTCAACCAAATTAATCACTTTCAATTTTCCTTTTTTTTCTTCTGGCAGACGTATTCACAATTGAGATATTCAATCTGCAGGATAATATTCTCCTCTATGACTACAATGTCGAAAAAAGAGTGAATGATTTTATTAGTGCTGCAATGACACAGGTATACTCTTAACTTTTTGCAGGCAACAGCTTTGTTATGTCTTGGTTTGTCTCTGACTGAGACAGACAACTATCGAGTAATTAGTTGAGTAAACATCTTTGAGGTACACATTTAGGAGCTCATTTTTCTCGTGAACAGGCGAATGTGACAAGAACAAATCACATTATGTGGACCATGGGTGAAGATTTTACCTACCAATACGCTGAGTCTTGGTTCAAGCAGATGGACAAATTCATTCATTATGTTAACAAGGTCAAACTACATGCTCTATCATTTGCTTTTATTATGTTAATAAAAGAGTGGTTATGCTTCAAAACACTTAAAGTTTTGCAAAAACTCATATCCAGTCCCAAATAATTTGGAGACTTCCCTAGGCATGGTACTTTCCCTTGTTTCTTTTTCTTTAGTTGTAACCCAAAAGGATCTATAATCAGTTTAGAATAAGACTTTCCTAGCTTATTCTGGAGAGAAGAGATTCTTTTGCCCTTTCCTTTTCTTTAAATGCATTTGCCATAATTTTCTTTTCCTGTTCCTGGTATTTCTTCTCTCTCAGGATGGTCGGGTGAATGCATTATACTCTACACCATCTATTTATGTCGATGCCAAAAATGCAGAGAATGTATCATGGCCTTTGAAAACTGATGATTACTTGCCGTAAGTACCACTTTTTTACCTTTCCCAGTTGCCTCTATGCAATATTTCTATTTTAATCACCATCGCCTAGATATATGATGAGCGCTTTCTTCTGTGTACAGCTATGCAGATGGTGAAGATGCCTATTGGACTGGTTTCTTTACTAGCCGGCCAGCCCTGAAACGATATGTTAGGATGCTAAGTGGATATTATTTGGTATCGTTTCTCTCCCTTGGAGCTCATACTATATCACAACACTGTATATCCCTTCCTGTTGTTGCCGAGTAGAACGCCCATGACACTTCAGTGTCTTTTGTCTATGTAGGCAGCTCGCCAACTTGAATTTCTTGTGGGGCGAAGGTCCAGCGGTCCTAGCACTTACGGGCTCGGAGATGCCTTAGGAATAGCACAACATCATGATGCACTCACTGGTACTGCTAAACAGCACACCACCAATGATTATGAGAAGCGCCTAGCTATTGGAGCTTCTGAGGTCAGATACTAAATCCCGTTGAATTTGCCCTTTTGGGGTTTTTCGTTCTCAGCTCTTAATTTATTTCAAATGCTCTTTGTTCTAAAATTGATTAGGCAGAAGCTGTCGTTGATAATGCTCTCTCGTGCCTAGTTAGTAAGAATCCAGGAGGTCAATGCTCATCACCTGCTTTAAACTTTAGCCAGGTAAGTTTTAATTTAATCCCTTCAGTTTCTGACTTAAAAGGATTTGTAAATGTTCTTCAAACTATAACATAAGCAAGTCCGTTCATCGGGACTTAAATTTTGTCTGAAGACTAAATGTTTCACTTACTCAAGATGACCTGTATTCATCTCTTGTTTCCGCACTTCCTTTACAGTGCCAATTGCTCAATATAAGTTTCTGCCCAGCAACGGAGGAAGATATTCCGGATGGAAAGAGTCTGGTAACTTTTTGGGTTTCATGCTGTCATCTCTTTAAATAAATATGTATGTTCTAATAGAAATTTTCTGTATCAGGTTGTGCTAGCATATAATTCACTTGGATGGAATAGAACTGATATCATAAGGATCCCCGTGAGTGTTTGCTTCTTTCCTGTTGTGCCAATAGTTTATGCATCAAGATATTGATAATTGCTCCTCGATATAATTTGGCAATGACAATGTCTACCAGGTTACTGATTCCAATTTTGTCGTCCGTGACTCTGCTGGATATACCATTGAAGCACAATTTGTTGATTTGGATAATGTTACAATCAACTTGAGGAACTTCTACGTTAAAGCCTACTTGGGATTGTCGCCAAAGCAGGTCCCAAAGTACTGGCTTCTTTTTCAAGTTTCATTACCGCCATTGGGTTGGAACACATACTTCCTTTCTAAAGCAGCTAAAGAAGGTTGGTATTTACGTACTTGATTCTCGTTTTCAAGCCTCTGAGATTGATATTTATGTCATCTGCCATGGCTCGCTAGAGTAGATTTCAAGAACAGGAAGTAGAACAAATAATGAGTCAAAATTCAAACCCATAATAATCAGCATTAGGCAAAATGCATTATGTAGTAGTGGAGATTATCCTAGGCATGCTTCAAAACTGTTCAGAACCCATTTGTAGTGCATGTGGCCGTAAAACCAATCAGCACAATTATATTGACACAGCTGCATAGTTGTTAGTGAGCCATGTTGATGTTTAAATTTATTGTCCCTTCTTTGGGCTTCAAAATGATGCAGGGAAAACTAAAACCAGTTTCGTTTCTACACTGGGCAATCCACAGAATGATACCATAGAAGTTGGACCCGGGGATCTGAAGATGCTATTTTCGTCAACCTCCGGGCAACTTGTCCGGATATACAACTCTAAAACGGGGGTGAGTCTAGTGAACGTTATTGATTTTTGTATAGTGGCGAGATTTTCTTCCAAAGTATGTTCACTGTTCTGTTACCATTTCACTATGCATATATAATTCTGTTGAAATTATCAATCTCATTTACTTCTTTAAAGTTCTTTGGACCAGAATCATACCAGCAACTTTTTGTAGAAAGAGCTTGCTCTCTTACAAAGATAATTTAAAAGCCGAAATACCTGTCTCTAAGAAAAGGGATTATTTTGCATACTGCCAAAAGTATGTTTAAGAACATCTCAGTCACCAGTTTCTCTTGAAATCCAAAAAACTATATGTACACTAGTCATGTTGCTCATTGACAGACAAATCGGGTATCCAGACAAAAATGGGTTCTGGAATGCAAGTGGCTGTTTCAGCTTTGTAGCTTAGATCACGTGTTCCAAATAATAATTTTGGATGGCTATCGATTGATTTACTTGTTCTGTCCTCGTTTTTCACTGAGGATCAGTTGAGTCAATCTTTTCTGCTATAGAGCACTTTCTCATCTCCTTTTCTTTTGCTTCTTGGATTGTGTCTCATGGTTGGCATCTTAACCTACTTCATTAATATGTCTAGGATTTAAACGTTTGCAGCACCTCTTTGTCCTCTTTGGACTTGAGACGAATGTGTAATTCTAGTTTGAAGGGTCATGGGACAATCTATCAGTAAATAGGAAGCGTCCATTCATAGTAGCAAAAGTGAAACAATGATGAGAACTTGTAAAATCAGACTTTTTAATTCATGTTTGACAAGAATTCAATGTTCTGCAATATAACACTTCTTGTCCTTCCTTTACTATTGGATTACCTTCCAGTGGATTCACAAGGGTTTTGTATATGCTACTGCGAGGCTATGCCAAATTCACTGCATAGCATCTTTAGTTGGCTGACTCAAATTTACCAGGTTGATGTACCAGTACAGCAAAGCTATCTCTACTATGCCTCAAGTATCGGAGATGCAGATAATCCTCAGGTGACTCTTTCTATGCTTGGTTTGTGATACGATGCAGTCTAAACCTATTCACAACACAAATCAAGGAGGGGTAGATAGATAAGTGCAAGCGCTCAGCAGAGTTCTTTTGTCGCAGGCTTCTGGTGCGTACATCTTCCGTCCAGATGGGGCACGTCCAACTATTGTTTCAAGAAAAGTAAGCAGCTTGCCATTACTCAGCTGTGCATGCGCCAACTGACTCTTGGAACATTAAAATACTACCCATGCAGCAATGTTCTCTATTAAATCTTTCCTAACAAAAAGATTGGACACATAAAGTTTCATGACCTATTTCAACTCTCACAGGTGCCCATGAAGGTTGTTCGTGGACCACTAGTTGATGAAGTGCATCAACAGTTCAGTTCATGGATCTACCAGGTCATTTGTTTGATAAATAATGTCCAAGCCCAGATTGTTCTTGCTTATCCCAATAATTTGCTTTGCTGTCTCTCTAATTTTCTTTTCAAGAACCTATGAGTTTTAGTTTTCATGGGCTTACAAATCTCAAGATACCTGAAGGACCAAAAAATGTCCAGAATGTAGATGTCTCAGCAAAGAGTTGAACTGAAGCATAGTAGTATTTGGCTTGAATAGCTGAGCTACTGATCAGAAATGTCAGTGAACACAAACAGTAATTAAGTTTGTTTTGTACTCAGAACAACCTTGCTATCTTAGCAAACAAACAATTTTAAGGATTTTGAAAAAGATGGTAGAGAAGTGGAAGTTAATTTACTTCTATTATGCCCCATTTTTCATAGCTAATTCAGATCCACTATGTCAAGTTACAATATTCATTCCAGAACACTCGAAGCAAGAAATCAGGACATTCTTGAAAAACCCGTTTTGCCCCTTTGGGTATGAATTGCTGCTATGAAGTGCTTCTTGTGAAGTTCCGGACCAGCATAATATCATCACGAGTCAAATGGCTTGATTCTCTGACATCTGATTTTTCTTTTTTTCACTTAATTAGGTCACGAGATTACACAAGGACAAAGAGCATGCTGATGTTGAATTTACAGTGAGTTGCCCTTTCCTATTTTTGTTGTTTGTAAACTATGATTTTCTACATATCACAGAGTTATGCAACAAAACAGTTGATTGAACTTTCAATGCTTTGCATGCAAAGTCAATGGATTTATTGTCACTGATGTCTACGTACCAAAGATTTAGCCTCTTCAGTCTCCAATAAATCCTCCTAAGATTTCTTGCTTTGAACTTTGAAGATTGGACCAATTCCAACAGATGATGGAGTTGGGAAGGAGGTGATAACACAAATGACAGCGAATATGGCAACGGAGAAGACCTTCTACACCGATTCTAATGGAAGGGATTTCATAAAACGGGTAAACTCTGAAACCTACATTTCCTGTAGATGCCGCCTTTGCTTACCTGTTGAAATAATTGACATTCTCAACAGATAATCTGTGTATCAGTACTGGCAGATGGTATGCAGTGTTTGCTAGACTCGTTATTGTATTCGAACTCACTCCATTAAGCATTTATCCTAGTTTTAGATTTATTAATTATGATGTTCTCTGAGCATTTCAAATTCCAAATGTTGTTTAAAAGAAAAGTTAGTTCACTTATCATTGAAAGACATGAGCTGGAATCTGCATTTTCCTTATATTGCTGAAAAAAAGAAATGGTGTGCAGCATATTATTCGCTTCCAGTCATAGCGTTAATTCATCCAACGGCCATCTTGCTCGATTGTCATAGGCTGATGCGAAAAGGCTTACTATGATTCGTGCAGGTGCGAGATTATAGACCAGATTGGTCCCTCACTGTTACTGAACCTGTTGCAGGAAATTACTATCCAGTAAGTTCTTTCATTAAACGATTTAGAAAATGATTTTTTAGTGATGTTATGGTCCTTGAATAGATGAAATTTCATCAACCTACATCATGCAATCATAAATAGTTTTTTTCCTAGAAATGATCCTCTCCTCCTACACTATGCTCTCAGATTAATCTCGGAATTTTCACCACGGACAACAAAACTGAATTCTCGGTCTTAGTGGATCGTGCCGCTGGAGGAGCCAGTATCAAAGATGGGCAAATAGAGTTGATGCTTCACAGGTTCTACATGTTATTTCCATGCTTTGCCCCATACGATTACTTCCTTTCTTCAAATTAAAAATCCTTTACCTTCTCTTGCTTTGTGCACCAGGCGAATACTCGCTGATGACAGCAGAGGAGTGGGTGAACCTCTCGATGAGAGAGTGTGCATTGCAAATAATAGTACGTGCGAAGGACTAACGGTACGTTTTGTCCCTAGAAGTTATTTGTGGACGAACAATTCTTTCTCCTTGTTTGTTTTTCCGAGGTGAAGTTGTATTTCCAGGTACGAGGACACTACTACATAGGCATCAACAAACCCGGGACAGGAGCTCGCTGGCGTCGGACTACCGGCCAAGAAGTGTACTCACCTTTAGTTTTGGCTTTTGCACATGAGGTAGGGGTTATATGAATTAGCTTTTCTTGGTCTATGCCTAAGCCTTTATCTGAGCAAAAGATAATGACCCTGCAGAAGATGGAGGACTGGACAGCATCTCATGTTACCATGGCGACTACTATGGATTCGAGTTACAGTTTACCTCAGAATGTCGCGTTAATTACTCTGCAGGTAATTGAGTCTTAACTCAAATACTCTCTCTCTTCTCTCTCTGAGATTAATTGACCTTTCTGTTTCGCAGGAGTTGGATGATGGAAGTGCACTTCTACGTCTTGCCCATCTTTATGAGGTGAGGAAACTACTTCATTTACCCTTTTAGCCCGAAAAGAAGGAGCTTCGTTGACCTATTTCATTTGAATGCAATGTCATTTGGGCTATGATATGAAAATCCATGTGAGATCTAGAATCGACAGAACTGCGAATCTTCGCGAACCCACAAGGAGAGAGTAGTCCAATTATGGAGGCGTCGCCTCTTGTCGACTACACCGACTCTTTTAGGCTATTCACTCACTACCACACTTTCCATCAATTCGACACACTCATTAGTCATTTGGTCCAACTTCAATCAAAGAGAGGTGATTGACAGATACCACACGGTATTCACTTCCATCTTTCTTGTGAATATATGTAGCCTGGTGAAGATGCCGAATATTCAACCTTGACTAAAGTCGAGCTGAAGAAGATGTTTGCCGGAAGGACGGTACGTTAAGCCTTTACAGCTCTGTTCCAATTATTCTTTCTTAGTATCTGCATACCACACTAAAGTAGTTTCTCATACTGATGGACATAATTCGGTCATTGATATGTATGGTCGTGAGTTCAGATAAAGGAAGTAAAAGAAATGAGCCTGTCTGCGAACCAAGAGAAGTCTGAAATGAAGCGGATGACATGGAAAGTCGAAGGGGAAGTTGTGGCAGAACCAACGCCCCTGAGAGGCGGCCCTGTCGCCATGTTGGATCTTGTCGTCGAGCTCGGTCCCATGGAAATTCGCACTTTCTTGCTGAAATTCTAAGCATTGCGGTTATGTCTCTTTTCATGGAATCAATCAACTTTCAATGTCTCTTTCAAACATCTTATAGTAAAGAGATCAACTAGTGCCCAAAAGGGTCCGATTTAGCGTAAGTGCACTCATAGTATAAACGAAGAAAAAACTAGTTTAGGTTCCGTTTGTTTCGGAAAAAAATTGACATTTCTTGAAAATCTTTTCTAAGAAGAAATTTTTCAAAAAAATGATAATACTTTTTGGTGTTCGACTAAAATCTAAAGGTAATTTGGACATGAGCACTCAGAAAATTGGGCATGGGCATTTGGGTCCTTGGCTTAAGACCCTGGCACTTGTGTGTGGGTCCCAGTAACTCGAGCCCAAATTTTGGGAGACCAAGCCCGGAACCTTGGTGCCTATGCTTGAGTCCCTATGACCAAGCCCATGTCCATTGTGGTAAGGCCTAAGTGCATGGAGGCTAAACCTAGGACTTAGTGCTCATGTTTGGATCTTGGTGCTCAAGTCTGGGTCCATAAAGGTGGGGCTCGGTCCATATAGGCCAAGCCAAGAAACCCAACGCTTGTGTTTAGATTCCCAGCGCTTGACCTTGAGTCCATCGAGGAAGAGCTTGGGTCCATAGAGGCCGGCCCAGTCCATCCAAGCTTGGCCCAAGTCCTTTAGAGAGTTCCATGCTCGGGCTCGATGGCCCTCGACTCGAGCATCAGCGATCCAAGCAGGGGTGTCGATGTCTCAAGCTTGGTCTAAATGGATTCGAGCCAAAGCTTGGCCTCAATGGACTAAGATCCTACCTCGATGGGCCTGAGCCCAAGCGCCAAGGACTCGGGCCCAGGCAAGTTTCTGTCTAGTGTTATTCTATGTCATTTCTCTATTTTGTTGCTGATTTTTCTTTACCTTATTTCATTTCCTCTTCTTCGTCACGATGGCTGTAGTTGTTCAAACTCATAAAGAGAGATATAGATGTACATGTGGAATGACACGTTGGAACTTTTAACAGCATTAGTGGATGGGGAAACTTGATGGGGATCGGAATTTGACGATTGAGATAGGTAAGCTTTGTACGAGAAGAAGAGTAGGTATAGGCCAAAATTTAGATTCAACTTAAAATTAGCGCTTTTAAGGTATTTGCATTCAAGTGCACCAGGAAAAAACTATCATTTTTAACTTGAATTTGCTCATGTAATTACAGATGCTTCAAATGTGGTGGTGCCAAACATTGAAATATATATAGATAGGGCTCATCGAGACAAAAAGTTAAATTTTTGTCCTTAGTTATACGAGATAATACCAAAAATAATGAAGAAACATTTAATTATTCATATCGTCCTGTTGACTGATCTGTCACGTCACCGATGAATCAACCACTGATCTCGTCCGGTCCGAAAAGAAGCAGACAAAAAATCTTGACGAACGTGCCTCTTGATACGTCTCCCTTGTTTTCTCTTCCTCGGCCGTCTCTCTTGACTTCCTCGGATGAAGTCCCCACGACTTCCTTTCATTGGAAATACTCATTTTTATTTTTATTTTTATCACTCTTACTCTGGTTCTTGTCAGATTACGGTCTGCATATTTCCTTTTGTAATATGCTTTTCATGGGAGAAAATATTAAGCACGTCTCTTGCTCCAGCATAATAAATAAGAATTTTTCACGCTGAAACAAGAGACGTACCTAATATTTTCTCCTTTCATGGAGGTCTCTCGTACGAGTGACCCGTATCGTAAATCAATCGTTTTTGTCCTCTCGAGACTCTGACATTGTCCTTGCATTTATTTAGCACGACGTGCATGTGACCATCTATTTTTCATTCCTCTTTGTGGGATGATAATAAGTGATGATATGGAATGAAGAAATTAGCAGTACCTGTCGCGTCAAATTATAAAAAATCCCCTCTAGGATCAAGTCAATCGCCACAAGCCTTTTATTCATTTTCATTTGAACACTGCGCAAGATTTGTTTTTTTCCCGAAAAAGTACTGTTCGACTTGCATATGAATAGAGATGATGTTCAATGAGTACGGATTCGATTTTTGCCGAGACTTTTACAGAGGAAGCCTGACCATCATAACCGGACACAATCATTCTATCCGAAAAGATCCTTTTTCCTCTATTAGCGAGAACAAGTGCCTCACTAAATATTAATAATTCAATGTGCTAAATTATTGAATGATTGCGCCGACACAATAAGGTATCTTTGTAATTCTAACTGGAGAAAGGATGAGGCAAAAAAATCTGGTCTTTTAATATAGTTCCATTGCAAGATCTGTGCCAAACGACAGTCAAAAGTGCCCATATCCAACGCAGCACCCTACGAATTACAGGCTGTCCACTAAAGCCCAATTTAACTGGCGGAGTTTGGTGAGTTCACCACCTACAAATCCTGATACAGTCCCTAGCCGCTGAGAGAGAGAGAGAGAGAGAGAGAGAGAGATTGTGAGTGTGTGAGTGTGTGTGTGTGTAGTTGTTGCTGAAATGGATACTCTTGTGGCTTCCTGTTTCGTGGCTCTGATTTTGGAGATTGTATGGTTGTATGGAGGAGTGGATGGAGCTTACGTGAAGTACAGCACTAGTGCTGCGGTTGTGGAAGGGAAGTTGAATGTCCACTTGGTCCCGCATTCCCACGACGACGTTGGATGGTTGAAGACCATCGATCAGTACTATGTCGGCTCGAATAACTCCATCCAGGTCCTTAAATTTTCAAGTTCGAAGAGCATAGTGAAGTTTGGCTATATTATACTGGTGATGTATAATTATGCAGTAACGTGGATGGGAGAATGTTCTTATGTGTGTTATTGTTAGTGCAGGGTGCTTGCGTCGAGAATGTGCTTGATTCTGTTGTCGAAGCATTGTCGCGAGATCCCAATAGGAAGTTTATATTCGCTGAGATGGTAAATTCTGTTAATTTTAGATTCTCTCTGATGCATACCTCTGAAGGCTCATCATTGTTTTGATCATCTTCAAACCTTGTTTTTGAGTTCACTGCAATCAGTCAAATTTTCTATCTCAGGCTTGAATCTAGTTGATCAGTTTGACTCCGCTGGTCTATAGCATTGTGGTAAAATTTCAATCCAAATGACCGTCGTGATATTAATCCTTTTCATATTTATAGCTAGCAAATCTGCAAATCCATAATGGCTGACATGAAGACACCGATGGTTTTGGCCTTTAAAGAAGTTATAATCTTTGTGCAATTTTGCAATCCCATTGCATCAGAAGGGTGACTGAACTTCCAGGCATGCCACCAAGACAAACTAGACCGAAGATATTTAAGTTCAGCATTACTGTCCACATGAAAATTGCCATTACATGATTCTCATTTTTAATTTCACGTTGATAACAAAGACTGTACTTTTGAAAGATGAACCTTTGGGATTATATACCTGCTTGCTTTCTGTCTTTTGTGCTTCATGAATACTACATTTGATAGTACCTGTTACCATTTTTTTCCTGTGAGTATTGGTTATTACTCTGCAGTAAAGACGTCTAGCATTTAATAATCTAAACACAGAAGAAAGATTTGATACCTCAGGCAACACAATCTTTGGAATTTTACTCACCTTTTGCATTTATTTTCTCGTGGACTTGCATACTGGTTCTCTTAATCTTACCAGTGTCGGTTTAATCCATTTAATTGCTTATTCTCAGAACCCTTTTCTATTACCCTAAATTAAGGAGAGAGAGAGAGAGAAGAGAACATTTAACCAAAGTAAATTTAACATATCAAAATGCTGGAGAGATAGAAGAGACAAACATTTAACCAAAATAAATTTAACTTATCGAACATTTATGCTGGAGAGAGATAGAAGAGACAGACATTTAACCAAAATAAATTTAACTTATCAAACATTTATGCTGGAAATGTTTACTTTGTTATGCTTGTAAGATGGTGCACTATGTAATATTGGTTTATCTTGATAGATGCGGATCATAGTCAACTTCTGCTTCTTTTGAAGTGTACCTTTGCTCGCGATTGTTCAACAATCATGGTTTCTGTGAACAAATAGTTTGTTCTTCGGCTATAGCTTCTTCACATCAGGCCTTCCATCATCCCCTCCACTGTTCACTTACAAACGAGCTTAGCTTGATACAGTCACTAACGAATTTCATGAAAATGATAGGCTTTCTTCCAAAGATGGTGGTTAGAGCAAAGTCCAGAAACACAAGAACAAATGAGGAAACTTGTGAATGCTGGCCAATTTGAATTCATGTATGCAGTCAGTAAGCATTTAACGAGGTCTATGGCAATTTCTGCACTATTACTGCCCTGACAGTAATGTTGGCAATTTGCAGAAATGGCGGATGGTGTATGCATGACGAGGCAACAACTCATTACATTGACATGATTGACCAAACAACTCTGGGTCATGGCCTGATAAAGTCACAGTTCAACAAAGTTCCTCGAGTTGGATGGCAAATTGATCCGTTTGGACATTCTGCTGTGCAAGCTTACCTGCTCGGAGCTGAGGTAGTAGATTCTATCTAAGGTTTTCTCAATGTCGACCTTCTCTGTTTTCTCCTTCCAATCAGTCTTGAGTGCAGCTCTGAGTTATTTTTTGGTTTGATCTCTGCACACTATGATGCAACCATTAGACTTTGAGAAGTATCATTTTGTCCAACTTTCTCTGTCCTCAAATGAAAAAGGACTTGCCCAGCGTGGTTGTTTTTCCCAATAAATTTCCATGCTTTGTGTTGTATTTCCTATGAAAGGACCATCACCATTTTTGCAGGTTGGATTTGATTCCCTGCATTTTGCGAGGATCGACTATCAAGACAGAGCAAATCGCAAGAATGATAAATCTCTTGAGGTCATATGGCGTGGGTCTAAAACATTTGGTTCCTCATCTCAGGTTTGAAATAGAAGAGAACTCATTACCTTCATTTTCTTGGTTACTTTGCCTCAAGATTAATATCATGCACTTGTCTTGACCCTTGCAGATTTTCACAAATGCATTTCCTGTTCATTATAGTCCGCCGGACGGTTTCGGTTTTGAAATGTCTAATGATTTTGAGCCTGTTCAGGTGTGTGCTGTTATTCAACCAAATTAATCACTTTCAATTTTCCTTTTTCTTCTGGCAGACGTATTCTCAATTGAGATATTCAATCTGCAGGATAATATTCTCCTCTATGACTACAATGTCGAAAAAAGAGTGAATGATTTTATTAGTGCTGCAATGACACAGGTATACTCTTAGCTTTTTGCAGGCAACAGCTTTGTTATGTCTTGGTTTGTCTCTGACTGAGACTGACTATTGTCAAGTAACTATATGTGTGAACGTTATTGAGGTACACATTTAGGAACTCATTTTTCCCAATGAACAGGCAAATGTGACAAGAACAAATCACATTATGTGGACCATGGGTGATGATTTTCAGTACCAATACGCTGAGTCTTGGTTCAAGGAGATGGACAAATTCGTTCATTATGTTAACAAGGTAAAGCCACCTGCTCTGCTATTTGCTTTTATGATTGTAATATGTGAGTGTTTATGCTTCAAAACACTTGAAGTTTTGCAAAAACTCATTTTTGGTCATGCGTAATTTGGAGATTTCCCTAAGCATCAAGGTTATGATACTTTCGCCAGAATCTTTTTATTGAGATGTAACCCAAAAATCTATAATTAGTTTAGACGAAGACTTTCTAAGCTTACTCTGGAGAGGAGAGTTCTTCCTTTTCTTTCAATGCATTTGCCATAATTTTCTTTTCCCATTCCTGGTATTTCTTCTCCCTCAGGATGGTCGGGTGAATGCATTATACTCTACGCCATCTATTTACATCGATGCCAAAAATGCAGAAAATGGATCATGGCCTTTGAAAACCGATGATTACTTTCCGTGAGTACTGCTTTTTCACCCATCTCAGTTGCCTCTATGTGATATATCTCTTTTAATCACCATCGACTAGATATATGACCGGCACTTGCTTCTGTGTACAGGTACGCAGATAGTAAAAATGCCTATTGGACTGGTTACTTTACCAGCCGGCCAGCCCTGAAACGATATGTTAGGATGCTAAGTGGATATTATTTGGTATTGTTTCCCTTTCTTGGAGTTCATACTGTATCAAACACAGGATATCTCTTCCTGTAGTTGCCTATTTCAAGCCGAGGGGAACACCTGATTTTGTCTTCATTGTGTTTACATCTTTGTGACTTAAGTTTCTGGAGGGATGAGTTGCGATATTTTTTAATTTTCTTGGTGCCATGGGCAGGGTTAAATCTTCAAATGATTATCTGAGGAGATAATGTGTTTTTTCCCCTTGCTTCGATGATTAATATCATCTAATCCACAGATATACTATGTATAGCACCGTTAAACATTGCCATGACTGTGCTCTCTTTTGTCTATATAGGCAGCACGCCAACTTGAATTTCTTGTGGGGCGAAGGTCCAGCGGTCCTAGCACTTACGGGCTTGGAGATGCCTTAGGAATAGCACAACATCACGATGCTGTCAGCGGTACAGCTAAACAGCACACGACAAATGATTATGAGAAGCGCCTAGCTGTTGGAGCTTCTGAGGTTGGAAACTGAAATCCTGTTGAATTTTCCTTTTAGGGTTTTTCGCTTCAACTCTCAATTTGATCTCTAAATGCTCTTTGTTCTAAAATCGATTAGGCAGAAGCTGTTGTCAATAATGCTCTCTCGTGCCTAGTTAGTAAGAAACCAGGTGGTCAGTGTTCATCATCTGCTTTGAACTTTAGCCAGGTAAGTTTTAATCTAATTCCTACAGTTTCCAACCATAAGGATTTGTGATGTTCTTCAAACTATCATATAAGCAAGTCAGTTCATTGGGGCTTAAATTTTGTCTAATGACCAAATGTTTCCATTACTCAAGATGACCTGTATTCATCTTTTGTTTACAATTTTTTACAGTGCCAATTACTCAACATAAGTTTCTGTCCAGCAACAGAGGAAGATATTCCGGACGGAAAGAGTCTGGTAACTTTTTGAGTTTTATGCTATGAATTCTTTAAAGAAATGTGTATATTCTCATTGAAATTTCTTTATCAGGTTGTGGTAGCATATAATTCCCTTGGATGGAATCGAACGGATGTCATAAGGATCCCAGTGAGTATATACTTCTTTGCACCAATAGTTTATGCATCAAGAGATTGACAATTGCTCCTAGATATAATTTGGCAAAGAAAATGTCCACCAGGTCACTGATTCAAATTTTGTCGTCCGTGACTCTTCTGGAAATACCATTGAAGCACAATTCATCGATTTGGATAGTGTTACAATCAACTTGAGGAACTTCTACGTGAAAGCCCATTTGGGATTTTTGCCACAGCAGGTCCCAAAGTACTGGCTAATATTTCAAGTTTCAATACCGCCATTGGGTTGGAGCACATACTTCATTTCTAAAGCATCTACAGAAGGTTGGTATTTACATACTTGATTCTCGTGTTCAAGCCTCTGAGAATGATATTTATATCATCTGCCATGGCTTGTCAGAGTAGATTTCACGAACATGAAATAAAACAAATAACAAGTCAAAATTCAAACCCATAACAATCAGCATGATGTAAAATGCATGCAGATGAGCCTAGACATGCTCCAAAACTATTCAGAGTCCATTCGAAGTGCATGTGTCTGAGGCCATAAAACCGATCAGCACAATTAATTCAACACAGCCTCATGGTTGTTAGTAAGCCATGCTGACTCCTTTAAATCTATTTTCCTTATCTGGGCTTCAAAATGATCCAGGGGAAAGTAAAAGTACCGTCCTCTCTACACTGAGCAATCCACAGAATGATACCATAGAAGTTGGACCAGGGGATCTGAAGATGCTATTTTCGTCAACCTCGGGGCAACTTGTCCGGATATTAAACTCTAAAACTGGGGTGAGTCAAGTTAGTGTCATTGATTTTTGTTTAGCAATGAGATTTTCTTCCAAAGTGTGTTCACTGTTCTATTACCATTTCACTGTACATGGATAAATCCATTGAAATTGACAATCTCATCTTATTCACTTCGTCAAAGATCTTTGGATTAAAATCATACTCGTGATTTTTTTGTAGAAAAAAGGTGCCCTCTACATAGTTCTTCTACAATTCAATAAAACTTTCTCTAAGAGAAGGGCTATTTTTGTACTGTCAAAATAGATAACTGCAAGTGTTCAGCAGGAATACTAGATAGATAAAATTAGTTTGTAACTGCAAAAAGACAACTGAAAGTGTTGAGCTCTTGAACTTCTACGAACTTCTGTGTTGAAATATTTCAATTTTCAATCAACAGTTTCTCTTTAAATGCGTTGCTATTTGACAAACACATTGATTACCAACAAGTGACCACTATGAAAATGGGTTCTGGAATGGAACTTGGCTGCTTCTGCTTTCTAGCTTCAATCATGTCTTCTAAATAATAATTTTGGACGCTTAATTGATTGATGTACCTGTTATATCTTCACTGTCAGTTGAGGATGGGCTTAATCAATCTTTTCTGTATAAAGCACTATCTCATCTCTATATTCTGCCTTTTCTTTGGCTACTTGGATTGGGTCTTATGTGGTTGGCATCTTAACCTACTTTATTAGTGTGTCTCGTACTCCAGTGTTTACAGCCCCTCTTTGTCCTCTTAGGACTTGAGATGAATGTGTAATTCTAGTTTGATCAGAACAACAATGAGAACTTCTCCTAAAATTAAGACGTTTCCATTAATACAATAACATTAGCTTTTCTTCAGGGTTTGGCGAGAATTCAATCTTCTACTTTTATAACACTTTTTGTCCTTCTGTTACTTTATTTATTGGATTATCCTCCAGTGCATTCACAAGGCTATCTTATATGCTACTGTGAAGCTCTGCCAAATTCACTGCATAGCCTCTTTAGTTGACTGACTCAAATTTACCAGGTTGATGTACCAGTACAGCAAAGCTATCTCTACTATGCCTCAAGTATCGGTGACCCAGTTGATTCTCAGGTAACTCTTTCTGTGCTTGATTTTGACACGATGTAGACCGGTATCTAGACCTATTTACAGCACATACCCAGGAATGGTAGATAGATGACTGCAAGTGCTCAGCAGAGTTCTTTTATTGCAGGCTTCTGGTGCGTACATCTTCCGCCCAGATGGTGCTCGTCCAACTATTGTTTCAAGAGAAGTAAGTGGCCTCTATTACTCAGCTGTGCATGCTTTAACTAACTCTCGGAACATTGATTAATACTATCCATTCAGCGATGCCGAATATTAAATCTTTCCTAACAGCAAGATTGGACAGATAAGAGTTCATGACCTATTTCAACTCTCACAGGTACCCCTGAAGGTTGTTCGGGGACCACTAGTTGATGAAGTGCATCAACAGTTCAGTTCATGGATCTACCAGGTTATTTGTTTAATAAATTAACTCCAAGCACACATTGTTCTTGCTCATCCCTATGATTTGCTTGGCTGTTTCTCTTTCTTTTCAACAACCTATGGGTTTTAGTTCCTGTGGGCTTACAGAACTCAAGATACTCAAAGGACCCAAAGATGTCCAGAACGTAGATATTTCAGCAAAGAGTTTGACTGAAGCATTGTAGCTAACAATGGGCTTGAATAGCTAAGCTACTAATTAGAAGTGTCATTCATTTAACCAGAATCCTTGACCCAGAAAGAGAATGACGCTTGTTCATTGTACGTTGGGCATTCACATTAAAAGCTTAAGTTTTCAAGTTCGATCCAAGTTTAAGTTTGCTTTTGTACTCTGAACCACATTGCTACCTTAGTAAACAAGTAATCATAAGGATTTTGATTTGATTGAGAGAACAGGAGGGTAATTTACTTCTATAATGCCCCCTTTTTGATTGCTAATTTAGATCAAGTATGTCAATCAACCAACTTCATCCCAAAACACTTGGAGCAAGAAATCATGAGATTCTCAAAAAAACCCTTTTTTCCCCATCTGGTATGAATTGCTGCTATAAGTGCTATATCTTATGTTGTTTTGGACCGGCACAAAGGGAACACACGAGACAAATGGCTTGATTCTCAGACATCTCATTTCGCTTTTCCACTTAATCAGGTCACGAGATTATACAAGGACAAAGAGCAGGCTGATGTCGAATTCACAGTGAGTTGCCCTTTTCTATATTTGTTGCTAAGCAAATTATGATTTTTTACATGACGGAATTAGTAAATTTATTAACAAAACAGTTCATTGAATTTTCAATGCTTTGCATGCAAAGTCGATCGATTTATTGTCACTAATGTCTACATAGTTAAGATTTAACTCAAGTCTCCAAGAAAATCCTCCTAACACTTCTTCCTTCAAACTTTGAAGATAGGACCAATTCCAACAGATGATGGAGTTGGAAAGGAGGTGATAACACAAATGACGGCAAATATGGCCACGGAGAAGACCTTCTACACTGATTCTAATGGAAGAGATTTCATAAAACGGGTAAACTTTAAAACCTACATTTCCCTTAGATGCCACCTTTGCTTATCTTGTGAAATTATCGATGTTCTCAACAGATGATCTCAATATTAGTACCAGCAGATGGAGAGCGAGGTTTGCTAGACTTATTATTGTATTCATACTCTCTCTACTGAGCAACATCTATCTGAGTGTTAAGTTATAGCTTGTGATGTTCTTCGAATATTTCACATTTCAAAGGTCGTTTCAAAGAAAAGTTGGTTCACTTAACATCAAAAGACATTAGCTGGAATTCACATTTTCATTATCAACTGAACTACATCTTCAGCGACATTATGTGCAACATTGTCTTCCAGTCACAGCGTTAAGTCAGACAAAAGCCATCTTGCTCGTTCATCACTTGTCCTAGGCTGACGCAAAATAACTTATTATGGTTCATGCAGGTGCGAGATTATAGATCAGATTGGTCCCTCAGTGTTACACAACCTGTTGCAGGAAATTACTATCCAGTAAGTACTTTGAATTTAACGATTTACCAAATGACTGTGAGTAACAACATGGTGCTTGAACATATGAAATTCTATCGACCTGTAACACAGACTCCTGAATATATTTTTCCCCTAAAAATGATCCTCTCTCCTACGCTATGCTGTCAGATTAATCTTGGAATTTTCACCAAAGACAACAAAACCGAATTCTCTGTCTTAGTGGATCGTGCCGTTGGGGGAGCTAGTATAAAAGACGGGCAAATAGAGTTGATGCTTCACAGGTTCGGCATGTCCTTTCCGTGCTCTGCCCCATATGAGTCCTTCCTTTCTTCGCATTAGAAATCTTGTACCTTCTATTGCTTCATGCACCAGGCGTATACTTAAAGATGACAACAGAGGAGTGGGGGAAGCTCTCGACGAGATTGTGTGCATTGCAAATAACAGAACGTGCAAAGGACTAACGGTGTGTTACATCGCCAGAAGTTATCTGTGGATGACCGATTGTTTCTCCTTGTTCGTATTCCAAGTGATTGTATTTCCAGGTACGAGGACACTACCACATAGGCATCAGCAAACCAGGAGAGGGAGCTCGCTGGCGACGGACGACTGGCCAAGAAGTGTACTCGCCTTTAGTTCTGGCTTTTGCACATGAGGTAGGGATTGGATGCATTAGTTTATTGTGGCCTATGCTTAAGCCTTTTAACTGAGCAATAGATAATGACCCTGCAGAAGATGGAGGACTGGACAGCTTCTCATGTTACCATTGCGACTACTATGGATTCAAGTTACAGTTTACCTCAGAATGTCGCTTTAATCACTCTGCAGGTTATTCAGATTTGTCTCAAATACTCTCTCTCTCCCTCCCTCCCTCCCTTCCTCTGCGAGATTAATTGACCTTTCTCTTTTGCAGGAGTTGGATGATGGAAGTGCACTACTACGTCTTGCACATCTTTATGAGGTGAGAAAAGAACTTCATTTACCCTTTTAGCCCAAAAAGAAAGAGCTTTGTCAATCCATGTCATTTGAATGTGATGTCATTGGGGCTGTCACGAAAACTCCATGTGAGATCTAGAATCAACAGAACTATTAATCTTCGCAAACCCAGGAGAGACTGTAATTTAATTATGGAGGCATTGCTTCTTGAATTGACTAAACTAACTCTATCAGGCTATTCACTTACTGCCGCACTTTCCATCAATTCGACACTCTCATGAGTCATTTTTTTGTACTTCAATCAAAAAAGAGGTGATTGATATATGTATATCGTATTCATTTCCATCTTTCTTGTTGTGAATATATCTAGTCTGGTGAAGATGCCGAGTATTCAACCTTGGCTAAAGTCGAGCTGAAGAAGATGTTTGCGGGAAGAACGGTACGTAAAGCTTTTACTGCACTAATGCTGAGGCTCTTCTTAGCGCCTGCCAACCACACGAATTACTTTCTCATACTGATTAAACATTGATATATATGGTCATGACTACAGATAAAGGAAGTAAAGGAAATGAGCCTGTCTGCAAACCAAGAGAAGTCTGAAATGAAGCGGATGACATGGAAAGTCGAAGGGGAAGTCGTGGCTGAACCAACACCTTTAAGAGGGGGCCCTGTCAATGTCTCGGATCTCATTGTTGAGCTCGGTCCCATGGAAATTCGTACTTTCTTGCTCAAATTCTAAGCATTGTATATAATGCCTCGTTTCATGTAATCAACAACTTCCAAAGTCTCTTTCATACATTTTTTTTCATGAAGATGTTAACCAGTACCCCAAAAGGGTACCACTTAGCTCAAGATGAAACCAATAAGTGCAGGTTTTTTTGGCTTTCCCAACAAGTGCAGTTACAGCATCAATGAAGAAGAATGGTAGTTTAATTACTTGCTTAGTTTATTAAAGCAATCAGAAAATGGCCTTCACAAGTTTCCCAGCGAGTACTTGTCAAAGATTAATCTTTCAGGAGTACTCGCCCCGATGATTGCCAGTTCAAATATACACAACTGTGTCCTTCAGTGGTAGTTTTCTTCTCTGCTTTGGACTACGCAAAGAGTGCCCATCTCCAGGTTGCATAAGTTGCGAGAGATCAAGAAATTGAACATTTGAACTTACCTAGGAATAACTCATGTTTGATGGTGTGAGTGTCAAAAGCTTTCTGACACAGGGCAGGGGCAATAGAAAACTCCAAATGTTTTCATGACTCTGGTCATCATCAAGGTGACAAAATTCATTCATAACCTATTTAGGAACATGATTTCCATCTTGATTGGCATCACCAGAAACCATATTTTTGCTTCTGAGGAAGAGGAAGACGATCGCTCACACTCTCTGCCATGAAAGAAGAGTGTCATTTTACTAATTACTCGGTTCTTCTCTTTTTCTCACGTGATTATCGCTTCGTTTTATGTTGCAAATGCAAGCGTATCGTTCGACCAAGCACCGCAAATTCGATATCGGTGTGTGTTCAAGCTGAAAAATTACAGCGATGTTACTTAGGTAAGGGGCTGTTTCCTGGATTTCAGGGTTCTATTCATCTTGAGGGATTTTAGGCCTTGTCCATTCAAAAGGTCTCGTCTTGTTCTCCTGACGTCATAGCTCATGAGAAACCCAGAAAAGATTTCAGGTCGAAGAGAAGAAGCAGGCGGCTGCAGATGTGCTCGATCAGTACTCACAAGTCTGTCATGGCCTGGACCGAGAAACCATCCGACATTGTGATTTGAGGCTGCATCTGATGAAGGTACCAAATTCCATAGATTCTAGAGCATAGTGCCATCGACTGTCTTCTCCACCATAAGATTTTTGCCTGGACCCGGAGCAGGGACACGGTCGATTTGCTTCCGGATTGGCGAATTTCCATCTCGTTCTTATCTTTCTATTTGTTGGAATTGTTCAGGACATTTCTGAACTGCCTGCATTAGTAAAGAAAGAGCCATTCCATTCTCCAGCAAACTCCGACGCCGTGGGTGAAATCGTCGAGCTGTGGTACAGCTAGACTTGACAAGCAAGACGGTTCTCGAGCTTTATAGTCCATGGTCATCTGAAGCAGAGTTTCCGGATATTTTGCCATATAAGTGTAGGTTGTATCTTAATTGTTCTAACATTATATATATATATATATATATATATATATATATATATATATATATATATATATATATATATATATATATATATATATATATATATATTTTAGATAAGTGCATTGGAAGTTCTCAAATTCGTTGATAAGATGCAATTTAATCCTAAAACTTATCATAATAGTGCAATCGAGTTCTAAAATTTTCAAAAAGTACAATCGAATCCTAAAATTTGTTAAATTGGTCAAATCAAATCATTTTGTTGTTGCACTTTTTGACGAACGACCCCGATTGGACAAATGACTGACGCGAATATTTATGGGTATTATGATACGAAGTCGAATCTGCTTAGCAAGTTCCCCACGTAAAACCCCCTTTCTCTTTTTCTCATTTTTTCTTTTAGAGGTGATCGGTTCCCTTTCCGGTCCAGGTTCCCAAAATTGGGAACCGAGGACTGGACCAGTTGGTCCTATGATTGAGAACCGAGCCGGATAATCGCCAGCTCGGTCCGATTGAGGCCCTGTTTGGTTAAGCATTTGGAATGAGCTTTGGGGCTCTAAAAGAGTTTGGCCAAATGCGGGTGGTGTTTGGTTCAATTTTTTGAGAACTTTGGAAAGATGCAATTGCATCTTCAAAGGACTTCAAAGGCCTTTGGGGGAATGGAGGGGTAGAGGTCCATTGGGAATGCAAGTTCCGGTTATTGTTCATCACTTTTCATCTTCTCCAATGGAGAAGCCGATTGGAGGCCGACGACTACCAGCCAAGGGGTCGCGCGTGCTGGTGAAGCGCCGGCGACCGTTGCCTGAGGGTCGCCCGACCTCGGCGACCGTTGCCGGACCTCAGGCAACGCCTGGGTCGTGTGACCCAGGCGACTGATGGCTTGAATCGCGCGACCTAGGTGGCCGTCGCCTAGGGTTGCCCAACCCCTGCGACCGTCCGGGGGCTAGATCTGGCCATCCGATCGCTAGATCCGGCGGTCTAGCCGTTAGATCCGACAGTTCGATGCCCGGACTTCAAAAAAAAAAATACAAATATTTTTTTTTGTTTTTTTTAATTTAATAAAAGTCATTTACAAATACAAATTTTACCAAACGGTATTTTGGCCAAAATTGTTTCTCAATGCAAAATTTACCAAATGTTATTTGCATTTCACTTGAAGTTGGAACCGGTCAAATCTTTAAAAGAGAGCAGCGAGATCCCCACATCCGGGCGGTTTGATTTCCCTTTTCATATTTCCTCACAAGTTTCTATCGGATTAAAGGCATTAACTTTTGCTCGGTCTCTCTCTCTCTCTTCTGTACGCAAACTCCCTTCCCCTCCTCCTTCCACAAAAACCACCATGATAAGTCCTCCATATTAGAGAAACGACGAAGAGACTACGCCTTAAATTCACTCTGAGCTCGCTCTCGAGCCCTCATGGATCCTCGTGTCTGTGGTGTCTCTTCCCTCTCAGCCCTCGTCGCTGTCCTCGACTCCCACTACTCCGAGCTCGTTGAGAAGGCCCTCCTCCGCCAGACCTTAGAGGACGCTGTCGGTTGCCATAGAGAGAGGGAATAAGGCGTGAGAGCCAAGATGGAAGAGCAAGCGTGAGAGGTTGCTTTTCTTTAAAGATTAAGAAAAAAAAAATGATCCGGTCCAGGCGGTCCCACCTCTAGAATAGAGAAGTAGGCTGAAAATCACCGGTTCCAATTTTATGAAACTAGGAACCGGACCGGCCCCTCCGGGATTTATCCAAAACTGGTCGGTCCTGTCCGGTCCAAGCGGCTTCCGGTCCGAGCAGTCCTTGTTACTCACCCCTATCTTCTTCTTTCTTTCTTTCCCGAATTGCTCTTTGTCTTCTCTCTCTTCCTTTTATCTCGATGATCTCTTTTATTCTTTTTCTTTTGACTTTTTAAACTTCTTTTATTTTTTTTCCCACCGTTGACTTTTCAAAACCCCTATCTTACACTCTCAGTCATCAATCGATCCGATTTCTTACTTAAGTGTCTTTGATCTGATCGCTTTTTTTAGTGTCTTTACTAACAGGGATTTTTCAGCTTACTGCGACAAAGGGAAAGTTCGGGTGATGCGCAAAAGTCCATTATCAAGTATAAGGGCTCAATTCCTTCTTTAAAAAGCACCGATTTTTGGTTGAATTCCAATTGCGATCTCAATTTTGTTTGTTGGACATAAGAACACCAACTTTCACTCGGTTCCAAAATTTGTCCTCTGTCAGGTTTCTGTTTAATGATGTTGTTAAAGATCTGAAATATCTATGTATATTTTTCTTCGTTTCTTTCCCTTATTTCACTTCATCTTATTTATTGCAAGGACCATGGCTGCTCAAACTCATGATGGGGAAGGGAGATGTACAAGTGGAATGACACGTCAATTTAGTAGCATCATTGGTTGGAAACTTGACGGGAGTTGGATTTGGCTAACAATTAAATTGTTTTATGAGACAAAAAAAAGTTTGAGCCAAAATTATGACACAATCTAAAATTGGTGCTTTTTAAGAGATTTGGGCCCATATATAACTAGAAAGAAGTTGTATTTTTAACAGAATTTGCTCATGTAATTTCACATGGTTCAATTTCCGTGGTGCCCAAACATTTAACTCTATATTCAGGCCTCATTGAGACAAAAAGTTAAATGTGTAGGGGGAAAATACCAAAAATAATGAAGCAACATTGAATTTTGTCAATAGTTTAAGGTGTATCGGACTTTTTTACATGCGATAATTGTCTTGTTTGACTTTTGCTTTGTCAGGTCATCAATATATCAATCAGTATCCTTGTCCGGCCCGAAAAGAAACAGACAAATATCTCCACGAGCGTCCCTCGCGACTTCTCTTTCCTTTTCTATGCATGACGAGGCAACAACTCATTACATCGACATGATTGACCAATTTCTCTTTTCACCTTCCATTCCAATCCGTTTTAATGTAGCTCAGAGTAATTTTTCGGTTTGATGTCCGCGCGCTATGATGCAGCCGTTGGATTTTGAGAAGTATTATGTTGTCTACCTCTCTATGTCCTCAAATGGAAAAAGAGAGTTGCTTAGCATGGCTTTATTTTTTCCTGTTGTACTTTAGTTAGTACGTCCATGATGGGGTGCGATTGGAACACATCATTTTGACTTGATACGTTACGATAGAAATACACTATTGAAAGGGTATGAAGGGAGTTGTATAAAAGTCATTTGAAGATAACTGTTGATGGTGGTTGTTGGCAGAACATACTCTTAGAATTCTCTCATTGTCTTGTTCACTTTCATCAATCAAAGAGAGAAGGCATTCCATTTCACCTTTACAAGAACAGTTTGTATTTATGCCGTGGAAATCGGGTGTTTTCCTTGTGATTATATTCAGACCAACATAAAGTAATTTTGTTCGTGATTCATCTGCAATTTAGCCTTCGTTCCGGGGTTAATTATTATTTGCGCATCGGACAAAAGTAAGTCGTCTTCCGCCGACTTGAATTCTAACATTTCCCAAAAAATTTTACATGCTTTGTGTTTTATTTCCTATGAAAGAGAAAGTATTCGGTGGTAGAATGATACCATAGGCTGACGGGACAGGCACCTGCGTAGCACAACCCAACTAAAAATTAACATAAGTCTCCAAAGTGGCGACCAAACCGAACAAAAGTGAAAAATAAAAAGTCGACCTTCCTTTTTTCTCTCTCCTTTCCTCCACTGTCTGCACTCGTCGATTGGAAGATCGAGAGGTCCATGGTCGAGCCATCCCTCCGTCCTCGCCGTGACTCGCAAATAGAGCCGCATTCTTTATTGTCGTTTGCGGCCATGCTTGTCCGTCGCTGGATCTGGATTCCATGGCCCATGGCCAAGCCACCCCTTCATTATCGTCACTCGTGACCAGGCTCTCTTCCGTCGCCAGATCTAAAACCGTCTCCATCGCCCAACCCGCCACAACCTCCAACCTTGAGCACACCGCCCCAATCGTGGCCGCCACACGCAGCGGCAAGTTCTGAAGAGCAGCCGCTCGAGAATAAAGACAATGGATCATGGATACAAGACTTTCATAAGCAAGGGAATCCAGAAAAAATTGATGGAAAACGCTTGAGGAGAATGCAACCGCTAGAAATCTTTAAAGGCAATTACCACGCAATCATTATAAATACCATCAGTCATCCACTAGAGAGCTTCCACTTAAACTCGCGTGATCAATTAAATTCTGACGTGTTTCTTAACTATAGCTATCAAATCCGCATTGACAATTAAATTTTGACGCGTATCTTATCAAGTGTAACAGTGTTGATTAAATTCCGTCATGATGTCTTTGCATTCTCAAGCTTTGTCATCGATTAAATTCCAACAAAGTTTGTTTATGATTGGTTCGTTTGTAATAATTGTACTTGCCAAACCTTGCCATCGATTAAATTTCAGCACGGTTGGCATTTGTGTAGTTTTTTCTAAAGTGAAGTTGTTGATTCCCTCATTCGCCTGGATATTTCTTGTTTGGAGTTGGTGCAGAACCTGTCTCTTTTAATAAATATCGAAAAAGACTTTCAGTAAAAAATATTTCGTCACCGGTGAAATTCCGCCAGCACAACTGGGATAGATGTTGCTGAGTGGAGAGAGTTCACATACGATAGTAAGTATAGGAAATCTCGCACTCCACTTGCTCGTAACTAATATTGAGATCATCTGTAGAGAATGTCGAGAATTTCAACAGGTAAGCAAAGGCGGCATCTAAAGAAAATGCAGGTTTTGGAGTTTACCCGTCTTATGAAATCCTTTCCATTCGAATCGATGTAGAAGGTCTGCTCCGTGGCCATATTCGCCTGTCATATGTGTTATCACCGCCTTTCCAACTCCATCATCCGTTGGAATTGCTTCTATCTTCAAAGTTCAAAGGAAGAAGTCTTGGGAGGATTTTCTTGGAGACTGGAGGTTAAATCTTTAATACGTGGACGTTAGTGACAAGATCGACTTTGCTTGCAAAGCATTGGAAATTCAATCAACCGTTTTGTTGCTAAATTTACTAACTCTATCCCATGTTAGAAGGCATAGTTTACCAAAGCAACGGTTATAGAGAAGGGCAGCTCGCTGCGAATTCGACATCAGCCTGCTCTTTTTCCTTGTATAATCTAGTGACCTGATAAAGTGAAAAAGCAAAATAAGATGTCTGAGAGACAAGCCATTTGGCTCATGTGTTCCCTTTGTGCCGATCCGAAACATCATAAAATATAGCAATTCGGACCCAATGAAGCAAAAAGGGTTTTTTTCAAGAATGTCAAGCTTTCTTGCTCCGAGTTGGAATGAAGTTGGTTAACGGACTTACTTGATCTAAATTAGCAATAAAAAAGGGGGTATTATAGAAGTAAATTACCCCCGTCTTCTCTACCGTCAAATCAAAATCCTCATAATTGCTTGTTTACCAAGGTAGCAACTTTGTTCAGAGTACAAAGGCAAATTTAAACTCAGATCGAACGTGAAAACTTAAGCAATCAATGTGACTATCCCAACGTCTGGTCAAATGAATGACACTTCTGATCAGTAGCTTAGCTATTCTAGCCAAATGATAACTACAATGCTTCAGTCTTAACTCCTTGTTGACATATCTACATTTCGGATATCTTTGGTGTTGGGAGAATCGGGGACAATAATTCACCATGAGCCAAACACAATCCAGGATCAATTTCTCCCTCTAAACTAAATCAACTGAAATTCTCTTAATCCCCAGCAACAACCAGCAATATATAGCCTTACAATGCCGAAATGATAAGTAGACAAAACAAATAACGACACCAAAGATTTAACGTGGAAAACCCGATGCGGGAAAAATTACAGACCGCCCAAAAACATCTTTTAATCACCAAGAATAGCAGGATGCACAAAATATTCTTCTTTAGTCACGCACTAGAGTCTCCACATAAACATTACAAGCTCATTTCATCACCACAAAAGTAAATAAACATAAATGAGTTTACAAAACCCTAACCGCAATAGGAGAATTTGGAGGTAGTCTTGATGAACAAAAACCATCAACTCGTAGTCCTCAGTCTCACGAATAACATACTCAAATTTGAGCCGATTTTGTCAACGTTTGGCCTTCGAATCGAGATCAGAAAGTTGCAGCCCCCTTCTTTTCTTCTCTTCTCCGTTGTTACAACAGTTTCTATTTTTCCTCTCTCTCTCTCTCTTCTCACTTCTTTCTGGGTGCACATTGCACAACCACCACTTCCATTTCTTTTTCAACTTTTGACTTTTCTCTCTCTTTTTTTATACATATTGACATGTTGGCTGGGCCCCACAAATAAGGCGGACCTAGCCAACAAATCTCTCCCTCCACCTCATGTGAGAAGATCTATTATGCTCGCTTTCCTTCTACAAGAGTCAAGCTTCATCACGGGCAATGCCTTGGTCATCACATCGGATCTATTGTTGTCGGCGTGGACTTTCTCAAGTAGGAAGAGCTTCTCTTCTAACTTCTCTTGGATCCAATGGTATTTCACATCAACATGCTTCAATCTTGAATGCAACATCGGATTCTTGCCAAGATAGATAGCACTCATGCTATCGCAATATAGAATAAATTTCTCTTGCTTCAAGCCCAACTTTTGTAGGAATTTTTGCATCCACAAGAGTTCATTTCCTCCTTCAGTAATAGCAATATATTCGCCTTTTGTTGTAGACAAAGCAATACATTTTTGCAATCTCGATTGCCATGAAATTGCTCCCCTAGCAAAGATCATTTTGTAACCCGATGTGGATTTCCGAGAATTAACATCACCAGCATAGTCCGCATCCGAGTAGCCACTCAACTCAACTTAGGCTTCGCATTTCCATAACATAAGCAAAGTGTAGAAGTGCCTTTAAGATATCTCAAAATCCGTATAACAGCTGTCTAATACTCATTTTCTGGATTAGAGAGAAATCTACTCACAACACCAACTACATGAGCAATATCGGGTCTTATACAAACCATAACATACATCAAACTACCCACGGCCAATGCATAAGGAATTTTTATCATCTCTACCTTCTATTTCTCACTTGAAGGGCATTCATTACTACTTAACTTGAAATGACCTGTAAGTGGAGCACTTACTAGTTTACATATGCTCATGTTGAATCTTTTAAGCACCTTTTCAATGTACTCTCTTGAGATAACCATAGTTTCTTATTCTTCCTATCACAAGTAATTCTCATGCCTAAGATTTGCTTGGCTGGCCTAGGTTCTTCATTGCAAAAGCTTTACTCATCTCATTTTTCAAGCTCTTGATTTTCTTAACATCATGCCCAACAATCAACATATCATCCACATAGAGTAGGAGAATAAGAAATTTTTTATCCAAAAATCTTTTCATAAAGATATAAGAATCAGAATTAGTCTTACCGTACCCATGTTTTTCCATGAATGATTCAAATTTAATGTACTATTTCCTTGGCATTTGCTTGAGACCATGTAAGCTTTTCCTCAATTTACACACGAGGTGTTCTTTGCATTCAACTTCAAAATCCTCCGGTCGCTTCATATATATTTCTTCTTCTCGGTCTCCATGAAGAATAGCCGTCTTTATATCAAGTTGTTAAATTTATAAATTCAAATTGGTGGCCAGCTCAAGAACAACTCGAATAGAAAACATCTTTAAAATTATTGAAAAAAAATCTCTTCAAAGTCAATGCCTTTTTTTTTTAATGAAAGCCCTTCACAATAAGCCTAGCCTTGTATGGTGGTTGCAAACTATTTTCTTCCGTCTTTAACTTATACATCCACTTATTTGTGAGTGTTCGCTGACCCTTAGGCAACTTCGCCAATTCAAATTTGTGGTACCCTCACCAATGCTCCAGAAGGAGTAGGAACCACAACTTACAAACCTGAACCATATCTTCAGGAAGCTCGTATTTACAAGTTATTATCTGATTACATTGGATCTGTTGAATATAATTATAGAGAACTCCATAGAGTTCTTTGTCAAAAAAATGGGACCATTCTTGAAGAAGTATGGGATTATTTAACACCTGTCTCATGGGACCACAATGGTCTTGCACCCAAAGCTAGACAAACACTCGAGGAATTCAATCAAGCACAGAACCAAGCAAGGACACCTCCATCACAAGGACAATAAATGGCAGACCCAGATGATCCTGCAAAGTCCTCTAAAAAATCCTATGCTCAAGCATCCTATGCCCAATGGGGAGGTCCTCTCTCTCAAGACCCCTATGATTAAGGACCTTTGTCTTTATCCCTTGAATTAGACCCCTCTTATTATGCTCAAACACCAAACTGGTCTTAGCCAGTTGTGTCTACCGACACTCCAGAACCCTCTAGGACTCTTGAAGAAAGATCCTCTTCAAGCGGAATAAGCGTGTGAAATGCCATGATATCACAAAGAATATTCACCCATATCAGTCCTCTTAATTTGGACATTAGACTCGAACAATGTTATGAGGAAGAGTAGCTTGCACGACATAACTCTGATAATCCAGACTATGACTACAACTCTCGAGACGGAAGATAGGCTTGCGGTAAGGTTATTGTAGCACAGATCACTGAAGCAAAATGCTGTAATAGTAAACTAGGGAAATCACTGTTCATGGTTACTGTTCATATTACCTATAATTATTCCCGATTGAGATTCCTAGATCCTGTGTGTTTTTCAAGACCTGTTAGTATGGTCTTTCATTTTTGTGACCTTTTAATGCTTATGTAAGGTAAATAGGATGTAATCTTTTGGGGGCAAAGTCCCTCTAAGTGTGCTTGTTGAAATTTTCTCCATGTCTTCTAAACACTTATTCTTTTCCAGCCTAGTAGGATCCTCTAATAAATGCAAGCTCGGCTAAGTTAGAAATGTTACTATTCTGGCACTTTTGAGCGTCTCTATACTCCAAACTAAATCTCTGGGTAGTTTGTATCTAAAAGGCAATTCCTAGAAGGCTTGAGTAGAAGTTTGCCTGTTGGGGGATAGCATATCTACTGCAACTGAGTTGGTCTTCCCTGGTTCTAAGTATAGAGGTAGAGCCATGATTTCATTTGTAGCTTTGTTTGTTCCATGTGCTTAGATGGTGAATCTAGTGCTAAGAAGATTTTCTCGCCATCATGGCTGATCCAAAAATTCTCAGTGCCCCCATTATTCTTACTCCATCCCCATCTTCCTCCTCTTTGTTAGAACAAGATTGACTATCTTTATGAAGTCTCTCTTAGTGATGATACAGAGATTTCTGAAACTCAGTTTTCTCTTATGAACACGTACTCTACTTTTACTAAAACATCTTTATCTTTTTCCCCTATTTGCTCAATTACGCAACTTATCCGTTAAACTCCTAAAGAAGTAAAGGAGTATGTGCAGTCCTCCCAATTTGATCAACATCCTATTCTAGTCACTGGAAATGAGGACTTTATTACTTTTCAAATTCTCTAAGAATTTCCTAAACAGTGGATCAAACAAGGATATTCTCACATTATTCGTCTTGCACTCGCTTTTCATGGTTGAAAAGGCCTGCCAGTTATGGCCAAAATGGCCCTATTGAATACTCGGTTCTTAAGATACTAGCACACTTGTATTGACACTATCCAAAAAACTATGAATGCTGAGACAATCTTTGCAACATTGTATTCAAACTTCAATATTGCCCTTTTAGATCCTCAGCTGCTTTCCTTTTTGAAGGTCCAAATTCAGCTTACTGGAGCACCCTAAACAACTGATTCCATTGCAGCAACCCTCCACTACTAAATGGTCTATCGAGTGCAAAACCATATCCTTGATCTTAATTTCTAGAATGGAAATGAAGATGCCTTGTTCATCTCCATAAAAAAATGTCAAGCCTCCTATATCTATGTCCCCAACAAATCCTTAAAGAAAAGTTGGCTAAGCTTCTCCAAGAGACTTGGATTACCAACTATGAAAAGCTACACCAAAACAATAAACCTCTCCGGTCCTCAGATTCTAAGTTTGTGAGAAAAAAAGATGGCACTGTTGCCATCAAGTTCGGTAAGGAAAAAGAAGAAAGTCCTTCTATCTTCCAGACCTTGTTCATGATCCAACCTTGTGTACCGGATCTGATCCCTGAGTTAGACCCAAAATAGCTTGTCAAATACTTCCAAAGTGATGGAAATCCAGTCTATTACTACAAAGATTCTTATGGTCATTGCTTCTGAGATCCTTTTTGCTAGTGTTCTTCATGTACAAATTCTCCAAGCGAAAAGCCCGAAAGTCCAAAAATGGCTTATACTAGAGATATTTGAACAGAGACCCCTCCGTTGATACCCTTGGTAAAAGTATTAAGTTCCAATTTATGGTTTCCTATGCCTCATCTCTGCCACCTGTATATGCATCATCACCATCACTTTCAGCCTCATCACCTTCGCCTCCTTTCTCACCTCCTCATAAAAAACCAATTGTTTCCCCATTTTATAAACTGATCCTTAAGTGGGCAAAAAAGAATTCATATCCACTTGAATTTCCAGGTGAAACATCATCCAGCCAAGAAACTCAAAAGAAGGCTAACCCTTCAATCTCCATGTTCCATGATACAGATTTTCCTCCCCTTGTGCGAGAAGGCTCCAAGCTTTCTTTTCCTGTTGTTGAAGAATTTATTGATCCTCAGGAAAGATATCATCATGTCCCAAAAATTCCTGCTCCAACTGATGTGGACGAACATAAAAGGCAAAAGAGAACTCCTGTTGCCGAAGATGTTCTGAATTGTCAATTAGAAACTCTCTTGGCATATAATAATGTTTTCAAAACGATTGATTCTAAAATTGTTGATGTGCAAAGAGATCTCAAGAGATATGATGAAACCACCAAAAAATGCTTTCAAATTTCCAAAAAAGGATTTATGCTTTGGAATCTAGACAACACTTGGGATATCATCATCTCGAAAGCCCAAAGGCTGAAATAGAAAAATTCAATAAGCAAATCCAACTCCTTGAAAAAGGAAGATTCAAATCTTCCGATCCGTTCCCTACTTTACCAAGAATTGAGTATTCTCTTCCACCACCAAACACTTCGATCTTTGCAACCATTGCAGAAACTTCTACTAGACGAAATGGCATTGATGTACTAGAAATGTGAAATCACCTCAAGGAAATGGATACGCTAAGGAAGGAAAAGGGGAAAGAAAATATTCCCGTCAAAGAATCCTCCAAATCCGCCAAGGAGGATTTGGACCAAATGATGTCGTCCAGTCCATTAGAATCATTTTTGAGAGACCTGAGTAATTTGAAGGAAATACAGCTTGATTCTACTGCTTTGAAAGACCACCCCCCTCCAAATCTGATTCCACCAATCAATTTAGATTCAAGCTCAAAATCAGATTCAGTATCTCTCTCATCCTCCTCTTCTTTTTCAATTCCCTCTGAGTCCTTCCTGATTATGCTAGCCACTTCTTCAACATTTATGACTGACCCACCAAATCAGGAAATGGAAACAAATCCCTCTGAACCAGAAGTTCATCAACCAAATAGCTCATACTAGACTTCTACTTTCTCCAAACAATTTTTTACTCTCGACGATATTCCCTATTCCAAATGGTCAGAAAGATTTGAAGAATTTCATTCTTGGCTAAACACTCGAGCTCTCACCAACCATGGTAAGTATGTCCTTTTTGAATTTATCACAAGGTTCACAGGTAGCCTCAAATATTGGTGGCAATCAGTTCTAGAACAAGACTAGGTGCGTTTTCTACTCTTAGGAGATTTTGGCCAAGCTATGGTTTTCATTTATCACTTTTTCATTGGCAAAACTACTGAAATTTATGAGCTCAAAAGAAGAGAGTATTTTGAAAGAAAATACCGCTCTCTCCAAAAAAGGCATCTCAACAAGCATTATCGAGAAATGTTCAAACTCTTTTACGGCATTGGAGTTGATGCAAACCTAAAACGGGTTTTCTTAACCTTTATCCCCAGAGAGCAAGAGATTTTTTCTTAACAAGTAAATGAGAATTGTGGATATTCTTTTTGGAGAGATACAGCAAGAGATCCATCTTTGCCTCGATGATTTGTGTCTTCGATGCCAGATGATGAAAACTTACATTAGAGACAATTGGGAGCTTGATGGTGCTTGTTTGCGACAGAATTTGAAGACTAAGGCACTGTTTGGTAACCATCCAAACAGTGCCTGATTATGATTTTTTGTTATTGGAATTAGTTTGGGAACAAAATCGCGTTTGGTAAATTTTTTTTTTCTAGGAACAAATTTCTATTTTTTTTGTTCCCGGAAGTAGATTTGGAATAGAATCAAGAATAAATAAATAAATAAATAAATATATATATATATATATATATATATATATATATATATATATATATATATATATATATTGATTCTTGTTCCAGGAACAAATCTAAGAATCAAAACCAATTCTTCTTCTTCCATTTTATCTTCTTCTTCTTCTTCATCGATCGCCATCCCGTGGCCGCCGTCCGCCACTGTTCGCTGCCGGTTGCTGGCAACCGGTTTGGCGAGCTTGCCGGAGGCAAGCCCAGCCACTAGCAAGCTCACCGGAGGCTGGCCTGGCCACCAGCGAGGCTTGGCCTCGACGGGGCTAGGCAAGCCTCGCGACTGGCGAGGCCGAGTCTCACCCAGCCCTGGCGAGGCCGGCCTGGCCACCGGCGAGCCCTGTCCAACTGCTGGCGAGGCTCGGTCGACGAGGGCCGACAACGCTCTGGTGAGGTCGCTGGCTCTCGTCTGGTCGGTCGACGGTCCAGCGACCGGCCATCGGAAGAAGAAGATCATGAGAGAGAAAGGGAAAAAAGAAAAGAAAAAAAAGGAAAAAAGAAAACAAGAAAAAAATTATTATGGATCTAAGCACATTCGAAGAAATAATAAATGGCAAATCCTGCGTAGAAAGGAAGACCACACAAATCGCAAGAATCAACTTGATGCTTCATTTGCGATAGGAAAAGTCATTTCGTCAAGAACTGTTCCTAAGCGAAAAAAGGTTAGAACCACTTGATACATTACATTGAAATTGAAACTGGTTTTTCTCTTGAAAACGATGATGTTGAATTATTGTTCTCCGTCAATGAAAATCCATCCGAATAAACCCTTTGTGTTATTCCCCGTTATCAAACCCTGGTGAAACCGATTCTGATTCAAATTTCGAAAATCTTTTCCACAAATCCCTCATTTTTGTAAAACACGACCCTAGTATATATTCCAGGTCAAGTTCATTGTCCTAATTTCCCAGTTAAAATCTTCACTTCAAAATTTGTTAAACCAATCACATTCATTGCCCTTATAGACACTGATGCTAGTTCTTCGATTTTAGACACTAAAGTTCTTCCTGAAGAATACTAGACTTCCCATGTTCAGCATTTCAATTCTGTTTCAAGAGATACTTCTTCCACAAATGTGCCTACTACACCAGTAACTATCAAGCTCTTCCCTCAGTGCTCTATGATATCACTAAAATCTTTAGATCTAGTCTTTCCAACAAAGATTTGATCATTGATTGAAACATCATGACCTAAATTTCTCAACTCCGAAATATTTCTAGAAAATGTTTGAAGTATAAAGACCAGTTTTTTGAATTTGTCAATATCCAAAGGCTTTTCTCTATTCAAGTGAGTTTGCTGGATCCAATCATGCAAAAATTATTAGAATCCTGTTTAGAATCCCGTTTAGAATCCCATTTTGAATTCTCTAAAAAATGCTCCTATCATTTGTGGAAAAATCTAGAGTTTTTTGTTTGCCTCCCTATTAAAAAGAATGAACACATAAATCCTGCCAAGGCCAGTCACATGGGAACGAACCCTGAACATATTGCTTCTACTCAGAAGGAATGCTCAGAGCTACTGCAACAAGGCCTTATTGAAATTTTAGATTCCCAATAGGCTTGCGAAGCGAACTATGTTGATAAACGAGCTAAGCAGAACAGAGGAAAAATGTAGCTAGTAATAAATTACCAGCCCCTCAGCCTCTTTCTCCAAGATGATAAATTCCCCTCGCCCTCTCGAAATTCCCTTTTTGCTAGATTATCCAAAGCCCACATCTATTCCAAGTTTGACCTCAAAGCTAGATTTTGGCAATTGGAGATTAATCCTAAAGACGCCCAAGATAGGATCTGTATTCCAAACCAACATTTCTAATGGAAAGTTCTCCCTTTTGGCCTCAAAATAGCCCATTCCTTGTTCCAAAATGCCATGTGCCGCATCTTTCAACCAATATTGTTTAGTGCAACAGTCTATATTGATGAATACTACTTTACAGTCCTAATGAAGAATCACATTGCCGAATTTTCGAGCAATTTGCAGAAATTGTAAACAAGTATGGAATCATGCTTTCCCAACGAAAGATGAACATTGCTCAGACGGGAATTGAATTCCTCGGCATGCACCTTAACAAAGGTGCATACTATTCGAGGCCACATCTTCAAAGGACTTATTAAAACTCCTAGAAGAGAATTTCACGACAAAACAAGTTCAACAATTTCTTAGAATAATCAATTATCTCAGAGACTTTGTCCTTAACATTGCCAAATTATTAATTCTGTTGCAATTGATGTTGAAGAAGAATCCTCCACCTTGGGTAAAACCCGAACCAAAGCCAGTCGCAAAAGTAAAAGAAGTCATGCAGACTATTCCCCCATTGCAAATACCATCTATAGGGAAGAGAGTTCTCCAGACTGATGTCAGTGATGAATACTGGACAGCTATACTGTTTGAAGAAATTGATGGTCAATGACACATTTGCGCTTACAAAAGTGGAAACTCTTCCCAGGTTTAAATGCATCATCATTCTACTTTCAAGAAAATATTGGCAGTAAAGAATGGAATAAAAAAATTCGAATTCCATCTTATTGGCCATCATTTTCCAGTAGAATTAGATATGACATCCTTTCTTTAGATGACCAAATTCAAACAAAAGCAGATCCTTCATTCTTAGCTGCTTCGGTGGGCTTAATGGTTTTCGAAATACTCTTTCGAGACCAAACACATTGCTGGAAAGAAAAATGTTATTGTTGATTTTCTCTCTAGACCAAAGGCACCAACGGAGATCAACATGTACATTCTAAGGCATGCTTTTCCTCAATAAGAAAAGTACAAGATCGAGAGAATGCTAGATTGGCCAAGTCTGGATTACCCCTAGGAGATCATTGAACAAATCTAGAATGATAGCTTCACTGAAAATCTCAACAATCTCATGTGGCAATGCCATACAAAATTATTTAGAATCCATGGAGGCTCAATTCTTTATCCCTTTAGATTAAACTCCAGATATCCATTCATACATCCTTTAATCTGGAAGGAAGATGCTTTCATTGACAAATTTTGATGGTTGTTATGGTATTTAACCAATAAGTACTTAATAGCGATTGAGTTTCTTACCAGAAAGTTCATTGCCAAGCTAACCGGAATATTTGCACTTGGTCGTAACATTAGTAAAAGCAATAGAAACCTTCTAACTGTGCTCAATTTGTTTTATCCTTCTACTTATTGGAAGCATCTCTTTCAACAAGAACTGAGAACTGTTCGAGCAGAACCAGAGATATACACCATTGTGTTTCTCCGTCGACCATGGGCTTTTATGCGAAATAATGGCACCCTTGAGCGTCTCTATACTTTGAATTAAATCTCTAGATAGTTCGTAGTTAAAAGGCAGTCCTTAGAAGGCTTGAATAGAGGTTCGCCTATTGAGGGATAGCATATCTATTGCATCTGACCTGATGATCCTTGGTTCTAAATATAGGTCCCCTCAAGGATTTAAGCTCTTCTTGCATGACTTTATGCCACTCATCCATTCGTTCACATGACATAGCCTTTTCATAAGTTTTTGGCTCTCCTACATCAGTGACTAACACATACTCATGCGGCAAATATTTTTGAGAATGTCTACGCTCTCTTTTAGATCTTCTAACTTGAGGTAGGATAGGTCACTCTTGCTCAACTAGTTCAACTGGCTCAATTGAAGAATCAACATTATGTGAGGATTCACCATCTTCATGATTTCCACGCACTTATCCCTCATGATTTCCACCCATGATAGGAGGATTTGGGTTGAAACTAACGAACGTTAAGCTATATTCTTTGGTCTTTCTGTCTTGTCGATGTCTTCAATACTTTGATGTTTAAAGAACACCATATCTCGACTTCTAATGGCTTTCTTTGCAACAGGATCCCATATCTTGTAGCCAAACTCTTCATCTCCATAACCCAAGAATATATACTCTTTAGACTTATCATCAAGCTTGGATCTTTTATCTCTTGGAACATGCACAAATGCCCGACAACCGAACTTTTTTAGATGGTTGTAAGAAATATCTTTGCCCCTCCAAACTCTTTACAGAACATCCCTCTTTAGAGGAATCGCTGGAGAAAGATTTATTAAGTCTACCGCTGTTCTCATCGCTTCACCCCAAAATGGCTTAGGCAACCTTGCATGAGAGAGTATACACCGAATCCAATAATTTATTGTTCGGTTCATTCTCTCTGCTACTCCATTTTGTTGTGGTGTCTTGGGAACAGTCTTCTCAAACTTGATACCATCATCCCTGCAACAAAGTTCAAACGAGCCTCTATATTCACTACCGTTGTCAGCTCGAACACATTGAATTTTTTTCCCAATGTCTCTTTCCACGTTGACATGAAATTGTTTGAAAGCCATAAGCAGCTAATATTTAGATTTCAAAGCAACAACCCACACTTTTCTAGAACAATTATCTATACGTGTCACAAAATATAATGCACCTCCAAAGTTCTAATATCCATGCAACAAACATCAGTGTGAAGTAAATCAAGTACAATTGATTTTGTGTGAGAATATGAATTATGAAATGAGAATTTATATTACTTACCTATAAGGCAATGAGTGCATTATTTTAGATTTTTCTCCTTCAAATGTAGAAGATTCTTTCTAGCAAGAGTTTCAAACCCTTTCTCACTAAGATGACCAAGCCTTATATGTTGTAATCAACTGAGGAATCTTCCACTGCATTTATCTCTTCTTTAATCAAGTCAGCTTTCATGGTGTAGAGAGAGCCTGTCTTCTTACCCTTTGCCACAACCATGAAACCTTTAGTCAACTTCCATTTGCCATCAAAGAAGGAATTGCAATAACCATCATCGTTTAAGGCACTTGTGGAGATCAAGTGAAGTTGGATATCTGGAACATGTCTCACATTTTTCAAAAGCAAATTACATCCGACATTGGTTTTCAAATAAACATCTCCCATACCAATAACCTTATAAACATCACTATTTCCCATCCTAACACAACCAAAATCATCGCCGCAATAAGAAGCAAAGTAATCACGCCGTGAGGTAACATGAAAAGAAGTTGTGAAATCAACAACTCTCGTAGAGTCTGAAAGTGCTAGTACGAACACCTAGAGGGGGGTGAATAGGTGTGAAAACAAATTTTGCGAAATACAGTAAAAATACTTTTACTTTTAAACTAAGTTTGATGAACAACGGACTTTGAAGAAGAATTTAGACTTTAATAACTATTTCAAAACACAAAAAGATATCACAACAGATAATAAATGAGTTCAGGGAAGAGAAAATGAACACGGGATTTATAGTGATTCGGCTTAGATTAAGCCTACGTCCACTCTCCATGCTGACAGCCTTCTGGCCGGTTTTCATTATGAATTGAAAAAGAGTGTTACAGCCTTATGATCTCAACTTCTTAGTGAAGAGATTCTACTGCTCTCACAAAGTCACTCTCTAGAGTTTCTCTCTTCTTCGAATACAAGTTTGAGCACTATATGAGGAAGAATAAGTAATTTGGAAGATTCAGACTTTGGAATTCTTCTTTCACACACACCGTCAATTGACTTGAAAAACCTCCTTAAATACTCCTCTATGTCTTTTTGACCGTTGACACTTTCCAGAGGAATTCTTCTAATCATCCCGTTAGACAGAATCAATTAAGGAGATCTCGAGCCGTTTGAAGATTGAGATGAAAGCCCGATGATCCTGGTCGCCCATACAATCGAGATCTAGGTTTCTATAAGTAGATTCTTTCCAAATAAACTTGCCTTCCAAAAAGATATTACTGTTGTTGATTGATTTCGATAGTAATATCCAAAGAAGGTAAGCAAGATTTCCATCCAGAAAGTCATATATATCATGTTATACTGAAGCCTTGAAGAAAAATAATCCTGAGTCTGATTATATCTTCGTTCTTCACAAGTGTTCAGTCTGAGTCTTTGTTAGGGTAGGGCAGACTTCTAATGTAGAATAGACAGAAGTCTCATATTTCTTCAGAATAGAACTAGAAAAGTTTTGACAACTTCAAAACCTAACAGGAGTTTTCTCCAACAGAGTCTTGGCATGTAAGGTTCACACATCCGTCGTAACATACGAACACAATATTGCCATCGAATGCAACCGCCACCATAGCTTGTTTCTATTATTCCTTTCGATCTCCATTTCTAGCATGGGATTTATCTCTCTTTGGCAACGAGTGCTCTTTTACATAATGTCCCATCTTTCCACAATCGTAACACTCCACGCTCCTTTTCAGTCTTGACTTTGACCTTCCTCTTGACTTGCGCCGATTATCATTTCTTTGAAACCTTATTGATTGACTTCTTGCCCGGTTTTCTATAACAAGGGCATCCGATGTAGGAGTATAATTCAAGCATTTTCTTCTTATTTCTTCATTGAACAAGCTTTCTTTAACCATGCTCATAGAAAGCACACCAAAATGAGCCGAGTTGTTTAACGCCACAGCCAATGTGTCCCAACTATCAGAAGAGGACCGGGTAATAAACATGTTTGCAATTCATCACTAATGTCAATTTCAAGATTTGTCAATTGATTTACAGCATCTTGAAATTATTCAAGCGTTCCGTCATGTTACTCCTCTTTTTGTATCTCAAATTCACAAGTCGTTTAACTAGAAGAGCTTTATTTTGTGGAGTTTTCCTCTTGTAGAGATCTTGTAATTTTTTCCACAAAGTGTCCGCCTTTGTTTGTTGAGCAACATGATGAAACACACTATCATTAATCCATTGCCAGATAAACCAACCGTTTTTTTATTCATTCTCTCCCATTCTTTGTCTTCTTTATCTCTTTCGACTTCATCACCCTCAATCGGATCAAACAAGTGTTTGTAATATAAGACGTCTTCCATCCGAGGCTTCCAAATAGAATAATTCGAGGTATTTAACTTAAACATGGTGCCACTAGTTTCTTCCATTTAATACTAGAATTTCAACCTTAGCTCTGATACCACTTTATTGGGGAGAACCATAGACAATAATTCATCACGAGCCAAACACAATCCAGGATCAGTTTCTTCCCCGAAACTAAATTAACTAAAATTCTCTTAACCCTCAGTAATAGCCAGTAATATAGAGCTTCACAATAAGCAAATATAATGCCGAAATGATAAGTAGACAAAGCAAATAACGACACTAAAGATTTAACATGGAAAACTCGATGTGGGACCACGAACCACCCAAAAACATCCACTAATCACCAAGAATAGTAGGTGCACAAAGTATTATTCTCTAGTCATACACTAGAGTCTCCACATAAATATTACAAGCTCATTTCATCGTCACAAAGGTAAATAAACATAAATGAGTTTAGAATACCCTAACCGCAATACGAGAATTTGGAGGTGGTTCTCGATGAACGAAAACCATCAGCTCTTAGCCTTGTCTCTCACGAACAATATATTCAAATTTGAGCCGATTCCATAAATGTTTGGCCTTCAAATTGGGATTACAAATTTGCAGCCCTCTTCTTTTCTTTCCTTCTCTTCTCCGCTGTTACGGTAGTTTCTATTTTTTCTCTCTCTCTCCTCACTTCTTTCTAGACGCACACCGCACGACCACCACTTACATTTTTTTTTTACAATTTTTTACTTTTCTCCTTTTTTTTTTAATTTACATATTTACATATTGGTTGGGCCCCACAAATGAGGCAGACCCAGCCAACACTTGGGTCCTTCAAGTATCTTGAGTTCTGTCGGCCCATGAGAACTAAAACCCATAGGCTCTTGAAGAGAAAGAGAAACAGCCAACGAAGTCATAGCCAAATAGGGGTAAGCAGGAGCAAAGTGTGCTTGGACTCAATTTACCAAACAAATGACAGTTGAGCATTCGTGTAATTTGGAGACTTTTGATCTTTTCCTGTTCGGTCTTTGCAATTGATTTTCAAGGCCGTCATGATCATGAGAATTTGGATAGCCCACTTTTGTTCAACTGATGCTGGAATCCTTTAGCCTATGGACTTGTATGTGTTGTGCTCGTCGATTTCGTGGCGAATGACAGTTGCTTGATTAGACAAACAATGCAAATCTTGGGTTCTTGATGAATGAAGAATGACATGGACATTCTGGAATAACTTTGGATGATCTAGAGTTTACATTCACGGGGTGAGGTTTTCTAGTCTTGGACAAGTTTTCACTTTGTAACGAGGGCATCCCATCTTTTTAGAAGTCAAGTCAATGTAGCCCGTAATTTAGGGAGTTTGAGAGTGCAGCAGCATCCTAGTAGGTCTAAATTGCTCTGATAGCCCAATCAAATTTGTTTGCAATTCCTATGATATTCGTATCTTTGAATTTGGTAGTAGACTTCATTGAAAGCAGATCATGAAGCTAACATCTTCTGTGCTCTCGGACATGCACACATCAGTTTGGCGCAGAGGTGTGTCCTCGGACATGCACACATCAGTTTCCGCAACGGTGTGTCCATGTTCTTTTTGAACCATGACGAGCTCACTTCCCTAAATGGCTCAGATGCAGGTTTTGTCCTGCAACGAGGACAATCTGGCAGGGCAGGAGAGCTTTGCAATGTTTTTGCGAAGCACCGTGCAACGCCAATCTCTGCGTGCTTGGGACCCGAGGTGGCATCTATCATAGGTAAGTGGGGATCGCCTTTGGCCGTGTTCTGTGGAATAACAAAGGTTTGGGGAGTGAAACCACCGATTTGTTCCTTAGTCTTGGGAGAAGTTTGGTTCTCCCAACAATCTGAGCTCCTGGTGAAAAACATAGACTCGAAGTATCTCATACTCTGTCGAACAACATGGCACGGTAATGCTTTTTGGGCCAAAGACAGACGGACAATGAGGCAGCTTGAGGAGATCGATGAGAAGCAAACGACACTCCATCCGAAAGGCACTGTCCTTGCAGTGCCTGTTACAATCTTGGTACTTTCCATGGGCGAATTCCATTTGGTTGCAACGGTTGGAAGGGCGAAGCTTTAAGGCAAAATGAATCGACATGCACCGAACTGTGCATGCTTGTCGTCTACTAGCAGAATGAATCAACACACACCAAAGTCGCGACGTGATCAAAGTCACCGGAGACCCCACAAATCGAGAATTATAAACCCGAGTAAATGTGGTGATAGTTGATATTTAGAGGTGACTTATCGCCTTGTTAATGTGACAAATCAGTTTTGGGGGTTTGAAGCGTTTGCTCATCACCGGCCGTGCTCTGTTGTTCCGGTTTTCAAATTTAGGTCTCGCTTTCGGGGTTGTGTTTCGTATTGAATCCTCTATGCAGGCTATACTGGATAATTTTGACTAATGAGTGAAATGTTTATTTGACAAGAAAAGAAGGATCTGAAACTCGGAACCGGAGATCAGCACAAGAAACGATCCAAAGCAAAACCCAAATGACCGAAAACCACAAGGACAATAAAGAAGAGAGCCAAAGAGGAAGTAGAAACCCAGCGAGGGAGGCTCTCAAAGGAGGAGGCGACAAGATCAACGGCGTTGTGGCGGGCCAAGACCAAGACGCCCGCGATGGCATGCAGTGTGTCGACCACCCCTTTCTGTCCAAGATCTCCGCCATGCTAGGCAACCAGAGGGTGAACAGAGAAACCAAAGAAAGACGCGAAAAAAGGAAGGAGGAAAAAACATTGCCCTGAAGGAAAATGACCCGTCATGGTTGGGGACTGACATTTGAGACAGACTTCCTCAACAACTTCAAAGACCATCTATTTGGAAGAATGACTTCACTTGGAATCCTCACGTAGCACTTGGATGCTTACATGAATTCCCACTGTAGAAAAAATCGAATAATATTGGGTTGACAGCATTCAGCACCGAAACGAAGGACAGAAGTTCGATTTCTAAAGCGAAACGAAAGACATAAAATCTCTCCGGCGCTGGAGAAAATCCCTGGCCAGACCGTGAATCTGCACACGTTGACTCGTATGGTGAACGTCGGCGAATTTGCATCTGCAAATGCAAATTCAAGAAACAGAGCATGAGATCAAAAACCCAAGCCGAAAGCACCTAAAATTTTCGGAGCGTTAAACATGGAACGAACCGCAATTTAAGTGATATTGAGAGGAAAACAAAAAGGCCAAGACAAAAGACTCTCTTTTAACACTTGGAACTTACCAGGGACCGAGAAGATCAAAAGGAGGAACAACAGAGCTGCTGCGAAGACTCTGAGTGAAGCCATTGGGTTAACGAATCTAAAAACGAGGAACCGAATCGAAATTCTAGATACCACGCTTGCTCGAGTCAATTCTCTCTTCCTCGCTCGCTAGCAAAATGCTCGTTTCACAAGCAGAGAGGGAAAGAGAGAAGGGGGGAGAGAGTGTAAATCAAGTGTTTTCATTTTGTTTTCCGCGAATTTTGTAAATCAAGTGCTATCGATCAAAATCAAAATCCTCATAATTGTCTTCCAAGGTGGCAATTTTGTAAATTCATGCAGGGCCGCGATGGCGATGGAAGAGAACCGTGAACCCCAGATCAAGATTAACAAGACGAGCCCGAAAGGCGGGTTTCGGTCAACGGAGTATGTGAGCCCCCCTTTCGGTCAACGGAGTATGGAAATTCATCGATCTCATGCGGGCCGCGATGGCGATGGAAGGGGGGCTCACATACTCGGGAGTCTAGTCGTCTTCAATGTCATTTCGTGAACGAGTCATTTTACACTATAGATTGCACGTGATTAGAGAGTCTGGAGCCCGGAGGAGGTGGGGTGAGTTTCTTTATTAAATCTCTCTCTGGGTGGAGTTTCTTTATTAAATTTTTCTTTTTCTTTTTGGAGTTTTTGGGTTCAAGGTAAACATTAGGTGAAGCCAAAAAGGGAAGAAGCATGGAGACAATTATCGCATTTTAAAAAATTCGATACTCCTTAAACTATTGGAAAAATTAAATGTTTCTTCATTCTTTTTGGTATCATCTCCCTACACATTTAACTTTTTGTGTCAATGAGGCCTGAATATAGATTTAAATATTTGGGTACCATGGAAATTGAACCATATGAAATTAGATGAGCAAATTTTGTTAAAAATACAAATTCTTTTTAGTTATATATGGGCCCAAATCCCTTAAAATGCACCAATTTTAGATCGTGTCCTGATTTTGGCTCATTTTTTTTTTTTTTGTCTCATAAAAAAATATACTGACTTCAGTCATTAGCCGAGTCCAACCCTTGTCAAGTTTCCAATCAATCGAAATTCAAGATACAATGGTACTAAGGATGAGCTTCTCTGAGAAACGTAGAACGAATTACTCTTCCGCGAAGGATTTTTGAAGGAGGACTTTTATGAGGGGAGATGGGACCCGATTGGTCGTCGGGCAGGTAGGCCGATGAGTGAGTTGAAATTCTCTCGGGGCCGTCAGATTGGCCCGCGGACGGGTGGGATCCCGACACGTGGAGGACGTGATTAAAGGACCGTGAGATTTCGCGCGAGCTCTTAAAAACTCCTCGAACCGTGCTTGAGCAGGTCGGATCGAACTGATTCAGTTTGGTCGAGGTACAAGAAAGCAAAACCCTAGCCCATCCCGTAATCTACTTTTCACTGGCTCCAAAAAGGGGCTAAAAAATAATTGGGATCAGAATGAGGAACATAAAGTCTATTGACTTCCATCTTTGCCTTTTGGGAAAAGGAAGAAATTGGGGGTGCTGGTGCTCTTCCTTCGTTTCAGAATGAGGAACATAAAGTCATTCATCTCTCTTTCTACCTCCCTTCATTCATCTTTCTACAAATCGACTCTGAAACGAAGGAAGAGCACCAGCACCCCCAATTTCTTCCTTTTCCCAAAAGGCAAAATGGAATTCCCCCTCCTTCGAGTTACGAAGCCCAAGCGGTCAACCCACGACCCGGACGAGCGCGTGTTCTGGGTGACGGCACCTCCTCCGGACTCCAGACTCTCTAATCACGTCGCAATCTATAGTGTAAAATGACTCGTTCACGAAATGACATTGAAGACGACTGGGCTCCCTATAAATTCTTCTCAATTACCTCCTCCATTTGCTCTCAAGAATTGTTTGCGGAAGATTAATATATTCTGCGTTTGTCAGAAAAGCTCACCCTTTATACCATTGTATCTTGAATTTCGATTCGGTTCCTCATTATTCTTAGATCTGTTAACCAAATGGCTTCACCCAGAACTTCACAGGAGCTCTGTTGTTCCTCCTTTTGATCTTCTCAGTCACTGGTAAGTTCAATTGTTAAAAGAGTCTTCTGTCATGGCCTTTTTGTTTTCCTCTCAGGATCACATATATTGCGGTTCGTTCTTAGTTTAAAGCTTCGAAAAATTTAGATGCTCTTGGCTCAGGTTTTGATCTCATGCTCTGTTTCCAAATTCAGTAACGTTGACCATACGAGTCAACATGTGCAGCCTCACGGTCTGGCCAGGGATTCTCTCCGGCGTTGGAGAGATTTTATCACTTTCATTTCGCATTAGAAATCAAATTTCTGTCTTTCGTGTCGGTGCGGAATGCTGTCAACACAATATTATTCGATTGTATCTACAGTGGGATTTCATGTAACCATCCAAGCACTGTGTGAGGATTCAAAGTCAAGCCATTCTTCCAAAAGAACAAAGGTCTTTGAAGTTGTCAAGTAAGTCTATATTAAATAAGGTCCCGACTCGCCAGCCGATCGGCGACCACTTAGCATCTCACATGTTGCTCCCCAAGATGGGGGCAATTTTTTTCCTCCTTCCTTTCTTTCTGTCTTTCTTTGGTTTCTCTGTGCACCCTCTGGTTGCCTAGCATGGCAGAGATCTTGGACTTCTATCAGCCGCAGCTGCCACCTCGCCGCCTAAGGCTAAAGTCGTCATTGCCCGTGTTAAAATATGTCTCGAGTTTGAGTCCAATATGAAATTCAGAATATTTCTTCGGACGTACGAAATTGAGTAAAGAAGATCCGAAGATCAACTTCCCAAAGTTTGAATCCGCATTGGAGAATTCGGCATTTGAAATAGGAAAGTTCAACTTTGACTTGGATTTGGATTTTGTTTAAAATATATAGAGATATGTTTTGGATAAAATCGTTTTAGATAGGAAACAGAATCCTATTAGAAGTTGGCATAATAATAAGGGTTTTACTTATATATAGACTTGTGCTCATGGGTGGTAGATGTGGATCACAAAATTGTCTTGAAGCGCCGTGTGAGTGCTTGGTGTTCCGCCGTTGTTGATCTTGAAGCGCCGTCTAGTCGTTGAGTGCTTGGGAGGGATTTTCTTTGTCGTTCTTACTCGTGAATTACATCCAAGAAGTTTAGTGTTTGTAGCCGATTAAATCTTGAGGTAAGATTTGCGTGTAATTCCTTCGTGAGATTGGGAGATTATTTTCGAGGAATTTTCGGGGCTAAACACTGTGTGAGTTATTGGTTGTAATTGGGCTTGGGAAACACCAAGAGAGTGTTTGAGTGACTTGAGTGTGTAATCTCCTTGTATCGCTTGATCTATAATGAAATTCGCTGCTGCTCTCTCCGTGGACGTAGGTCTTTACGACTGAACCACGTAAATCCGGTGTCCGATATATTTTATTCTTCTGTCTATATTATTGTTCGATCTCTCGCTCTATCGCAACAATTGGTATCAGAGCCAGGCCTGGCTGAGTTGAAGCGAATCGATGGCGACAAAAGAGGTAAAAGTGAGAATCGACAGATTTGATGGGAAGGATTTTAGTTTCTGGAAGATGTAGATTGAAGATTATCTTTACCAGATGAAACTGCACTTGCCTTTATCTGGGGAGAAACCAGAGACGATGAAGCAAGCTGATTGGGATTTGCTGAATAGACGAGCTATGGGTGTTATTCAGCTGACGTTGGCTCGTAACGTCGCGTTTAACATCTTGAAGGAGAAGATCACTGCTGATTTGATGCAAGCCTTGTCAGATATGTACGAGAAGCCCTCTGCGATCAACAAGGTCTATTTGATGCGACGTCTGTTTAATTTGAAGATGAGCGAAGGTGCGTCAGTTGCAGATCATATCAATAAATTCAATGTGATTGTTAGTCAATTGAATTCAGTTGAGATTGATTTTGAAGATGAGGTACGTGCTTTGATTCTGCTATCCTCATTGCCTAATAGTTGGAATACTACTGTTACTGCTGTTAGTAATTCCTCTGGATCAACAAGTTTGACCTTTGATGGGGGTTCGAGATTTAATTTTGAGCGAGGACATTCGTAGAAGAGAATCTGGCTAACCTATATCTGCTGCTTTAGTAGGTGAAAATAGAGGAAGATCTATAACACGTGTGGGTAATAGTAGTACTAATATAAACAGGCGTAGTCAGTCTAGGACTGCTAATGTTGTCTGTTGGAGCTGTGGCAAGAGGGGGCATCTTAGAAGGGATTGCCTTAAGTTGAAGAATGAGAAGGGTAAGGGAATTATGGTTGATTCTGCAGATAATGTTGCAGCTGTAGCAGATAATATTGATTATGTCTTGTCTGTCACTGATTATTCATCGTTTGATGGATGTATTATGGATTCTGGTTGTTCTTTTCATGTTACACCAAATAGAAACTGGTTTATCACTTATCAGTGCACGGGTAGTGGTAAAGTCCAGTTAGGGAACAACGCTGAGTGCGATGTTGTGGGTGTTGGTGATGTTAAAATCAGATTGCATGATGGTATTGTGAGGACATTGACTGGAGTAAGGCATGTTCCAGAGTTGAAAAATAACTTAATTTCCTTGGGTGCCATAGATTCAGCTGGTTGCAAGTATTCTTCAAAAGGTGGAGTTCTGAAGGTTGTACGAGGTGCCTTGGTGATAATGAAAGGAATCAAGCACGAAGGCCTGTATAAACTTCAAGGTGAGACAATGATAAGTTTTGCCCCGGAGACGTCGGATGCATCTGTTCGAGAGTCTTTTGACTACTCGATGAAGACTTGGGTGTTTGTGCCAAGGCACAAGTTTGATGCTGGTGTCAGGATCACACGGTCAAGAGCTTTGATTGAGACGGAGACTAGTAAGTCGATTAAGCATGTGCGGACTGACAATAGCATGGAGTTCTACTCGAAGCTAGCAAATAAATTCTACATGAAAGAAGGCATAGTGAAACGCCGCACTAGTGCCAATAAATCACAACAATTTGAAAAATTGACGAGCAAAATATTACTAGAGATGGCTCGTAAAATTATCTCTAGTGCTGGTATTACTAGGAGAATTCTAGCTGATATGCTAAGTACGGTAAGCTACCTGGTGAATAGATCCCCATCAACTCCTATTGAATGGCAAACTCCTGAAGAAGTGTGATCAGGTAACATTGCTAATTATTCTATTCTTAGAATGTTTGGTTGCCCGTGTTATTTTCAAGTGAGTAATGGTAAGCTTGATTGGAGGGTAAGGTGCATATTCCATGGCTATGCACAAGATGAGTGGGGCAATCAGTTGTGGTGCCCGAATATAAATTCACCTGTTGACAGCAGAGAAGTTACCCTTGATGAGTCCCTAGTGCTTTTGGCTAGGAGTGATTATAGCAGTATTCAAACGGATCTGAATGGTGTTCAGCTTGAGGTGGAGTTGCGACTAAAAACTCCTGAGGTAGCGTATATAGGTACTAGCAAAGTAATTGACACAGATGGTGCTCATAGCGAGGTGGAGCCTATAGAGCCAATAGTTGCTGTAACTGCTGAAATTAACAACATACATATTCGATCTCCTGATAGATATGGATGCAACAATGGTTTTGTTTTATCTGCGATTAAGGAGGTTGTGTCAGAAAATTTTTGCGGAGCAGTTAAAGGTGCATGGGGAGTTGGTATTCTAATGAGGTCCTCGGTTATAGCGAAGTTCAAGCGAGGCTTGGACTTGGATAATATCTGTGGCGGTTGAGCCCATCGGAGGCTATGGGAAAGTAGCGGCAGAGTTTGAATTTTTGTGAAGCGATTGCAACTTGACTCAAAATGTCGAGCCAAGGTGGAGATTGTTAAAATATGTCTCAAGTTTGAGTCCAATATGAAATTCAGAATATTCCGAATTTGATATGTTGCGGACGTACGAAATTGAGTAAAGAAGATCCGAAGATCAACTTCCTAAAGTTTGAATCCGCATTGGAGAATTCGGCCGCTGAAATAGGAAAGTTCAACTTTGACTTGGATTTGGATTTTGTTTAAAATATATAGAGATATGTTTTGGATAAAATCGTTTTAGATAGGAAACAAAATCCTATTAGAAGTTGGCATAATAATAAGGGTTTTACTTATATATAGACTTGTGCTCGTGGGTGATAGATGTGGATCACAAATTGTCTTGAAGCGCCGTGTGAATGCTTGGTGTTCCGCCATTGTTGATCTTGAAGCGCCGTCTAGTCGTCGAGTGCTTGGGAGGGATTTTCCTTGTCGTTCTTACTCGTGAATTACATCCAAAAAGTTTAGTGTTTGTAGCCGATTAAATCTTGAGGTAAGATTTGCGTGTAATTCCTTTGTGAGATTGAGAGATTAGTTTCGAGGAATTTTCGGGGCTAAACACTGTGTGAGTTATTGATTGTAATTGGAGCTTGGGAAACACCAAAAGAGTGTTTGAGTGACTTGAGTGTGTAATCTCCTTGTATCGCTTGATCTATAGTGAAATTTGCTGCTGCTCTCCCCGTGGACGCAGGTCTTTACGACTGAACCACGTAAATCTGGTGTCCAATATATTTTATTCTTCTGTCTATATTATTGTTCGATCTCTCGCTCTATCGCAACAGCCCGCCTCCTTGTCAGCAATTGCCCGATCTCCTTGTCAGCAATTGCCCGATGCCCTGCCTTGGGTCACCGTGGACTTGCCCCGCTTGAACGAGATCATATCCACCGCGGTCATGGCCCCGACGGGCTGACTCTCCGTGGTTGCCACAAAAAGGGTGGTTGACACACTGCGTCTTGGCCCGCCACAACGCCGTTGATCTTGTCGCCTCCTCCTTTGAGGCCTCCATCGCTGGGTTCCTCCTTTTCCTTTGGCTCTGGTCTCTCTCTTCTTTCTTTTGTCTCTATGGTTTTCGGTCATTTGGGTTTTGCTTTGGATTGTTTCTTGTACTGATCTCTAGTTCTGGGGCTCCACATCCTTTTTTCTTGTCAAATAGACATTTCATTCATTAGTCAAAATTATCCAGCAGAGTTCGCATAGAAGATTCAATACAAAACACAAATCCCAAGGCAAGACGTAAATTGGCAAACCGGATCAACAGAACACTGCCAGTGATGAGCAAACGCCTTGACCCGGCAGAACTGATTTGTCACGTTAACAAATCGATAAATCGCCTCTAAATATCAAATATCACCACATTTACTCGGGTTTATAATTCTCGATTTATGGGGTTTCTGGTGACTTTGATCACATCACGACTTCGGTGTGTGTTGATTCGTTCTGCCAGTAGAAAACAAGCATGCACTACACAATTCGGCACATGTCGATTCGTTTTGCCTTAAAGCTTCGCCCTTCCAACCATCGCAACCAAATGGAATTCGCCCATGGAAAGTACCAAGACTGAAACTGGCACTGCAAGGACAGTGTCTTTCGATGGAGCGTCGTTTGCTTCTAATCGATCTCCTTATGCTGCCTTATTGTCCGTCTTTAGCCCAAAAAGCATCACCGTGCCATGCTCTATTCGACAGAGTATAAGATACTTCGAGACTATTCTTTTCACCAGGAGCTCAAATTGTTGGGAGAACCAAACTTCTCCCAAGCCTAAGGAACATATCGGTGGTTTCACTTCCTAAACCTTTGTTATTCCAGAGAACACGGCCAAAGGCGATCCCGACTTTTTACCTCTGATAGATGCCGCCTCCTGTCCCAAGCACCCAGAGATTGGCATTGCACGGCCTCTCCTGCCCTGCCAGATTGTCCCCGTCGCGGGACAACCCCTGCATCTGAGCCATTTATGGAAGCAACCTCGTCATGGTTCAAAAAGAACATGGACACACCTTTGCGCGAAACTGATGTGCGCATGTCTGAGAGCACAGAAATGTTAGCTTTATGATCCGCTCTCAATGAGGTTCACTACCAAATTCAAAGATACGAATATCACAGGAATTTGCAAACAAATTTGATTGTGCTATCAGAGCAATTAGACGTACTATAGCATTAAAGGATGCTACTGCACTCTCAAACTCCCTAAATTACAGGCTACATTGACTTGACTCCAAAGGATAGGATGCCCTTGTCGCAAAGAGAGAACTTGTGCAAGAGTAGAAAACCTCGCCCCGTGAATGTAAACTCTGGATCATCAAGAGTTATTCCAGAATGTCTATCATTCTTCATTCATCAAGAACCCAAGATTTGCATTGTGTATCTAATCAAGCAACTGGCATTCGCCATGATATGGACGAGCACAACACAAACAAATCCATAGGCTAAGAAATTCCAATATCATTTGAACAAAAATGGGCTATCCAAATTTTCATAATCAGGAAGGCCTTGAAAATCAATTTCAAAGATCGAGCAGGAAAAGATCAAAAGTCTCCAAATTACATGAATGCTCAACTATCATTTGGATGATAAATTGAGTCCAAGCACACATTGCTCCTGCTTATCCCTATGAGGCTATGATTTCCTTGGCTGTGTCTCTTTTGAAGAATCTATGGGTTTTAGTTCCCGCTCAAGATACTTGAAGGACCCAAAGATGTCCAGAATGTAGATATTTCAACAAGGAGTTAGGAGTGAAGCATTGTAGTAAACATTTGTTTTGAATAGCTAAGCTACTAATCAGAAGTGTCATTCATTTAACCAGACGATGGGACAGTCACATTAATTGCTAAGTTTTCAAGTTCAATCTGAGTTTAAGTTTGCTTTTGTACTCTGAATAAAGTTGCTACCTTGGTAAACAAGCAATTATGAGGATTTTGATTTGACAATAGAGAACTGGGGATAATTTACTTCTATGATGCTCCTTTTTATTGCTAATTTAGATCAAGTAAGTCGATTAACCAACTTCATTCCAAAACACTTGGAGCAAGAAAGCATGACATTCTTGAAAAAACCCTTTTTGCTTCATGCTGCTAATCAAGCGCTATATCTTATGATGTTTGGGACCGGCACAGAGGGAACACGTGAGATAAATGGCTTGTCTCTCGGACATCTTATTTTACTTTTTCGCTTTATCAGGTCACGAGATTATACAAGGGCAAAGAGCAGGCTGATGTCGAAATCGCAGTGAGTTGCCCCTCTCTATATCTGTTGCTTTGGTAAACTATGCTTTTTAACATGCGATAGAATTGGTAAATTTAGCAACAAAACAGTTTATTGAATTTCCAATGCTTTGCATGCAAAGTCGATCGGTTTATTGTCGCTGATGTCCACGTAGTAAAGATTTAACCTCCAGTCTCCAGGAAAATCCTCCCAAGAGTTCTTCCTCTGAACTTTGAAGCTAGGACCAATTCCTCAAGACTATGGCCACGGAGCAGACCTTCTACAACGATTCTAATGGAAGGGATTCCATAAAACGGGTAAACTCCAAAACCTACATTTCCCTTGGATGCCACCTTTGCTTATCTCTAGAAATTATTAACGTTCTCGACGGATGACCTCAATATTAGTACAAGCAGATGGAGAGCGAGGTTTGCTAGAGTTATTATTGTATGCAAACTCTCTCTACTAAGCAACATCTATCCTAGTGTTAAGTTATAGCTTATGATGTTCTTTGAATGCTTCACATTGCAGAGGTCGTTTCAAAGAAAAGTTGGTTCACTTAACATCAAATGACATTAGCTGGAATTTGCATTTTCATTATCACTGAACTACATCTTCAGCAAAATGATGTGTAACAGACTTCCAGTCACGGCGTTAAGTCAGACAACGGCCATCTTGCTCATTCATCACTTGTCTTAGGCTGACATGAAATAGCTTATTATGGTTTGTGCGGGTGCGAGATTATAGATCAGATTGGTCCCTCACTATTACTCAACCTGTTGCAGGAAATTACTATCCAGTAAATTTTTAAAATTTAATAATTACCAAATGACTGCGAGTAACAATATGGTGCTTGAACATATCAATTCTATCAACCTATAGCATAGACTCATGAACATATTTTTCCCCTAAAAATGATCCTCTCTCCTATGCTATGCCGTCGGATTAACCTCGGAATTTTCACCACAGACAACGAAACCGGATTCTCTGTCATAGTGGATTGTACCGTTGGGGGAGCTAATATCAAAGACGGGCAAAGAGAGTTGATGCTTCACAGGTTCAGCATGTCCTTTCCAAGCTCTGCCCTATATGAGCCCTTCCTTTCTTTGCGTTAGAAATCTTTTGCCTTCTTTTGCTTCATGCACCGGGCAAATACTTTAAGATGACAGCAAAGGAATGGGGGAACCTCTCAACAAGATGGTGCACATTGCAAAGAATAGTACGTGCAAAGGACTAACAGTGCATTAAGTCGCCAGAAGTTCTCTGTGGACAACCAATTCTTTCTCTTCGTTCATTTTTCCAAGTGACGTATTTTCAGGTAAGAGGACACCACTACATAGGCACCTGTATTTTCAGGTAAGGGGACACTACTACATAGGCATCAACAAACCAGGGCGGGAGTTGGCTGGCGACAGACCACTGGCCAAGAAGTGTGCTCACTTTTAGTTCTGGCTTTTGCACATGAGGTAGGGATCGAATGCATTAGTTTACTGTGGTCTAGCTTAAGCCTTTAACTGAGCAATAGATAATGACCCTGCAGAAGATGGAGGACAGCTTCTCATGTTACCATTGCAACTACTATGTATTTAAGTTACAGTTTACCTCAGAATGTCGCTTTAATCACTCTCCACGTTATTCAGATTTACCTCATATACTCTCTCCGTCCCTCCCTCCCTCTGTGAGATTAATTGACCTTTCTCTTTTGCAGGAGTTGTATGATGGAAGTGCACTACTACGTCTTGCACATCTTTATGAGGTGAGAAAAGAACTTCATTTTCCCTTTTAGCCCAAAAAGAAAGAGCTTTGTCAATCCATGTCATCTGAATGCGATGTCGTTGGGGCTGTCATAAAAACTTAATGTGAGATCTAGAATCAACAGAACTATGAATCTTCGCAAACCCACAAAAGAATGTAATCTAACTATGGAGGCATTGCTTCTTGGATTGACTAAACTAACTCTATCAGGCTATTCACTTGCTGCCGCACTTTCCATCAGTTTGACACTCCCATGAGTCATTTTTTAGTACTTCAATCAAAAAAGAGGTGATTGATATATACCATATCATATTCATTTCCATCTTTCTTGTTTTGAAAAATATATCTAGTACGGTGAAGATGCCAAATATTCGACCTTGGCTAAAGTCGAGCTGAAGAAGATGTTCGCTGGAAGAAGGTTAAGTAAAGCTTTTACTGCACTAATGCCGAGGCTCTTCTTAGTGTCTGCCAACCACACGAAGTACTGTCTCGTACTGATGGACATTGATATATATGGTTATGACTACAGATAAAGGAAATAAAGGAAATGAGCCTGTCTGCGAACCAAGAGAAGTCTGAAATGAAGCAGATGACATGGAAAGTTGAAGAGGAAGTCGTGGAGGAACTGATGCCTTTTAAGAGAGGGCCCTGTCAATGTCTCAAATCTTGTTGTCGAGCTTGGTCCCATGGAAATTCGTACTTTTTTGCTCAAATTCTAAGTATTGTGTGTAATGTCTCATTTCATGTAATCAATTAACTTCCAGAATCTCTTTCATACATTTTCTTCATAAAGATGTTAACCAGTGCCCAAAAAGGGTACCATAGCTCAAGATGGAACCAATAAGTACAGGTTTTTTTGGCTTTCCTAACAAGTGCACTTCCAGCATCAATGAAGAAGAATGGTAATTTAATTACTTGTGTAGTTTATTAAATCAATTGGACGACAGCCTTCACAAGTTTTTCTCAGCGTGTACTTGTCAAAGAATAGTCTTTAATGAGTACTCGCTGGATGATCGCCAGTTCAAATGTACGGAACTGTGTCCTTCAGTGGCAGTTCTCTTCTCCACTTTGGACTACGTGGAGAGTGCCATCTCCAGGTTGCATCAGTTATGAGAGATTAAGAAATGAACATATAAACTTACCTAGGAACATCTCAAGTTCGATGTCAGCGTGTGTTCAAGCTGAAAAATTACAGCGATGTTGCCTAGGTAAGGGTTCTATTCATCTTTTTCTTTTTAATAAACAAATCTAGAGATGGCGAAATCAGTGAAGAAAATTCATTTGGAGACGACTGAATCATTAGTGAAAAACAAAATTCAGATAAGTGAGCAATGTTCACAAGTGTGACCATGAAGAAAAATCTCAATGAGTGTCGGTCAGTATCCTCGTCCCGATCCGGAAGGAAACAGACAAATGTGTCAACGAACGTCACTCGCGATTTGTCTCTTTCCTCTTCTCTTCCTTGGCCACGCTTCGTCCGTTTTCTTGGCCTCGGATGAAGTCCCCACAACTACTTCTTTTCAATGAGATGCTCGTTTTATTACTGTTATTCTTGTTTTTGTCAGAATAAACTTCCGCATATTCAACACCCTCTTGTCCGAAAATTATTGAAGATCCCCCTTAGGATCACATCGAATCCCACGAGCCCTTTATCCATTACCCGGGACGATTGCTTTCTTTCTTTCTTTTATTTTTTTGAAAAGTGCGGTCTGACTTGCGTATAGATAGAAATGAAGTTCGATGAGTACATGTTCGATCTTTGCCGGGGTTGATAAAGAAGAAGCCTGACCATCATAACCGGACACAAACATTTTATCGAAATAGATTGATTTTTTTTTTTCGTTTACATAAACAAGTGAAACCGCCGCATAATTCTTACTTTGGCCTCACTGGGTTTTAGTTACCCAATGTGCTCAACTATGGAATGATTGCACCAACACAAAGGACGAACGTTTGCACTTCTAACTAATAGGAAGAGAGAATGAAGCAAAGACTGGACTTTGATGGAGTTCCATGGCAGCATCTGTGCCAGATCACAGTCAAGAGTCGATATCCTACACACACCCCACAAATTACAGGCTGTCCACTAAAGTCCGATGTAACCGGCTAAGATCCGCGCACCACTCAATCATTGGTCCAACTTTTTGGTGAGTTCACCATTTATCAATTGCATCAACTCAACAGTCACTCTGTGTGTGTGAGAGAGGGGAGGGGGGGATTGTGAGTGTGTGTGTGTGTAGTTTTTGCTGCTGAAATGGGTACTCTTGTGGCTTCTCTTTTTGTGATTGTGATTTTGGAGATTGCATGGTTGTATGGAGGAGTGGATGGAGCTTACGTGAAGTACAACACTGGTGCCGGGGTTGTGGAAGGGAAGTTGAATGTGCATTTGGTCCCGCATTCCCATGATGACGTCGGATGGTTGAAGACCATCGACCAATACTATGTTGGCTCAAACAACTCCATCCAGGTCCTTAAATACTCGGGATCGAAAAGCATAGTGAATTTTCACTATACTGTTCGGTCGATATATAATTCTGCAGTTATGTAAATGGGAAAATGTTTTTATGTGTGTTATTGGTTGTTCAGGGCGCTTGTGTTGAGAATGTGCTTGATTCTGTTGTTGAAGCGTTGGCACGAGATCCCAACAGGAAGTTTGTGTTTGCCGAGATGGTAAATTCTGTCAATTTTAGACTCTCTGTTGCATATCTCTGAAGGCTTCTTTTTGTTTTGATCATCTTCAAACCATGTTTTTGAGTTTTCTGCAGTCAGTCAATTTTGTTATCTGCAGTCAGAGGGTATTAATCCTATTGTGTTCTAACTTCGATCCAATTGACCATCATGATATTAATCCTATTCATATTTGTAATCAGCAAATCTGCAAATCCATTATGGTTGACAAGAAGATACCGACCGGTTTGGTCTTTACCGAAGTTAAAATCTTTGGGCCATGGTGCAATAGAATTGCATTAGAAGAGTAACTGAACTTCCAGGCATGCCACCAAGATGCACTAGAGAGAAGACATTGAAGTTCAGCATTACAGTCGCACTTAACATGAAAATGGCCATTACATGATTCTCATTTTTCATTTCATGTCATTACAAAGACGTATTTTGGCAAGATGAACCTTTGGGATTATATAGCCACATGCTTCCCGTCTTCTATGCTTCATGAATACTACATTTGATAGTACCTGTTACCATTTTTTTCCCGTGAATATTGGTTGTTATTCTGCAGTAAAGACATCTAGTATTCAATAATCTAAACACAGAAGAAAGATTTGATGCCTCGGACTCTACAGTCATTACTCACCTTTTGCATTTATATTCTCATGGACTTGCATACTGGTTCTCTTAATATCAGCGTCAGTTTATTCCCCTTATTTGCTTATTCTCAGAGCCCTCTTCTGTTGCCCTCAATTGAGGCATAAAATGAAAAAAATGAGAGCATATAAACTGTGATTTAACCAAAATAAATGTAAATTATCAAATATTTATGTTGGAAATTGTATGCTTCGGTATGCTTGTAAGACAATGCACTTTGTGATACTTATTTATCTTGATAGATACGGATCATAGCCAACTTCTGCTTCTTTTGAAGTGTACCTCACTAATTTTTTGCTCACGATTGTTAAACAATGGTAATTTCTGTGAACAAACAGTTGTTCTTATGCTATAGCTTCTGCACTTCAGGCCTTCGCTCATTCCCCCTGCTGTCCACTTCTAAACAAGCTTGGCTTGATCCAGTAACTAATGAATTTCATGAAATGATAGGCTTTCTTCCAAAGGTGGTGGTTAGAGAAAAGTTCAGAAACACAAGAACAAGTGAGGAAACTTGTGAATGCTGGCCAATTTGAATTCATGTATGCACTCAGCAAGCATTTAAATGGGTCTATAGCAATTTCTGCACTATTACTGTCCTGACAGTAATGTTGGCAATTTGCAGAAATGGCGGATGGTGTATGCATGACGAGGCAACAGCTCATTACATCGACATGATTGACCAAACAACTCTGGGTCACGGCCTGATAAAGTCACAATTCAACAAAGTTCCTCGAGTTGGATGGCAAATTGATCCATTTGGACATTCTGCCGTGCAAGCTTACCTACTCGGAGCTGAGGTAGAAGATTCTATCTAAGGTTTTCTTAATGTCGACCTTTTCTGTTATCACCTTCCAATCTGTCTAAAGTGTAGCTCTGAGTTATTTTTTGTTTTGATGTCTGCACACTATGATACAACCATTAGACTTTGAGACATATCATGTTGTCTGACTTTCTTTGTCCTTAAATTATATATATATATATATAAAGAAAAAAAAAAGTTGCTCCGCATGGTTTTTTTCCTAATAAATTTTCCATGCTTTGTGTTGTTTTTTCCTAAAAAAGGACCACCACGATTTTTGCAGGTTGGATTTGATTCCTTGCATTTTGGGAGGATTGATTATCAAGACAGAATGACTCGCAAAAATGATAAATCTCTTGAGGTTATATGGCGTGGGTCTAAAACATTTGGTTCCTCATCTCAGGTTCGAAATAGAAGCAACCTCATTACCTTCATTTTCTTGGTTACTTCACCTCATTAATATCATGCACTTGTCTGTGCCCTTGTAGATTTTCACAAATGCATTTCCCATTGACTATAGTCCACCAGAAGGTTTTAATTTTGAAGTGTCTAATGATTTTGAGCCTGTTCAGGTGCGTTCTGTTATTCAACCAAATTGACCACTTTCAGGCTTTTCTTTTTCTTCTGGCAGACAGATTCACAATTGAGATATACAAACTGCAGGATAATACTCTCCTATATGACTACAATGTCGAAAAAAGAGTGAATGATTTTATTAGTGCTGCAATGACACAGGTATACTCTTAGCTTTTCACAGATGACAGCTTTGTTGTATCTTGGATTGTCTCAGACCAAGACTGACCATCGTCAAGTAATTATATGTGAATAAACATCATTGAGGTACACATATAGGAACTCATTTTTCCCAATGAACAGGCAAATGTTACAAGAACAAATCACATTATGTGGACCATGGGTGATGATTTTGTGTACCAGTACGCTGAGTCTTGGTTCAAGCAGATGGACAAACTCATTCATTATGTTAACAAGGTAACACTACCTAATCTACTGTTTGCTTTTATGATTGTAGTATGTGAGCGTTTATGCTTCAAAACACTTGAAGTTTTGCAAATATCATTTCCAGTCACAGATAATCTGGAGACTTCCCTATGCGTCAAGGCTGTGGTACTTTCACCAGTATCTTTTTCTTTGAGATGTAACACCAAAGGATCTACAGTTAGTTTAATATAACACTTTCTAAGCTTACTCTGGAGAGGAGAGATATGCTTTTGCCCTTTTCTTTTTTTTTCTCAATGCACTTGCCATAGTTTTCTTTTCCTGTTCCTGATATTTCTTCTCTCTCAGGATGGTCGGGTGAATGCATTATACTCTACACCATCTATTTACATCGATGCCAAAAATGCAGCAAATGTATCATGGCCTTTGAAAACCGATGATTACTTACCGTAACTATCTCTCTTTTACCCATCTCAGTTGCCTCTATGTGATATATCTATTCCAATCACCATCGACAAGATATATGACAGACGCTTCTTTGTACAGGTATGCAGATAGAAAAGATGCCTACTGGACTGGTTACTTTACTAGCCGGCCAGCCCTGAAACGATATGCTAGGATGCTTAGTGGATACTATCTGGTATTGTTTTTCTTTAGTGGAGATCATACTATATCAGAACACAGTATTTCTCTTCCTGTTGCTGCGCTATTGTAAGCTGAGTAGAATACTCACAACTTAAATTATTTTGTCGTCAGTGTTTTCTTACATCTATGTAATTTAGGTTTCTGGAGGGATGAGTTGTGATATCTTCGAATTGCTTATGTGCCATGGGCAGGGTTGATTTTTCAATTGAACATCTGAGGAGATATTGTGTTTCCCCCCTTCCTTTTATGATAAATATTATCTATCCCACAAATGTACTAAGTATAGCACCATCAAACATTGCCATGATTGTGCTCTCTTTTGTCTATTTAGGCAGCCCGCCAGCTTGAATTTCTTGTGGGGCGCAGGTCCAGTGGTCCTAGCACTTCCAGGCTTGGAGATGCCTTAGGATTAGTGCAACATCATGATGCTCTCACCGGTACTGCTAAACAGCACACAACCAATGATTATGAGAAGCGCCTAGCTATTGGAGCTTTTGAGGTCAGAAAATAAAGTCCCGTTGAATTTGCCCTTTTGGGGTTCCCTGTTCTCAACTCTCAATTTAATCTCTGAATGCTCTATCTTCTAAAATCGATTAGGCAGAATCTGTTGTTGATAATGCTCTCTCCTGCCTAGTTAGCAAGAAACCAGGAGGTCAGTGCTCATCACCTGCTTTGACCTTTAGCCAGGTAAGTTTTAATCTAATTCTTACAGGTTCCAGCCAGAAGGATTTATAGATGTCCTTCAAACTATCATATAAGCGAGTGTTCATTGGAGCTTAAATTTTGTCTAAAGACCAAATGTTTCCCTTACTCAAGATGACCTGTATTCATCTTTGGTTTACGTCACTGTTTTTACAGTGCCCATTACTCAATATAAGTTTCTGCCCAGCAACAGAGGAAGATATTCCGGACGGAAAGAGTCTGGTAACTTTTTGGGTTTTATACTATGAATTCTTTAAAGAAACGTGTATATTCTCATTGAAATTTCTTTATCAGGTTGTGGTAGCATATAATTCCCTTGGATGGAATCGAACTGATATCATAAGGATCCCAGTGAGTATATACTTCTTTGCACCAATAGTTTAAGCATTAGGAGATTGATAATTGCTTCTGGATATAATTTGGCAAAGAAAATGTCTACCAGGTTACTGATTCAGATTTTGTCGTCCATGACTCTTCTGGAAATACCATTGAAGCGCAATTTATCAGTCTGGATAGTGTTACAATCAACTTGAGGAACTTCTATGTGAAAGCCTACTTGGGATTATCACCACAGCAGGTCCCAAAGTACTGGCTTATATTTCAAGTTTCATTACCGCCATTGGGTTGGAGCACATACTTCATTTCTAAAGCAGCTACAGAAGGTTGGCATTTACTTACTTGATTCTCATATTCAAGCCTCTGAGATTGATACTTATGTCACCTGACGTGGCTTGCTAGAGTAGATTTCACGAACAGGAAGTAGAACAAATAACGAGTCAAAATTCAAACCCATAACAATCAGCATGAGGTAAAATGCATCATGGGGGAGTGGCGATGAGCCTAGACTCGCTCCAAATTCAAACCCATAACAATCAGCATGAGGTAAAATGCGTCATGTAGGAGTGGCAATGAGCCTAGACAAGCTCCAAAACTATTCCGAGTACATTAGAAGTGCATGTGTCTGAGGCCGTAAAACCGATCAGCACAATTAATTTGACACAGCTTCATAGTTGTTAGTAAGCCATGCTGACTCGTTTAAATCTACTTTCCTTAGCTGGGCTTCAAACTGATGCAGGGCATGAAACTACTGTCCTTTCTACATTGAGCAATCCACAGAATGATACCATAGAAGTTGGACCAGGGGATATGAAGATGCTATTTTCGTCAACCTCGGGGCAACTTGTCCGGATATTAAACTCTAAAACTGGGGTGAGTCAAGTTAGTGTCATTGATTTTTGTTTAGCAATGAGATTTTCTTCCAAAGTGTGTTCACTGTTCCGTTATCATTTCACCATGCATGGATAATTCCATTGAAATTGTCAATCTCATCTTATTCACTTCTTCAAAGTTCTTTTGACCAACTCCAAACTAGCGACATTTTTGTAGAAAAAAGGTGCTCTTTCCAAAGTACTTGTACAACCCCGATAAAACTTTGTAAGAAAAGGGCCATTTTCGTATTGCCAAAATAGATTACTGTGCTCAGTAGGATTGCTAGATAGATAAAATTGATTGCAACTGCAAAAAGAAAACTGAAAGTGCTGAGCTCTTGAAATTCTACAAACTTCTATGTTGAATATTTCAATTTTCACTCACCAATTTCTCTTGAAATGTGTTGCTCCTTGATGAACACATCGATTACCAAACAAGTTACAACGATAAAATGAGTTCTGGAATGCAACTTGGCTGCTTCAGCTTCCTAGCTTCGATCACGTCTTCCTAATAATAATTTTGGATGCTCAATTGAATGATGTACCTGTAATATCTTCAACGTCAAGTGAGGATCAGCTGAATCAATCTTCTCTGTTTACAGCACTCTCATCTCCACATTCCGCCTTTTCTTTTGCTTCTCGGATTGGGTCTCGTGGTTGGCATCTTAACCTACTTTGTGAGTATATCTCAAGTTGTAAGAGCACCTCAAGGTCCTCCTACAATTTAAGATGAATGTGTAATTCTAATTTGATGAGGATGTCTCCTAAAACTTAGACATTTCCATCAATAAAATAACGTTAGCTTTTCTTCAGGATTTGACAAGAATTGAATGTTCTACTATGTAACACTTCTTGTCCTTCCGTTACTTGACCTATTGGATCACCTTCCAGTGCAATCACAAGGGTTTCTTATATGCTACTATGAAGCTATGCTAAATTCACTGCATAGCGTGTAGTTGACTGACTCACATTTACCAGGTTGATGTACCAGTACAGCAAAGCTATCTCTACTATGCCTCAAGTATCGGCGATACAGATGATTCTCAGGTAGCTCTTTCTGCAGTTGATATGTGACACAATGTAGATGGGTATCTAGACCTATTCACAGCACGAGCCCAGGAATGGTAGATAGATGACTGCAAGTGCTCAGCAGAGTTCTTTTATTGCAGGCTTCTGGTGCGTACATCTTCCGCCCAGATAGGGCTCTTCCAACTATTGTTTCGAGAGAAGTAAGCAGCCTGTATTACTCAGCTGTGCATGCTCTAAGTAACTTTTGGAACATTAACTAACTAATACCATCCATTAGATGATGTCATATATTAAATCTTTCCTAACAACAAGATAGGACAGATAAGAGTTCATGACCTATTTCAACTCTCACAGGTACCCCTGAAGGTTGTTCGGGGACCACTAGTTGATGAAGTGCATCAACAGTTCAGTTCATGGATCTACCAGGTCACTTGTTTGAGAAATTCACTCCAAGCACACATTGTTCTTGCTTATCCCTATGATTTGCTTGGCTGTTTCTCTTTCTTTTCAAGAACCTATGGGTTTTAGTTGCCATGGGCTTACGGAACTAGACTGAAGCATTGTAGTTAACATTTGGCTTGAATAGCTAACCTACTGATCAGAAGTGTCATTCATTTAACGAGAATCCTTGACGCAGAAAAAATGCTACTTGCTTATTGTATGTTGGACATTCACGTTAATTGCTTAAGTTTTCAAGTTCGATCCGAGTTTAAGTTTGCTTTTGTACTCTGAACAAGGTTGCTACCTTAGTAAACAAGCAATTATGAGGATTTTGATTTTGATTGTAGAGAACAGGATGGTAATTTACTTCTATAATATCCCCTTCTTGATTGCTAATTTAGATCAAGTATGTCAATTGACCAACTTCATTCCAAAACACTTGGAGCAAGCTATCGTGACATTCTCGAGAAACCCTTTTTGCCCCATCTGGTATGCATTGCTTCTAATGAAGTGCTATATCTTATGATGTTTTGGCCTGGCTCAAAGGGAACACATGAGACAAATGACTTGATTCTCATACATCTCATTTTTCCTTTTTACTTAATCAGGTCACGAGATTATACAAGGACAAAGAGCAGGCTGATGTCGAATTCACAGTGAGTCACCCTTCTCTATATTCGTTGCCTTGTAAACTAAGATTTTTAACGTATGACAGAATTAGTAGATTTAGTAACAAAACAGTTGATTGGATTTCCAATGCTTTGCATGCAAAGTCGATCGATTTATCGTCACTAATGTCTATGTATTAAAGATTTAACCTTCAGTCTCCAAGAAAATCCTCCTAAGACTTCTTCCTTCGAACTTTAAAGATAGGACCAATTCCAACAGATGATGGAGTTGGAAAGGAGGTGATAACACAAATGACGGCAAATATGGCCACGGAGAAGACCTTCTACACTGATTCTAATGGAAGGGATTTCATAAAACGGGTAAACTCTGAAACCTACATTTCCTTTAGATGCCGCCTTTGTTTATCTCTCAAAATTATCAACATTCTCAACAGATGATCTCAATATTAGTACTAGCAGATGGAGAGCGAGATTTGCTAGACTTATTATCGTATGCGAACTCTCTCTACTAAGCAACATCTATCCAAGTGTTTAGTTATAGCTTGTGATGTTCTTCAGAAATTTCACATTTCAAAGGTCGTTTCAAAGAAAATTGGTTCACTTAACATCAAATGACATTAGCTGGAATTTGCATTTTCATCATCAACTGAACTACATCTTCAGCGAAATGATGTGCAACATATTCTTCCAGTCATGGCGTAAAGTCAGACAACAGCCATCTTGCTCGTTCATCGCTTGTCCTACTCTGACCCGAAATAGCTTACTATGGTTCATGCAGGTGCGAGATTATAGACCAGATTGGTCCCTCACTGTTTCGCAACCTGTTGCAGGAAATTACTATCCAGTAAGTTCTTTAAATATAACGATTTACTAAATGACTGTGAGTAACAATACGGTGCTTGAACATATGAAATTATATCAACCTATAGCATAGACTCCTGAATATATTTTTCCCCTAAAAATGATCCTCTCTCCTACACTATGCCGTCAGATTAATCTTGGAATTTTCACCACGGACAACAAAACCGAATTCTCGGTCTTAGTGGATCGTGCGGTTGGGGGAGCCAGTATCAAAGACGGGCAAATAGAGTTGATGCTTCACAGGTTCGGCAAGTCCTTTCCGTGCTCTGCCCCATATGAGTCCTTCCTTTCTTCACATTAGAAATCTTTTACCTTCTCTTGCTTCATTCACCAGGCGAATGCTTAAAGATGACAGCAGAGGAGTGCGGGAAGCTCTCGACGAGATGGTGTGCATTGCAAATAACAGTACGTGCAAAGGACTAACGGTGCGTTATGTCGCCAGAAGTTCTCTGTGGACAACCAATTGTTTCTCTTCGTCATTTTTCCAAGTGATGTATATTCAGGTACGAGGACACTACTACATAGGCATCAACAAACGGGGGACAGGAGCTCGCTGGCGACGGACAACTGGCCAACAAGTGTACTCACCTTTAGTTCTGGCTTTTGCACATGAGGTAAGGATTGAATGCATTAGTTTTTTGAGGTCTATGCTTAAGCCTTTACCTGAGCAAAAGATAATGACCCTGCAGAAGATGGAGGACTGGACAGCTTCTCATGTTACCATTGCGACTACTATGGATTCAAGTTACAGTTTACCTCAGAATGTTGCTTTGATCACTCTGCAGGTTATTCAGATTTGTCTCAAATACTCTCTCCCTCCCTCCTTTCCCCTGTGAGATTAATCGACCTTTCTCTTTTGCAGGAGTTGGATGATGGAAGCGCACTACTACGTCTTGCACATCTTTATGAGGTGAGAATCATTTTCCCTTTTAGCCCAAAAAAAAAAGAGCTTTGTCAATCCACTTCATTTGAATTTAATGTCGTTGGTGCTGTGATAAAAACTCCATGTGAGACCTAGAATCAACAGATATATGAATCTTTGCAAACCCACGACCGTAATCTAACTATGGAGGCATTGCTTCTTGGATTGACTAAACTAACTCTATCAGGCTATTCACTTACTGCCGCACTTTCCATCGATTCGACACTCTCACAAGTCATTTTTTCCTACTTCAATCAAAAGAGAGGTGATTGATATATACCATATCGTATTCATTTCCATCTTTCTTGTTGTGAATATATCTAGCCTGGTGAAGATGCTGAATATTCGACCTTGGCTAAAGTCAATCTGAAGAAGATGTTCGCCAGAAGAACGGTACGTAAAGCTTTTACTGCACTAATGCTGAGGCTCTTCTTAGTGTCTGCCAACTGCACGAATTACTGTCTCATACTGATGGACATTGATAAATATGGTCATGACTACAGATAAAGGAAGTAAAGGAAATGAGCCTGTCTGCAAACCAAGAGAAGTCTGAAATGAAGCGGATGACATGGAAAGTTGAAGGGGAAGCCACAGCAGAACCCACTCCTTTAAGAGGGGGCCCTGTCAATGTCTCAGATCTCGTTGTCGAGCTTGGTCCCATGGAAATTCGTACTTTCGTGCTCATATTCTAGGCACTGTCTGTTATGCCTCGTTTTATGTAATCAATTAACTTCCAAAGTCTCTTTCAAACACTTTTTTTCATAAAGATGTTTATCCAGTGCCCCAAAAGGATACCATTTAGCTCTAGATAAAACCAATAAGTGCAGTTTTTTTTTTGGCTTTCCTTACTGGTGCACTTACAGTATCAATGAAGAAGAATGGTAGTTCAATTACTTGCTTAGTTTATTAAAGCAATCGGACAACGGCCTTCACAAGTTTCTCAGTGAGCACTCGTCCAACATTAATCTTTAATGAGTACTCGCCCAGATGATTGCCAGTTCAAATGTACAGAACTGTGTCCTTCCTGGCAGTTCTCTTCTCTGCTTTGGACTACCCTAGGAGTGCCCATCTCCAGGTTGCATTAGTTGGGAGAGATTAAGAAAATGAACATATTAACTTACCTAGGAACATCTCATGTTTGATGTCAGTGTGTGTTCAAGCTGAAGAATTACAGCGATGTTGCCAAGGTAAGGGTTCTATTCATCTTTTTAAAAAAAAAAATAAGAAACAAAACTAGAGAGACTAAAATCAGTGAAGAAAATCAATATAATAGACAGACTGATTATCAGTGAAAAAAAAAAAATCAAGATAAGCGAGCAACGTTCACAAGTGACCATGGCGAAAAATCTCAACGAGCGTCAGTCAGTATCCTCGTCCCGCTCCGAAAAGAAACAGACAAATGTCCCAACGAACGTCCCTTGCCAGTTGTCTCTTTCGTTTGGTCTTCCTTGGCCTGCTTCGTCCCGTCTCTTGGCCTTGGACGAAGTCCCCACAGCGACCACTTCTTTTCAATGGAGATGCTCGTTTTAGTACTGTTATACTGGTTTTGTCAGATCGCATTTCGCATATCTCAACACCCCTTGTCTGAAATTATAGAAGATCACCTTTACGAGCATGTCGAATACCCGGGACGATTGCTTTCTTTCTTTTGTTGAAAAGTGCGGTCCGACCTGCATATAGATAGAGATGAAATTCGATGAGTACGTGTTCGATCTTTGCCGAGGTTTATAAAGACGAAGTCTGACCATCATGACTGGACCGGACACAGTCATTTTTTTTCGAAAAAGATCGTTTTTAATTTTATTTTTCGTTTCGTTTGCGTAAACAAGTGAATCCGCGGCATAATTCTTACTTTGGCCTCACTGGGTTTTAATTACCCGATGTGCTGAATTATTGAATGATTGCACCAACACAAAGGAAGTGTCTTTGCACTTCTAACTAATAGAAAGAGACAATGAAGCAAAAAGACTTGGTCAGAATCTGTGCCAAATCACAGTCAAGAGTCAATATCCTACACACACCGCTATGAATTACAGGCCGTCCATTAAAGTCAAATATTACCGGCGGAGATCCACATATCACTCAATCATTGGTCCAACCTTTTGGTGAGTTCACCATTTATCAATCGTATCAAGTCAACAGTCACTGAGAGAGAGAAAGAGAGAGTAGTTGGGGTTGCTGAAATGGGTACTCTTGTGGCTTCTTGTTTTGTGATTGTGATTTTGGAGGTCGCATGGTTGTATGGAGGAGTGGATGGAGCTTACGTGAAGTACAACACTGCTGCTGGGGTTGTGGAAGGGAAGTTGAACGTGCATTTGGTCCCACATTCCCATGATGACGTTGGATGGTTGAAGACCATCGATCAGTACTATGTTGGCTCAAATAACTCCATCCAGGTCCTTAAATTTTTGGGTTCGAACAATATAGTGAAATTCGGCTATACTGTTCAGTTGATATATAATGATGCAGTGATGTGAATGGCAAAACGTTCTTATGTGTGTTACTGGTTGTTCAGGGCGCTTGCGTTGAGAATGTACTTGATTCCGTCATCAAAGCGTTGGCGCAAGATCCCAACAGGAAGTTTGTGTTCGCCGAGATGGTATATTCTGTTAGTTTTAAACTGTCTCTGATGCATACATCTGAAGGCTCGTTTTTGTTTTGATCAGCTTCAAACCATGTTTTTGAGTTCTCTGCAATCAGTCAATTTTTCAGGCTTGAATCTAGTTGATCAGCTCGACTTCGCTGGTCTAAAGCATTGTGGTCAAACTTCGATCCAATTGGCCGTCGTGATATTAATCCTTTTCATATTTATGGTTGACAAATCCGCAAATCCATTATGCATGACCTGAAGACACTGACCGGTTTGGCCTATAACGAAGTCAAAATCTTTGTGCAATGGTGCAATACAATTGCATTAGAAGAGCAACTGAACCTCCAGGCATGCCACCAAGACACACAGGACAGAAGATATTGAAGTTCAGCATTACAGTCCCACTTAACTTGAAAATGGCCATTACATGATTCTCGTTTTTAATTTCATGTTGCAAAATGAAGATGTACTTCGGCAAGATGAACCTTTGAAATTATGTAGCCACATGCTTCCTGTCTTTTATGCTTCATGAACACTACATCTGATAGTACCTGTTACCATTTTTTCCCCGTGAATATTGATTGTTATTCTGCAGTAAAGACAACTGGCATTCAATAATCTAAACACAGAAGAAAAATTTGATGCCTAAGACTATGCAATCTTTACACAACTTTTGCCTTTATATTCTCGTGAACTTGCATACCGGTTCTCTTAATCTTATCAGCGTCAGTTCATGCCCCTTAATTGCTTATTCTCAGAGTCGTCTTCTATTACCCTCAATTGAGGCCAAAAAGGAAAAAGAGAGTAGAGAAACTGTGATTTAACCAAAATAGATTTAACTTATCAAGAAATTGTATACTTTGCTATGCTTGTAAGATAATGCACTTTGTAATACTTGTTTATCTTGATAGATGCAGATCATAGCCAACTTCTACTTCTTTTAAAGTGTACCTCACTAATTTTTGCTCACGATTGTTAAATAATCGTAATTTCAGTGAACAGACAGTTGTTCTTATGCTGTAGCTTCTTCACGTCAGGCCTTCACTCATTCCCTCCACTGTCCACTTACAAACGAGTTTAACTTGATAGAGTAACTAACGAATTTCATGACTTGATAGGCTTTCTTCCAAAGATGGTGGTTAGAGCAAAGTCCAGAAACACAAGAGCAAGTGAGGAAACTTGTGAATGCTGGCCAATTTGAATTCATGTATGCAGTCAGTAAGCATTTAACGGGGTCTATGGCAATCTCTGCACTACTACTGCCCTGACAGTAATGTTGGCAATTTGCAGAAATGGCGGATGGTGTATGCATGACGAGGCAACAACTCATTACATCGACATGATTGACCAAACAACTCTGGGTCATGGCCTGATAAAGTCACAATTCAACAAAGTTCCTCGAGTTGGATGGCAAATTGATCCATTTGGACATTCTGCCGTGCAAGCTTACCTACTTGGAGCTGAGGTAGAAGATTCTATCTAAGGTTTTCTCGATGTCAACCTTTTCTGTTTTCACCTTCCAATCAGTCCTAAGTGTAGCTCTGAGTTATTTTTTTTGTTTTGATGTCTGCACACTATGATGCAACCATTAGACTTTGAGAAGTATCATGTTGTCTAACTTTCTATGTCATTAAATGAAAAAAGAGTTGCTCAGCATGGTCTTTTTCCCAATAAATTTTCCATGCTTTGAGTTGTATTTCCTATTAAAGGATCATCACCATTTTTGCAGATTGGATTTGATTCAATGCATTTTGCGAGGATTGACTATCAAGACAGAGCGAATCGCAAGAATGATAAATCTCTCGAGGTTATATGGCGTGGGTCTAAAACATTTGGTTCCTCATCTCAGGTTTGAAACAGAAGCAACCTCATTACCTTCATTTTCCTTGGTTACTTCACCCCAAAGATTAATATCATGTGCTTGTCTGTGCCTTTGTAGATTTTCGCAAATGCATTTCCCATTCACTATAGTCCACCGGAAGGTTTTAATTTTGGAGTGTCTAATGATTTTGAGCCTGTTCAGGTGTGTGCTGTTATTCAACCAAATTAATCACTTTCAAGCTTCTTTTTTGTGGCAGACAGATTCACATTTGAGATATTCAAACTGCAGGATAATACTCTCCTATATGACTACAATGTCGAAAAAAGAGTGAATGATTTTATTGGTGCTGCAATGACACAGGTATATTCGTAGCTTTTTGCAGACAACAGGTTTGTAGTATCTTGGTTTGTCTCAGACCAAAACTGACCATTGTCAAATAAATATATTTGAATAAACATCATTGAGGTACAAATACAGGAACTCATTTTTCCCAATGAACAGGCAAATGTTACAAGAACAAATCACATTATGTGGACCATGGGTGATGATTTTGCGTACCAGTACGCTGAGTCTTGGTTCAAGCAGATGGACAAATTCATTCATTATGTTAACAAGGTAAAACTACCTGCTTTACTATTTGCTTTTATGATTGTGATATGCGAGTGTTTATGCATCAAAACACTTGAAGTTTGGCAAAGCCCATTTCCAGTCACAGATAATCTGGAGACTTCCACCAGTATCTTTTTCTCTGAGATGTAACATAAAAGGATCTACAATTAGTCTGAAATAACACTTGGTTTAAAATAACACTTTCCAAGCTTACTCTGGAGAGTAGAGATATGTTTTTGCCCCTTTCTTCTCCTTTTTTTTTCCAATGCACTTGCCATAATTTTCTTTTCCTGTTCCTGATATTTCTTCTCTCTCAGGATGGCCGGGTGAATGCATTATACTCTACACCATCTATTTACATGGATGCCAAAAATGCAGCAAATGTATCATGGCCTTTGAAAACTGACGATTACTTACCGTAAGTATCTCTTTTTTACCCATCTCAGTTGCCTTTATGTGATATATCTATTTCAAACACCATCGACAAGATATATGACTGACACTTGCCCCTGTGTACAGGTATGCAGATAGAAAAGATGACTACTGGACTGGTTTTTTTACTAGCCGGCCAGCCCTGAAAGGATATGTTAGGATGCTTAGTGGATACTATTTGGTATTGTTTCTCTTTATTGGAGCTCATACCATAACAGAACACAGTATATCTCTTCACGTTGTTGCGCTTTTGTAAGCCAAGTAGAATGCTCATGACTTAAATTATTTTGTATTCAATGCGTGCTTACAACTATGTAACTTAAGTTTCTAAAGGGATGAACTGTGATGTCTTGGAATTATTTATGTGCCATGGGCAGGGTTAATTCTTCAAACGAACATCTGAGAAGATATTGTGTTTTCCCCCCTTCCTTCTATGATAAATATCATCTATCCCACATATGTACTAAGTATAGCACCATTAAACATCACCATGACTGTGCTCTCTTTTGTATATATAGGCAGCGCGCCAACTTGAATTTCTTGTGGGGCGCAGGTCTAGTGGTCCTAGCACTTACAGGCTCGGAGATGCCCTAGGATTAGTGCAACATCACGATGCTCTCACCGGTACTGCCAAACAGCACACAACCAATGATTATGAGAAGCGCCTAGCGATTGGAGCTTCTGAGGTTGGAAAATGAAGTCCCATTGAATTTGCCCTTTCAGGATTCTTTGTTCCCAACTCTCATTTAATCTCTATATGCCTTTGTTCTAAAATCAATTAGGCAGAAGCTGTTGTTGATAATGCTCTCTCCTGCCTAGTTAGTAAGAAACCAGGAGGTCAGTGCTCATTGCCTGTTTTGAACTTTAGCCAGGTAAGTTTTAATTCAGTTCCTACAATTTCCGACAAAAAGGATTTGTAAACATTCTTCAAACTATCATTTAAGCTAGTCAGTTCATCGGGACTTAAATTTTGTCCAAAGACTAAATGTTTCACTTGCTCAAGATGACCTGTATTCATCTCTTGCTTACGTCACGTTTTTTACAGTGCCCTTTACTCAATATAAGTTTCTGCCCAGCAACAGAGGAAGATATTCCAGACGGAAAGAGTCTGGTAAGTTTTTGGGTTTTATGCTGTATATTCTTCAAAGAAATATGCACGTTCTAATAAAAAATTTCTTTATCAGGTTGTGCTAGCATATAATTCGCTTGGATGGAATCGAACTGATATTTTAAGGATCCCCGTGAGTATTTTACTTCTTTCCTGTTGTGCCAATAGTTTATGCATCAACAGAATAATAATTGCCCCTCGATATAATGTGGCAATGACAATGTCCACCAGGTTACTGATTCAAATTTCGTCATCCGTGACTCTTCTGGACATACCGTCGAAGCGCAACTTATCGATTTGGAAAATGTCACAATCAACTTGCGGAACTTCTATGTGAAAGCCTACTTGGGATTATCACCACAGCAGATCCCTAAGTACTGGCTTGTATTTCAAGTTTCATTACCACCGCTGGGTTGGAACACATACTTCATTTCTAAAGCAGCTACAGAAGGTTGGTATTTACATACTTGATTCTCAACAACAATCGTTCAAGCCTCTGAGATTGATATTTATATCATCTGCCAAGGCTTGGTAGAGTAGATTACGTGAACAGGGAGCACAATGAATAATGAGTCAAAATTCAAAACCTTAAGAATCTGCATGGACAGAACTGCGTCATGGAGGAATGGAGATGAGCCTAGACATTCTCCAAAACTATTCAGAATCCATTCGAAGTGCATGGTTCTGAGGCCGTAAAACCAATCAGCACGATTAATTTGACACAGCTTTGAAGTTGTCAGAGAGCCACGTCGACTCGTTTAAATTTACTTTCCCTCATTTGGGCTTCAAAATGATGCAGGGGAAAGTAAAACTAGTTTCCTTTCAACACTGGGCGATCCACAGAATGATACCATAGAAGTTGGACCAGGTGATCTGAAGATGCTATTTTCGTCAACCTCCGGGCAACTTGTCCGGATGTTCAATTCTAAAACTGGGGTGAGTCTAGAGAAAGCTACAGATTTTTGTTTAGCAACGAGATTTTGTTCCAGAGTGTGTTCACTGTTCTATTACCTTTTCACTGTGCATGCATAAAATCCATTGAAATTATCAATCTCATCCACTTCTTCAAAGTTCTTTGGACCAGAATCATACTCGAGACTTTTCTGTAGCAAAAACTTGTTCTTTACAAAGATTTTGTACAAGCCGAAGCAACTGGCTCTAAGAAAAGGCCTATTTTGTGTACTGCGAAAAGTATGTTTAAGAATGTCTCACTCACCAGTTTCTCTGAAATCTAAAATTTACATGCACACCACTTGCGTTGCTTATTGACAAACACATCTTCTGGTATCCAAACAAGTTATTATGATGAAATGGATTCTGGAATGCAACTTGGCTGTTTCAGCTCTCTAGCTTCAATCACGTCTTCCAAATAATAACTTTTGGACGCTTGATGTACCTATTATATCTTCATTTTCCATTGAGGATCAGCTGTATCCGTCTTTTCTGTTTAGAGCACTATCTCATCTCAATATTCTGCCTTTCTTTTGCTTCTTGGATTGGATCTCATTTGATTGGCATCTGAACCTACTTTCTTAATATCTCTCATATTACAATGTTCCCAGCACCTCTTTGTCCTCTGAGGACTTAAGAAGAAAGTGTAATTCTAGGGTTGAAGGGTCATGTAATCTATCAGCAAATAGAAAGTGCCCATTTATAGTGGCTAAAGCGAAACAATGATGAGAACTTCTCCTAAAATTTAAATGTTTTGATTCATATAATGACATTAGCTTTTCTTCCGGGTTTGACAAGGATTCAATGTCCTGCGTTATATAACACTCTGTCTCCTTCATCACTTTTACTTATTCAATTGCGTTACAGAGCATTCACAATGGTTTCTTAGATGCTACTGTGTGGCTATGCCAAATTCACTACATAGAATGTTTAGTTATTCAACTCAAATTTACCAGGTTGATGTACCAGTACAGCAAAGCTATCTCTACTATTCCTCAAGCATCAGCCATACAGATGATTCTCCGGTAAATCTTTCTGTGCTTGATTTATGATACTATGCAGACCAGAATGTGGACCTTTTCACAGCACAAACCAAGGAATGGTAGATAAATAGCTGCAAGTGATCAGCAGAGTTCTTTTATTGCAGGCTTCTAATTTGTATATCTTCCGTCCAAATGGGGCTCATCCAACTATTGTTTCAAGAAAAGTAAGCAGCCTGTCATTACTCAGCTGTGCCTACTCCAGCTCACTCTTGGAACATTAAATAATACCTTGCATTCAGTGATATTGTACATTAAATCTATTTTAACAACAAGATTGGACACATAAAAGTTTGTCCCCCATTTCAACCCTTGCAGGTGCCCCTGAAGGTTGTTCGGGGACCACTAGTTGATGAAGTGCATCAGCAGTTCAGTTCATGGATCTATCAGGTTATTTGTCTGATAAATTAAGTCCAAGCACATTATTCTTCTTATCCTGATGATTTGCTTACCTGTTTCCCTTACTGTCTTTTTTAGAACCTATGGGTTTTGGTTCCCATCAGCTTACAGAACTCAAGATACTTGAAGGACCCAAAAATGTCCAGAATGTAGATATTTTAACATAGAGTTAGACTGAAGCATAGTAGTTAACATTTGGCTTGAATAGCTAAGCTACTAATCGGAAATGTCGTTCATTTAACCAGAATCCTAGAACTAGAAAAAAAAAAAAGAAAAAAAAAAGAAAAAAAAGAAAAAAAAAGAGGACCTGTTCATTGCATGTTGGACATTCCCATTAGTAGCTTAAGTTTTTAAGTTTGATCCAAGTGATGATATCCGGTAATTAAGTTTGGTCTTGTACTCGAACATCGTTGCTCCCTTAGCAAACAAACTATTATAAGGGTTTTGATTTGATGTCAGAGAACTGGAAATTAATTTACTTCTATTATGCCCCATTTTTATTGCAAATTTAGATTCAGTATGTCAAATAACTAATTTCATTCCAGAACAGTTGGTGCAAGAAACCATGACACTATTGATATACTCTTTTGGCCCACTGGGTATGAACTGCCGCTAATGAAGTGCTTCTTATGAAGATCTGGACCAGCATAATGGCATCACATGAGTCAACTGGCTTGATTTTTAGACATCTGACTTTACCTTGATTTACTTTACTAGGTCACAAGATTACACAAGGATAAAGAGCATGCTGATGTTGAATTTACAGTGAGCTGCCCTTCCCTATTTTTCTTTCTTTGTAAACTGTGATATTCTACAGATGACAGAGTAATGCAACAAAACATTTGATTGGATTTTCCATGCTTTGCATGCAAAGTCAATGGATTTATTGTCACTACTGTCTCCGTAGTATCAGCCTCTTCAAACTCCAAGAAATTCTCCTAAGACTTCTTGCTTTGAACTTTGAAGATTGGACCAATTCCAACAGATGATGGAGTTGGGAAGGAGGTGATAACACAAATGACGGCAAATATGGCCACAGAGAAGACCTTCTACACCGATTCTAATGGAAGGGATTTCATAAAACGGGTAAATTCCAAAACCCTAGATTTTCATTGGATGCCACCTTTCCTTATAACATTCATGACTGATAATCTGAATATTGGTATAAGCAGGGGGAGTGCAAAGTTTGGTAGACTTACTATTGTTTTTTAACTCACTCCCCTAAGAAACATCTACCCTAGTGTTATAAATTTATGATGTTCTTTGAGTATTTCAAATTTCAGATGTCATTTGAAAGAAACGTTGGTTTGAAAGATGGTCCCTGGAATCTGCATTGTCATATTATCCACTAAGTTACATCGTAGCCGAAATGATGTACAACATATTATTCTCTTCTAGTCGCAGCGTTTATTCATACAACAGCCATCTTGCTTGTTCGTCAATGGTCCTAGGCTGATGCAGAAAGCTTACAATCGTTCCTGTAGGTGCGAGATTATAGACCAGATTGGTCCCTCACTGTTACTCAACCTATTTCAGGAAATTACTATCCAGTAAGTTCCTTAATCTAATGATATAGCAAATGATTGCGAGTGATAATATGGTCCTTGAATAGATGAAACGTCATCAACCTATAGCCTGGACTCATGAATATGTTTGTCCCCTAAACATGATCTTCTCCTCCAACACTATGCCCTCAGATTAATCTAGGGATTTTCACCATGGACAACAAAACCGAATTCTCGGTCTTAGTGGATCGTGCTGCTGGAGGAGCCAGTATCGAAGATGGACAAATAGAGTTGATGCTTCACAGGTTTGGCACCTCATTTCTGTGTTCCACCCCATATCATTACTTCCTTTCTTCGTGTTACAAATCTTTTAACTTCTCTTGCTTTGTGCACCAGGAAAATACCCTATAGCACAGGTGTGGTTGGACCTCCCAACGAGATGGTGTGCATTTCAAATAGCACATGCAAAGGACTAACGGTACATTGCATTTATCTGTGGACGAAGAACTGTTTTTCCTCGTTCATTTTTCCCGAGCGATGTTGTATGACCAGGTACGAGGACACTACTACATAGGCATCAACAAACCCAGGACCGGAGCGCGCTGGCGTCGGACTATTGGCCAAGAAGTGTACTCGCCTTTTGTTTTGGCTTTTGCACATGAGGTAGGGATTGCGTGCATTAGCTTTTTTGGGTCCATGCTTAAGCCTTTACCTGAGCTTTGAATGACCCTGCAGAAGATGGAGGAATGGACAGGTTCTTATGTTACCAGTGCGACTGCGATGGATTCGAGTTACAGTTTACCTCAGAATGTCGCTTTGATCACTCTGCAGGTAATTGAGTTTTATCTCAGATACTCTCCCTCTCTCTTTCTCTTTGGGATTAACTGACCTCTCTGTTTCACAGGAATTGGATGATGGAAGTGCACTTCTACGTCTCGCTCATCTTTATGAGGTGAGAAAAGAACTTCATTTGCCCTTTTTGCCCAAAAAGAAAGAGCTTCGTCAGTCTATTTCATTTGAATGCGATGTCATTGGGGCTATTATATGAAAGTCCACGCGTGATCTGGAATCAACAGAATTAAGGATCTTCACAAACCCACAGGAGACTGTAGTCCAACAATGGAGGCATCGCCTCTTGGATTGACAAAACCATTTCTTTTAGGCTATTCACTCACTACCACACTTTCCATCAATTTGACACACTCATAATTGATTTTGTCCGTCTTCACTCAAAGAGAGACGATTGATGTATACCACATAGTATTATTCATTTCCATCGTTATGCTTGTGAAAATATCTAGGCTGGTGAAGATGCAGAATATTCGACCTTGGCTAAGGTCGAGCTGAAGAAGATGTTCGCAGGAAGGACGGTACGTAAAGCTTTTACTGCTCCAATGTCGTTGCTCTTCTTAGTATGTGCCAACTACACAAAGTAGTTTTGTCACACTGATGACATGATTTGGTAATTGATATATGTGATCACTGACTTCAGATAAGGGAAGTAAAAGAAATGAGCTTGTCTGCGAACCAAGAGAAGTCTGAAATGAAGCGGATGACATGGAAAGTCGAAGGGGAAGCAGCAGCAGAACCGACGCCCTTAAGAGGCGGCCCAGTGGACGTCTTAGATCTCATTGTCGAGTTCGGTCCCATGGAAATTCGCACTTTCTTGCTGAAATTCTAAGCATTGTACATAATGTCACTTTTTATCTAATCGATTAACTTCATACATGCCCAGAGGGTAACCATTTAGCTCAAGAGGAAACCATTAAGTGCAGTTTTCTTGGCTTTCCTTAAAAAGTGCACTTATAGTATTAATGAAGAAGAACGGTACTTCAATTGCTTCCTAGCTTACAAAAGTAATCAGACAACAGCCTTCGCAAGTTTCTTAGCGAGTACCCTTTGAAGATTATTTACTTGGTCAGTAGCAAACAACCTTCAGCGATTACTTGCCCACGGGATCGCCAGTTCAAATGTACAAAATCATGTTCTTCAACTGTAGTTTTCTTCTCCGCTTTCAGACCGCACAAAGGGTGCCCATCTCCGGGTTCCATCAGGTGACGGTCCCTAGCCCTCACCCCAGCGGGCGGCGGCCCCGGCCGACACTCCCCCACCTTTCCAGCGAGCCCTCACCGCCAGCTGCCTCCCTCCTCCTCCCCCTTTTTAAGTAAATTAATTAATTAATTATTTTTAAATTAAATTAAATTAATTATTAAATTAATTATTTACCACGTCACCACCAAAACAACATCATTTTGACACTGTTTAGCCGCATAGCATGCAAAACGACGTTGTTTTGCACTTACTTCGCCATAAATTGCGCATGTCAGTATATGCAACCTAATTCTAAAGACTACCTGATTAGACACAAACGCTTATCAAAGCGATGCGAAGTTGAATTAACTTGACATGGTCCCCATAATGTGCACATGTAATAACCCCCCGACCGTCCCTCCCCCGGCCCGCGGGGGCCCCCAAATCCCCTTCTTCACTTTTCTTCTTCTTCTTCCCTTCTTTCCCTTTCTTTCCCAAGTTGCTCTCCGTCTTCTCTCTTTCTTTCTTTTATCTCGGTGGTCTCTTTTATATTTTTTCTTTTGACTTTTCAAACTTCTTTTATTTATGTTTTCTTTCCACCTTTGACTTTTCAAGACCCTTATCTTGCACTCAGTCATTAATCCATCAGATTTATTACTTAGGTGTCTTTGATTTGATTGGGTTTTTATTTTTATTTTTTTGTCTTTGCTAACAGGGATTTTTCACCTTACAGTGACAAGGGAAAGTTTGGGTGATGCTTGGAAGTCCATTATTAAATTTAAGGGCTCAATTCCTCTAAAAAGCATCGATATTAGGTTGTATCCCAATTCTGATTCAAACTTTGTTTGTTTGTGTTGTCCTTGTCAATATCACGGCGAATGTCAGTTGCTTGGTTAGATACACAATGCAAATCTTGGGTTCTTGATGAATGAAGAATGATATAGACATTCTGGAATAACTCTTGATGATCTAGAGTTTACATTCACGGGGCGAGGTTTTCTACTCTTGCACAAGTTCTCTCTTTGTGAGGAGGGCATCCCATCCTTTGGAGTCAAGTCAATGTTGTCTGTAATTTAAGGAGTTTGAGAGTGCAACAGCATCCTTTAATGCTATAGTAGGTCTAATTGCTCCGATATCACAATCACATTTGTTTGCAAATTACTGTGATATTCATATCTTTGAATTTGGTAGTGGACCTCATTGAAAGCGGATCATAAAGCTAACATTTGTGTGCTCTCAGACATGTGCACATTAGTTTCGCGCAAAGGTTTGTCTATGTTCTTTTTGAACCGTGACGAGGTTACTTCCATAAATGGCTCAGATGCAAGGGTGTTGAGTAGGTCACTCCCAATTGGAGATGTCAATGCAATTATGTATATTTGTAGTAGAATATGTATGGTCGTAAGTGTGTAAAAGTTTAAAAAAATAAAAAAGAGCAAAAAAAGAAAAAAAAAATCAAAAGAGATCGGAAGATTAATCAACATGATCTTCCACATCCAGAAAATCAAGGGACGTTGAAAAAGAAAACAAAGTGATCTTCTCATAAATACAAAATCACGAGAGATTAGGAGATAAATTTACGTGATTTTCATATCGTACAATTCCAATTGGGATTGCATTTGCTCCTATAAATAGGAGTCCTCCTCAACGGAGAAGAATATACAAAAGCAAGAATATCAGAGCAGCATAGCAGAAGAAACAGTTTTTTTCTTTCGGTGAAGTTGTATTCCTTGAAGTGGACTATGATCTCGTGATTTTTCCTCCACGTTAAAAATTCTAGTGTTATTTACTATTCATCTTTACCACTTTCATTTAATATTTTATCCTATTTAATTTTCACAAAAATAGTAACGGGAAAAATCATCTGGCCTTCTCCATGAATATTCTTTTCTTTTTCCCAACATGGGATTGTCCTGCGACGGGGACAATCTGGCAGGGCAGGAGAGGTCGTGCAATGCCAATCTCTGCGTGCTTGGGACAGGAGGCGGCATCTCTCAGAGGTAAAAAGTCGGGATCGCCTTTGGCCATGATCTCTGGAATAACAGAGGTTTAGGGAGTGAAACCACCGATTTGTTCCTTGGTCTTGGGAGAAGTTTGGTTCTCCCAACAATTTGAGCTTCTAGTGAAAAGAATAGTCTCGAAGTATCTTATTCTCTGTCGAATAACATGGCTGAAGCTTTTTGGGCTAAAGACAGACAATAAGGCAGCAGAAGGAGATCGATTAGAAGCAAACGACACTTCATCAGAAAGACACTGTCCTTGCGATGCCAGTTTTCTGTCTTGGTACTTTCCATGGGCAAATTCCATTTGGTTGCAATGGTTGGAAGGGCGAAGCTTTAAGGAGAAATGAATCGACATGCGCCGAATTGTGTAGTGCATGCTTGTCGTCTACTGGCAGAACGAATCAACACACACCGAAGTCGCGACGTGATCAAAGTCACCGGAGACCCCACAAATCGAGAATTCTAAACCGAGTAAATGTGGTGATAGTTGTTATTTAGAGGTGAGTTGTCGCCTTGTTAATGTGACAAATAAGTTCTTGTGGGTCGAGGCATTTGCTCATCACTGGCAGTGCTCCATTGATCCGGTTTTCAAATTTAGGTCTCGCTTTCGGGGTTGTGTTTCGTATTGAAGCCTCTATGCAGGTTGTTGGGAATTACTGATTCCCTAAAACCGGATTCGACATTAAATCGAACTCCTAAAAAGAGTGCGGAAGACGAGCCCGGGAAAAACACATGTATCACTGATCCTAAGGCACATTACAATATCGAACGTACCTTGTTAGCCACAGCCTAAACACCAACGTTGATTTGAAGAAGAAAGACCGATCCCGTTCTATTCGATGATGTCAATTGGCCTTGAAGGGAAGAGAGTGTTGTCTCTTGCTCTTGTTCTTCTTTTTGGAAGGAGAGGGAGAGAAGGAACGTACGTTCTGTCAAAAGGTACGTTCCTCCTTCTCTTTTCTCCCTTAAATACGTCCTCTCCAAAGGACGTGTCCCTTCGGTAGAAGACGCTCCCCCAAAAGTTACAACTCTTCAACGTATCCCTCCATCCATGGGCCCTAAACTTGTGGGCCAGGCTTTTAGGCCCAACATGGGCAGACGGGCCAACTTAGGCCCATCACATTAATTAAATAAAACCATCATCTCCCACTCGCACATGGTGGGCTGAACATGATCCTCTTTACCTCTCTACAACATTCATACTGGTGAATAGTCCGTGCGACCAGCATACTTTGAGAGCTCGTTGCTATACATCTGTTAGGAATATATAGCAGCTCATAATAGGCATCACATTCCGAATAAATTTAGTATGCAGTACTATAGATCGATCGATCACGTTTATATCTCTCTTGATCTCTTTTAAACAATGATATACATATTGTATTCACAATTATGATTATCCCAATGACAGTCATAATTGATCGACCAATAAATACAAAACTACAATGTGATTCTCCAAATCCGATCTTCCTCTTTCCTTCAAACTCTCAATTTCAGTTCAACTTGCTTTTTTAGAAATGTCCCATTAGATCAAATCAATTCATGATCATTGGCAACATCCTAAGATTGCAATCATTGAATAGAAATCTTGAGAATAAGTAAGAGTCATGAGGGCACTAAATTGAGGAACTCTTTTCCTCAAGAGTCTCATACGGTATAAAAGTTGAGATCAAACTTTTGCCACTCTTATTGGTCGTCTCATGCATACGTAGTATGAAATACGTATTGCAGTATTAACTCATTTCCCATGGAGCGTATGTCTACACCATCAATACCGTACAGATGATAGTTCAGACATACCCAATGTCTAACTTGAGTTCACATATCTACTCATTCACAAAATTCATCAGAACTCACATCTGGCATCTTAGACAGATAAAGTAAAATATGTGGGGTATTTTACTTTCGAACATAGTACATATCATGTCCTCATCTTAACACTTAGTTAAGACGATATATATATTTTAAGCTTGAGCTCTCGATTATCACCTAGATAATAAGCTTAAAAACCGTATTATCTCTATTTATCACATAGAAAATAGATGCGATTACCCGTGCGAGTGGGCTAATCTCTTATTAGTCCGACATACTTTCTCAACTTAATGTAATGCACTAAGCATTAAGATGCATAAATGTCAAACAAAGATTCATAGGCATTAATGATGAAAACACAAATTCATTAAATGTGAACAACTCAGGGAAGTTACAATATCCAATACATCAGACTTTACGCAATCCTAGAGATTTTACATGACCACAAAATACATCTCTAGGTATTGGCTTTGTCATAGGATCTGCTACCATTTTATGCGTAGATATGTACTGTAAGTTCACATTCTTTCGTGCAACCATATCTTTGACAAAGTTATACTTGGTATCTATATGTTTGGTATTGCCATGATATTTTGGATATTTGGTGTACGCTATAGCTGCTTGGCTATCACAGTTAACCAATAATGGATTTGCAGCTTTCTCAATAACACCTAAATGATCCAAAAATCTCTTAAGCCAAACTCCTTCTTGTACCACTGCTGATAATGCCACGAACTCAGCTTCCATTGTGGACAATGCTATACACGTTTGCTTCTTACTGCTCCATGATATGGCGCCATTGTTCAGTAAGAAAGCAAATCTAGAGGTAGATTTCCTTTCATCTAAATCTCCTCCACAATCAGCTTCTGAATAGCCTTCAAGTCGCAGATCCTTTCCTTGGTAATTCAGCTTGTAATCAGCAGTTCCCTTCAGATACCTCAGTATTCTCTTAACGGCTTTCCAATGTGCTTGACCTGGATTGGATTGGTATCTACTCACTATTCCAACTGCAAAACATATGTCGGGTCTTGTACACATCATAGTATACATCAAGCTCCCAACAGCACTAGCATAAGGAACATGTTTCATTTGTTCATTTTCTTGTGGAGTCCTTGGACACAGTCTATGGCTCAATCCTTCACCTTTTGCAATAGGAGTATCAATGGGGTTACAATCTTGCATATGAAATCGTTCAAGAACCTTATTTATGCATGTTTCTTGTGAAAGAGATAATGATCTCTTCGAACGATCTCTTGAAATCTTAACTCCAAGGATGTATGCAGCCTCACCCATATCTTTCATCTCAAAGTTGGAAGATAACCAACTCTTGATAGTGTCAACAAACTCCATATTGCTTCCAACAATTAGTATATCATCAACATATAATGATATGATCACGATTTTTGGATCTTTTGATATATACACAATGATCCTCATCAATCATTGTAAAATTTTATGCCATTATGGCATTATGAAAACGTATATACCACTGTCTTGACGACTACTTAAGACCATATATCGATTTCAAAAGTCGACATACCTTTTCTTCTTGGTCTTTTATAATGAAACCAACAGGTTGTTCCATATATATTTCCTCATCCAATTCTCCATTGAAAAAAACAGTATTTACATCCATTTGATGTAATTCAAGATCCATACTTGCCACTATTGCCAGAATAATGCGAATATAGGTAAATCTCACAACAGGAGAAAATGTTCCTCATAATCAATTCCTTCTTGTTGATTATACCCCTTCGTCATAAGGCGAGCTTTATATCTCTCTATCGAGCCATCAGCTTTACGCTTTATTTTGAGAACCCAATTGTTCCTAATAGCTTTGCGTCCTTTTGGAAGATCAACCAGTTCTCAAACATGGTTTAACTTCATTGACTCAATTTCCTCTCCCATTGCATGTATCCATTTTTCCTTACTAGGGCAATTTAGAGTCTCATTAATATTTCTTTGTTCATCCTCATCTTGTGGAGCAATCATAAAAGTTTCCCCTTTAAAGTCAAAACGTCGACGGGGAATACTTTTGCGACTTATTTGCCGTATGGGAGATTGTACACTTTGCACATCATTCCCCATTATGCGCCCACTAGAATTAGATAATGATGATGTCGTCTCATCATGTGGTTGAAATTGAGAGTGAGTTGAATTCAATTCATCACTTCTCAAATTACTCTCACTTGGACGAACTCCACTAATATTATTATCTTGATCCAAGGTTTCAAATAGGGAGTATTCTTCACCTATTTTGCCCTTCTTAGGAAATTCATTCTCTAAGAATGTGACATCCCGTGATTCGAATTCAGTTATACTTCCACTTTCCTACTCACATATGAACACATACCCTTTCAAGTGTTTGGAGTATCTTATGAAAATACTCTTCTTTCCTCTATGACCCAATTTCCCAAACTTGTGAGAGAACTCATGAGTATAGGCAGCACAACCCCATGACTTGAAAAAACTTAAGTAAGGTTTTCTACCTGTCCATAACTCATATGGAGTAGAAGCAACTGATTTGGAAGGCACCCGGTTAAGTATATAGGCAGTAGTTAACAACGCATTACTCCAAAAGGTGATAGGTAAGTTAGCATGCGTCATCATGGACCTAACCATTTCCAGTAGGGTTCTGTTTCTTCTCTCCGCAACACCATTTTGTTGATGAGTATATGGAATAGACAATTGTCTTTCTATTCCTTTTTCATCACATAATTTTCTGAACTCATCAGATAAATATTCTCGACCTCGATCGGATCTCAATGCTTTTATTTTATTGTCTAATTGATTTTCTACCAAGTTCATAAACCTTTTGAAACAACTTAATGCTTCAAATTTATGAGAAATCAAATAGACATATCTGAATCGAGTATAATCATCTATAAAAGTGATGAAATAAACAACCACATACCTTCCTCTCATATTCATTGGACCACAGACGTCAGAATTGATTAAATGTAGAGGAAATTTAGCTCTTTTACCTTTTCTAAATGGTTTCCTTGTCGTTTTCCCTACTAGGCAATGCTCACATATGGGCAAATCGATTTTTTCAATGTTGCCCAACAAGCCCTCTTTGGCTAGTCTATTCATACGTTGTTAACCAATATGACCAAGTCTAGCATGCCACACATTCACATCATTATCATATGAATTAGGAGACTTGAGAAGGGAATAACAAACATTTGCATTAACTTAGTCAATATCTAATACAATGAAGCCATCTAGAAAATAACCACAATCATAGTAGTTTGTATTCAAATACAAATCTACACCACTATTATGGAAGTTCACATTAAAACCAAACTTAACCAACACCAAAACAGACACTAAATTTCGACGAATCTCCGGAGCATATAACACATCATGTAGGAACAATGTGCGTCCACCACACATGTTTAATTGGCAGGTGTCAATACCTTTAACTTCAGCTTTGGAGTTATTTCCTACATAGATCCACTTAGTTCCAGTCGGAACTCGTCAAAATTCTACGAAGGATTCTCTATCCTTCGCTACATGATCCGTTACTCTTGAATCTACAGTCTACAAAGGATTAGACTTAGTCAAGAATACAGAACTTGACACATATGCAAAGTTCCCAATAATACAAGGGGTGTGTACCTTCTTTGGCTCGCGACAATCGCGGGCATAGTGACCCCTATGGTCACAGTTGTAACATTTCACCCTTGAAATATTCTTCACACGAGGACGTTTTCCTCTCTTCTGTTGGTTAATTCTTGGTTTCTTGCAAGAAGGACTTGATCCCTTGCTTTCCCACATATTGAACGAATCAATGCGCTTGCGCTTAGAGCTTGAAGCCCTTTCTGAGCTGAAAGCAACACAGCAAATATATGTATCATGCTCAAATGCCTTGAGGCGATAATCAGCTAGTTCAAGGTGGTGCACAGTATTCTCAAGATCTTCCATAACATGGTTAAGAGCTTTTAGTGCTTCTTGCTTTTCCAGCACATATCGAATTCTCATATTCAATATTTCACTATTCTCGCCGTTCAATTTGTCTTCTTTGTTCAAATCAGCAATTATGTTCTTAGTTGCTGAATCCATCGATCTGAACATATGAAACATATATGCACGAAATATTAATGCCTATCACTTATGCATCTATTTTGCACAATCCCATCATATTAATTAATAATTTTAAGTAAGGTTTCAGAATCAAAATGTCACTATATTTCCAATCATCCTCCAAAAAATCCTAACTTAAAACTATCATTAATATAATTGTCTATGCAAAATAAATTCTATAAAGCTAAAAAAACTTCTATGAACTACCCACAACAGTCATCAATAACAGAGAGCAAATAATATTTGATATCAAATAATGATATAATAATGATGCTTTCACATAATATAACTAACATATCAGTTGCCACACCAATAACAACTAAGTAGAAAACATTACATAAGATGTCCACAAAGCACACTAAATAAAGAAAATATCTCGAAAACATATAAAACCAAGGCATCATACTACGAATAGGGAAAGCTTCTACCTAGTTCAATTTCTTTTTCTTTTCCTCTGTAAACTTTTCAGGCATTCTTGACAACCACCAAAAAACAGACAGATATCCCTTAGAATTTCTCCTACGCACATTCATTCCCCGCCTAATCGAAGTCATTCCTTGGGTCGCAGTCTTTGTGGCTCCAACTCAATGATATTCATCTACAAATTCCATTACTAGCTCCTTATATCTAGTAAATCATTTGACCTCTCATAGGCAATTCAACACTCCTTGCCATTCTAGTAGAAGAGTGTTCATGAAGAATCGCTCCATCTAAGTATCTTGCATGGGATAACCGTTCCAAATGACTTCTTGAATTTTGTTGTTGACCTCTACAACATGATCAATTATGTCGCCACTCTCCCATCGATAACCATTCAAATCGGCTATCAACCCAAAAAGCCTTTCCTTTTGTTCATTTGACATTGTGCACACAGATGCGCGCGGCTTATAGGGAGGCATTGTTCCTGCAAGAAATGCATAACAAAAAATGGATTACATAATCCACATAGACATAATTAAAAAAGAAACACATTCCTTTTTTTTTCTTTTTTTATTTGGTCAACGGTCAACACTCAGTCAACGGTCAACGAACGGTCAATGGTCGCAGTCAAGGATCAACGGGTCCGAGTCAAACGGGTTGGTCGCCGGGTCGGACGGATCGACCCGACACGTGTGGCATGCGTGCGTAGCTGACGTCACGATGACGTCAGCTGGCGCGTGCCATGCACGTGCGTTGCACGTGCGCATGTCGACCTCGCGCGCACGTGCGACGCACGCGCCTGCGTCTGTGAATCGGCGCGTGCGTTGCACGCGCCAAAGGCGCCGATTCGCTCTGGCTGCACATGGGGGCACGTCCGGCGGCCTTTGGTGGCATTCCACCACTCGTCACGCTCGTCTCGATGAGACCTTCCATCCAGCGCCATCAAAAATGGATTTCGACTTATAGAAACTCGAAAAAATGGATGAACAGTGCTCGGGTGTCGAGATTTTTCCGCCCCAATCGGTGTCGGCCGATTAATTTCACGAAAAATCAATAAGAAATCATCCATAAACATGAAAGGGGTCGGGAAAAATATGAACAGGGCTCTGATACCAATGTTGGGAATTACTGATTTCCTAAAATCGGATTCGACACTAAATCGAACCCCTAAAAAGAGTGCGGAAGACGAGCCCGGGAAAAACACATGTATCACCGATCCTAAGGCACATTACAATATCGAACGTACCTTGTTAGCCACATCCTAAACGCCAACGTTGATTTAAAGAAGAAAGACTGATCCCGTTCTACCGATGATGTCAATTGGCCTTGAAGGGAAGATAGTGTCGTCTCTTGCTCTTGTTCTTCTTTTTGGAAGGAGAGGGAGAGAAGGAGCATACGTTCTGTCAAAAGGTACATTCCTCCTCCTCTTTTCTCCCTTAAATACGTCCTCTCCAAAGGACATGTCCATTCGGTAGAAGACGCTCCCCCAAAAGTTATAACTCTTCAACGTATCCCTCCATCCGTGGGCCCTAAACTTGTGGGCCAAGCTTTTAGGCCCAACATGGGCGGACGGGCCAACTTAGGCCCATCACATTAATTAAATAAAACCATCACATGCCATACTAGATAATTTTGACTAATGAATGAAATGTCTATTTGACAAGAAAAGAAGGATCTGGAGCCTTAAAAACCAGAGATCAGCACAAGAAACAATCCAAAGCAAAACCCAAATGACCGAAAACCACAAAGACAAAAGAAAGAAGAGAGAGACCAGAGCCAAAGAAAAAGTAGGAACCTAGCGATGGAGGCCCTCAAAGGAGGAGGCGACAAGATCAACGGCATTGTGGCGGGCCAAGACCAAGACGCCCGCGACGGCATGCAGTGTGTCGATCACCCCTTCTGTGCCAACCTCGGATAGTCCGCCTGTCGGAGCCATGACCTCAGTGGACATAATCTTGTTCAAGTGGAGCAAGTCCGCGGTGACCCAAGGCGGGGCATTGGGCAATTGCTGGACAAGGAGGTGGGCAATGACGACTTTAGCCTGAGGCGGCGAGGTGGCAGCTGCCACCGATAGAAGTCCGAGATCTCCGCCATGCTAGGCAACCAGAGGGTGCATAGAGGAACCAAAGAAAGACGAAAAGAAATGAAGTAGGAAAAAAATTGCCCCCATGGTTGGGAGTGACATGTGAGATGCTAAGTGGTCGTCGTCCGACCAGCGAGTGGGGACCCTATTTAAGACAGACAGTCGACGACTTCAAAGACCATTTTATTCAAAGAATGATCCTTACATAGCACTTGGATGGTTACATGAAACCCCACTGTAGAAACAATTGAATAATATCGTCTTGATAGCATTCCGCACCAAAACGAAAGACATAAATTTGATTAATAATGTGAAACGAAAGGCATATAACCTCTTTAGCAATGGAGAGAATCCTTGGCCCGACCTTGAATCTGCACACGTTGACTCGTATGGTCAACATCGCTGAATTTACACCTGCAAATTCAAGAAACAAGCATGAGATCAAAACCCGAGCCGAAAGCACCTAAAATTTTTGAAGCTTTAAACGTAGAACGAACCGCAATTTAAGTGATTTTGAGAGGAAAACAAAAAAGCCACGGCTCTTTTAACACTTGAACTTACTAGTGACCGAGAAGATCAAAAGGGGGAACAGAAAAGCAACTGCCAAGATTCTAAGTGAAGCCATCGGGCTAGAATGAGCTCGCTAGCAAAATGATTGTTTCACAAGGGGAATGAGAGAAGGGGGGAGAGAAAAAAAGAGTGCGAGGACTCGGAGTGTAAGGGCGAAGGTGAAAAGAGGGTGGGGCTAGCTATTTATACAGGTTGACATGACGGAAGAGAATGAAATCACATGGGCTAGCTATTAAGAGAGAGAGAGATTGGCAAGTAGCTTAGGGAAGAGAAACAGGTTTAGGGCTTTTTGTGGAAATGGGAAGAGGATGAAAGTGAGGTTGGATGGATGGAGACGGCATAAAATGCCCCATTTTTAGATATGACCAGTACTCCATTTATGTAATTTGGATTAGCGTGAGGTTGGAGGTGATAAATGGAGATGGCATAAAAAGCCCCGTCGGTGATGGATAGAGATGTCGGTGATGGATGGAGACGGTATAAAAAGCCCCGTTTGACCTCCAACCTCACGCTATTCCAAATCACATAAAGGGAGTACTGTTCATAGGTAAAAATGGGGCATTTTATGCTGTCTCCATCCATCACCTCCAACCTCGGATTATATAAAACCCATAGGTTTTTGAAAAGAAAGAGAAACTGCCGAGGAAATCATAGCCTCATAGGGATAAGCAGGAGCAATGTGTGCTTGGACTCAATTTACCAAACAAATGACGGTTGGGCATTCATGTAATTTGGAGACTTTTGATCTTTTCCTGTTCGGTCCTTGGAATTGATTTTCAGGGCCGTCCTGATCATGAAAATTTGGATAGCCCACTTTTGTTCAACTGATATTGAAATCCTTTAGCCTATGGACTTGTTTGTGTTGTGCTCGTCGGTTTCGTGGCGAATGACAATTGATTGATTAGATACACAATGCAAATCGTGGGTTCTTGATGAATGAAGAATGATATAGACATTCTAGAATAACTTTTGATGATCTAGAGTTTACATTCACGGGGTGAGGTTTTCTAGTCTTGGAAAAGTTTTCACTTTGCATGCCATCTTTTTAGAAGTCAAGTCAACGTAGCCTGTAATTTAGGGAGTTTGAGAGTGCAGCAGCATCCTGTAACGCTATAGTAGGTCTAAATTGCTCCGATAGCACAATCAAATTTGTTTGCAATTCCTGTGATATTCGCATATTTGAAATTTGGTAGTAGACTTCATTGAAAGCGGATCATGAAGCTAACATTTTCTGTGTTCTTGGGCATGCACACATCATTTTCGCGTAAAGATGTGTCCATGTTCTTTTTTAACCATGATGAGCTTGCTTCCTTAAATGGCTCATATGCAGGGGTTGTCCAGCAACAGGGGCAATTTGGCAAGGCAGGAGACGTCGTGCAATGCCAATCTCTGCGTGTTTGGGACACGAGGGGTGGCATCATAGGTAAGTTGGGATCGCCTTTGGTTGTGTTCTCTGGAATAACGAAGGTTTAGGGAGTGAAACCGCCGATTTGTTCCTCAGTCTAGGGAGAAGTTTGGTTCTCCCAACAATTTGAGCTCCTGGTGAAAAAGATAGTCTCGAAGTATCTTAGACTCTGTCGAACGACAAGGCACAGTAATGCTTTTTGGGCTAAAGACAAACGGACAATGAGGCAAGCTTAAGGAGATTGATGAGAAGCAAACGACACTCCATCCGAAAAACACTGTCCTTGCAGTGCCTATTTCAGTCTTGGTACTTTCCATGGGCGAATTCCATTTGGTTACAATGGTTGAAGGGCAAAACTTTAAGGCAAAACGAGGGGACATGCGCTGAACTGTGTAGTGCATGCTCGTTGTCTACTAGCAGAACGAATCAACACACACCGAAGTCGTGACGTGATCAAAGTCACCAAAGACCCCATTAATCGAGAATTATATGTCACACCCTGATCCACAAGAACAAGGGCATGACATGGCCATTATTTCGCCGCAACCTCAACATAACCAAAATTCAACTTGATATATATATATATATATATATATATATATTTGACAAAAAAATGACATTTGGTTACAATATCAGAGTATTTCTATAAACCACCAAACCAATATATATACCTCCACCAAAATTAACTCACAAACTTATCAACTACATGCAACTCATACCAAAAAGTCCCCACCACAAAAAGCCCTCCCCAATAACAAACGCTCACGACTATTTGTGACTTGCTGAAGAACCTAAAAAACAAGTAGATGAGAGAAGTGAGCTATCACAGCTTAGTGAGTAACACTTCTAGACGAATCGAGAAATCACTATGCACATTTAAGAAAAAAACACAACCATAACTTGCTTTGACATAATATATTCATAAAACAAATACCAAAACACCAATGGTCTAATCCATTAGTAAATCTCACAAAAGCACGTGTCAATGGTTTATTCCATTGATCAATCTCATCAAACTAGGCATCGATGGTCAATTCCATCGACCAAACTCAAATCACATGTCAATAATCTACTCCATTAAACAACTCATGTTAAAATGTCTATTCATGGTCACGTGTAACGCCCATAATAAGACAACCAAGATTCCCCTTGTGGTTAGGTCTCCACCTATTATTAGCCAGTGGCTCGGCCACAAGGATATCCTAGACTAGTATGCGCATACCCATACACCCCTCAGGGTCTACAGAGACATTAAGCATAAACATCCAATAATCCAACATCAGATTGAGAATCATCTCACAACTTAGACATTTGATATATAAATATCAAAGCATTCTTCAAGAACCACAAATGTTTCAAAATTCTTTCATAAAGGATTCTCACAAACCATCTTCAGACAATCATTCAAACTGAAATCAAAGGATAATTATCTCTTTTAAACAACAAAATGACAGTAAAAGCTCGATCCTATTTTATGCAACAAAAATGGGCAGAAGAATAGCCCAAGTGCCAAAACTTGGCATGAAAGGACACTCAAGTGCCAAAACTTCGGAAATGTACATTTAAGTGCCAAAATCGGAGTAAAGTACATCACTTAAGTGCCACTCTGGCCAAAATTCGGCCAAATTGCTGACGTTGCAATTTCTGGCGAGTTGGGTGCAAAATGGTGTCTTTTGCACGCTGACGTGGCGACAAATTGCAAAAGCGACGTCATTTTTGTGTCTGATGTATAATAATTAATATAAAAATTAATTAAATTAAATTTTATAAAAAATAAAAATAATAAAAATAAAGGGGGGGTGGGGGCCAAAGGGGCGGCTGAGGGTTGAGCCCTCGCCGTCGCCGCCGGGAAGGGCCGATGAGGAGGGAGGCCGGCGTAACCCATGTAAGCCGCCGGGAAAGGCCGACGACAGAGGGAGGCCTACCGACGGTGAGCAATCCCTTGCCCAAATCTGGGAGGGTCGCGGTCCTCACCGGCAGGCTCTCAGGGCCTTCGGAGAAGGGCCAGGGGCCCCGGCTGACCGGCAGTGAGGGCCGCGACCCTCCCAAATCCGCGAGGGCTCGCGTCTCGCCGCCAATCGCCAGCGTCGCTAACCCCTGGCTAGGGCTTAACAACCGACCAATGCTCCCCCCACCGTCGTTGGCCCTTCCCAGCGACGGCGGGGAGACAGCGAGGGCCGTGAGCCCTCGCCAGATCTAGGCGAGGTTGCCCTGGATCGGTCGGACTCCCCAACCCTCCCCCTCGTTCCTTCCGGGAAGGCTCACCTTAGCCACCCCTTCCCCGTTTTTTAAATTTGTAGTTTTTAAATTTTTAGAATATTTTAAATAAAATTAAGTTTAAATTTAATTTAGTTATTTTTTTATATTAATTATTTACACATCAGACACAAAACGGCGTCGTTTTTGTAATTTGTCGCCACATCAGCGTGCAAAACAACGCCGTTTTGCACTCAACTTGCCAGAAAATTGCCACGTTAGCAATATGACCGGATTTTACTGGAGTGGCACTTAAGTGATCCATTTTACTTCGAAACTAGCACTTAAGTGTACATTTTCAAAGTTTTGGCATTAAGTGTCCCTCCGTGCCAAGTTTTTGCACTCCAAGTATCCCAAACTCAACAAAAATGCTATTTATCAACTCATAGCATATATAATCTATAATGTTTTCCAAAACATGAGTTTAAAATACAAAAAACGAAATAGTATCACTCACTTGGAAAAAACCAACAATCAATTACGGTGGTAATCAAGTCGATGCACTCGAATTCCTAACAAATAACCAAAAAATAAAATTAAAAGACCAAGTGACATGATATTCTTATAACGACTGGACTATACTATGTCTATTTGTCGATGAAACTACACCTATGCGCCAATGAAAGCTCGCATTTAGCGGAAACCTATTGTTGTCCGCTAGGCACGGTCCATGCGCTAACTTTGTCGTGCCATAAGTTCCTCCACAAAATTCCGTTTCTAGCTGTTTTATATTACTTAAAAAGCTCTATTGACGTACTACAATAACCCCAAATCAGCTGCCCCAAAGTAGCACCGAAAACAACTAAAATTCAGGGCCAAAATTATTGTTCGCTACAGTTTCAGAACGCCACCAAACTTGAAAATTCCATTCCGGGCAAACTATAAACTCAAATCATGATCCGTAAAATGCTATAACTTCACAACATCCTAAATTATCATTTCCATGAAAATATGCAGCTCAACGACTCAAAAATCGGACTTCGCCACACAAATCTCCAAAAGAGTCCGAATTTCGAGCCCTAATTGTGATGATTCGTTCGAATAGACGATTAAAGGCTTCGATCACTTACCAATGTTGCAAAACGGAGTTAAGTTGGCTTGGTGAGGCGTCCGGGTCATGAACGCACCAAATTTTTTTTCCCTTTTCCCTTTTACCTTTCTCTTCTTTCTCTCCTATCCCTTGTTTCTGTCCGTGCTCCTCTCTCTCCCTCTCTCTCTTTTTATAAACATAGCCGAAGCTTCCTCTTTTCTCTCCTTATGCTGCTTTTGTTGACTTTTCAAACCCTCTTTCTTTTTTCCTTTTTTTTAGCCCATATATTACATTATAAACTCGAGTAAATGTGGTGATTGTCGATATTTAGAGGTGATTTATCGCCTTGTTAATGTGACAAATCAGTTCTGGCGAGGCGTTTGCTCATCAGTGGCCGTGCTCTGTTGATCCAGTTTTCAAATTTAGGTCTCGTTTTCGGGGTTGTGTTTTGTAATGAAGCCTCTATGCAGGCTACACTGATAATTTTGACCAAGGAATGAAATGTTAATTTGGCAAGAAAAGAAGGATCCGGAGCTCTAGAACCAGAGATCAACACAAGAAACAATCCGAAGCAATACCCAAATGACCGAAAACCACAAAGACAAAAGAAAGAATAGAAAGACCAAAGCCAAAGAAGAAGTAGAAACCCAACGATGGAGGCTCTCAAAGGAGGAGGCGACAAGATCAATGGCGTTGTGGCAGGCCAGGACCAAGATGCCCGCGATGGCATCCAGTGTGTCAACCACCCATCATGGTTGGGGAGTGACATGTGAGATGCACATGCTCGACAACCGTCCGGCAAGTTGGGACCCTATTTAAGACTACTCAACAGCTTCAAATGTTCACACGTTCACTCAGGACCATTTCTTTGAAAGAATGACTCCGCTTCGAATCCTTACATAGCAATTGGATGGTTAGATGAAATCCCACTATAGAAACAATCGAATAATATTGTGTTGACATCATTCCGCACCAAAACGAAAGACAAAAATTCGATTTCTAATGCGAAACGAAAGTGATAAAATCTCTCCGGCGCTGGAGAGAATCCCTGGCCAGAATGTGAAGCTGCACATGTTGACTTGTATGGTGAACGTCGCTGAATTTGCTCCTGCAAATTCAAGAAACAGAGCATGAGATCAAAACCGAGCCGAAAGCACCTAAAATTTTGGAGCGTTAAACTTAGAACGAATGGCAATTTATGTGATTTTGAGAGGAAAACAAAAAGGACATGACAAAAGACTCACATTTAACATTTGAACTTATCAGTGACCGAGAAGATGAAAAGGAGGAACAATAGAGCTCCTGTGAAGATTCCGAGCGAAGCCATTGGGTTAAGAAATCTAAGAATGAGGAACCGAATGGAGATTCAAGATACAATGGTACTAAGGATGAGCTTTTCTAATTGGAGCAAGCGCACGAGATGTGTGCCATTAACCATGAGGAGATCTTATATAGGCATTGCCAGAACCCACAACTAGCAAGGAAACCAATTATTAAAACTGTGACCTTAATTTTTTTATGACATCAAGCTGTACCAGTAGTTGTAGAAGTTTACGTATCAGAAAACTATTATGTTCAAATGACCACTAATTTTTCATTCGTCAACGGCTGGTATATGCATATAATAATGTTCATTCTTCAAGGAACCTGACATGGCTAGGAAGCTTTCTGGATGCTTCTCTCTCTCTGGGTGGAGTTTCTTTATTTAATTGTTGTATTTCTTTTTGGAGTTTTTGGGTTCAAGGTAAACATTAGGTGAAGCCGAGAGGGGAAGAAGCATGAAGACAATTATCGCATACAAAAATCCGATACTCCTTAAACTATTGGAAAAATTAAATGTTTCTTCATTATTTTCGGTATTATCTCCCTACACATTTAACATTTTGTGTCAATGAAGCCTGAATATAGATTTAAATATTTGGGCACCACGGAAATTGATCCATGTGAAATTAGATAAGTAAAGTTTGTTAAAAATGCAAATTTTTTTAGTTATATATGGGCCCAAATCCCCTAAAAAGCAAAAAATTTAGATCATGTCCTGATTTTGGCTCAAACGTTTTTTTGTCTCATAAAAAAAATACTGACTTCAGTCATTAGCCAAATGCAACCCTTGTCAAGTTTCCAATCAATGATGCTACTGAACTGACGTGTCATTCCATCTGTACATCACTCCCTCCCTTCATGAGTTTGAGCAGTCATGGTCTTTGCGATGAAGAAGATGAAGTGAAATAAAGGGAAAGAAACAAGAAATATATATAGACTGACACTTCAGATCTTTAAAAAATAGCGGAGTTATTACAATTTTAGGATTTATTGTCATTTTTTAAAAGTATATATTTAATTTTTTTTTTAAATAGCAATAAACCCATAACAATTTTAGGAATCTCCTGTGAAGATTTCTGGCGGACCAGACCAACTCTTCATTTTCTTAAAAATTAATGTGACGATTTTAATTTATTTTTTAAAGAAAAACACACGATCCATCGCTCGATTGGAACTACAGAATTGTTTGTTTTTTTCGGGTGTAGAATTAAGATATGGTAGGTCCAGTCCAAACGGGTTCTGATTAAGATATGGTAGGTCCAGTCCAAACGGGTTCTGATTAATAATTCCCCCGAAAGCAAGAGGAAAAAGTCGCGCAGCATGAGATTCTCCCAATCCCAGCCGAGGAATAATGAGTGTGCCCCGATTCAGGAAAAAGTCACACAGCATGAGATTCTCCCAATCCCAGCCGAGGTATAATGTTTCCATAGCAGCTTCTACTCTTGGGTGGTTGAACAAGATGGAAAAGAGAGCCAGAAATCAGATCAAATCAACAGAAAACCCATGGATCTCAAAGAAAGGGTCAAAGCCACAAGGACGGTGTAAATGTCCGATCCAACTTTTTATGCAATAATATGCCATTTCGTAATTCATAAAATATATAAATATAATCCATAGTATTTTCTGATAATGAGTTTTACAAACTCAAAAAAGAAATAGCACCATTCACTTTGATATGTCCCAAACCAAACAATAAAACGCACTTGAATCAATATACTTATGGTCTTATCATATAAGCATCAAAACCAAGTAAAATGTTATATTAACTACTGCTTATCTAAACTAAGCTTAAATGCTAACAAAATAACTCCCACGCGATAACAAATTGTTGATCTGAAGCGATTATTCAAACCTAAATACGACCCGAACTCACACACGAAATGCTAAAATTTTGCTCCGACCAAACCGTTACTTCAAATCAACGACCGCCAAACCCAATGACTCTGCAACACCACAATTCACCATTCCCAAGAAATTTCATAACTTAACAATTCAAAAATCGAACTTCACGCTTGATTTTCACAAAACTTCGTATATGCAACCTAATTCCAAAGACTATCCAATTAGACCAACGAGGGACAAAAACACTTATAGAAGCAATGCGAAGTTAAATCAACTTAACGAGGTCCCCATAGAATGCACATGTAAAAAACCCCCCCGCCCCTCCCTCCCCCAGGCCCGCCGGGCCCCCCAAATCCCATTCTTCACCTTTCTTCTTATTCCCTTCTTTTCCTTTCTTTCCCGAGTTGCTCTACGCCTTCTCTTTCTTTCTTTTATCTCGGTTTCTTTTGACTTTTCAAACTTCTTTTATTTATGTTTTTTTTTTCCACCTTTGACTTTTCAAGACCCTTATCTTGCCCTCAGTCATGAATCGATTAGATTTCTTACTTGGTTTTGATGCTTATATGATAAGACCATAAGTATATTGATTCAAGTGCGTTTTATTGTTTGGTTTGGGACCCTAATCTTTGATCTGATCGTGTTTTTTTTTTTTTTTTGGTCTTTGCTAACAAGGATTTTTCAGCTTACTGTGACAAGGGAGAGTTTGGGTATGCGTGGAAGTCCATTATTAAATATAAGGACTCAATTGCTCTAAAAAGCACCGATATTAGGTTATATCCAATTCTGATTCGAACTTTGTTTGTTTGTGTTGTGCTCGTCCAAATTATGGCGAATGCCAGTTGCTTGATTAGATACACAATGCGAATCTTGGGTTCTTGATGAATGAAGAATGATATAGACATTCTGAAATAACTGTTGACGATCTAGAGTTTAGATTTCGGGGTGAGGTTTTATACACTTGGACAAGTATTCTCTTTGCAACGAGGGCATCCCATCCTTTGGAGTCAAGTCAATATAGCCCGTAATTTAGGGAGTTTGAGAGTGCAGCAGCATCCTTTAATGCTATAGTAGGTCTAATTGCTCCTATAGCACAATCACATTTGTTTGCAAATTCCTGTGATATTCGTATCTTTGAATTTGGTGGTGGACCTCCTTGAAAGCGGATCATAAAGCTACCATTTCTGTGCTCTCAGACATGTGTCACGGGCCGAAAGAAGGCCAACCCAAGAGGTTCCTCGAGGACGACCGTGACGCAGCCTTGGAGGATCTCCTGCTTTCACTCGGGTTCTCGCCAAGTCTTCTCCCCGAAGTATCCAAGTGTGGGCGAAACCGTAATTAGAATCTATCTCTATTTATGTCGGTAGTTGATAGCTTTCATTTATGTCGGTGGTTAGTAGCCGCCATTAGTGTCGGTAGTTGAGGCAGTGCGATCTCGTCCGCTGACTAAGATCTAGATCAACGGATGTAATCAAAGGGCCTCGAGTATAAGAAAGGGGTGCCCTCCCCCTCATTTGTATCCATCCAATCATTTTCAGTAATAGAAGTTCCCTTTTCTCTCCAATGCTCCTCTCTCTAGAAGCTTTCTCTCTCTACGATCCGGGTGTGCAAGCGAGTGTGCAAGCGTTGATCGAGCAAGGCTTGGCTTGGGTGGTCCAAAGTTGCCCGAGTCGCCGCGCGGTCACGATCCCAATCGATCGGCCCGTGACAAGTGGTAACAGAGCAAAGGAGAGATCCACTTCTAGAGATTGAAGAGCGCCAATTGTTCAAGAGAATGTCGAGCCAGGATGCTGTTATGGATGGAGAGGCCGTGCAAGTCAAGGAACCTCACGGCCGAGCAAAGAAAAGAGATGCCTCGATGGATGCTGCAGCTGCGTTCGATGAGAAGATCAGGAAGGTCCGGAGTGCTGTGCTCGAACTCATGGAAGGTCTTGACGAAGTGAGAGACTGGGTCATGGAGGTTGAGATGTCGCTCCGTGAGGACTTCACGACCGGCCTCAACGAAGCTACAGCCCCGTTGCACGACAAGGACGAAGCCCTTGAAGCATCGATCGATGTGTTGAAGGAGCACGTCCAAGTGATCGAGGAGGTGAGCCCATGTAGGGACGAGGTCGAAGCCATGAAGGTGGAGATCCAAGAGCTCAAGACCGAGCTCGCCCTATGCAAGCTTAGCATACCAACGGTGCGGCACCTACCCAAGCGGTGTCCAAAATTGAAGTGTCGAAGCCGAAGGAATTCAAAGGCGAACAATCTGCCAAGGAGGTGGACAACTTCATCTGGAGCATGGAGCAATACTTTGGCGCCGTCAACATACACGACAAGTCGATCAAGGTACGAACCGCTTCTATGTTCCTTACTGATACATCAATGCTTTGGTGGTGCAATAGGTGCGATGAGACTAGGCGCGGTGCCAATCCCGTGGACACATGGGATGACTTCGTAAGGGAGTTCCGGGACTACTTCTTCCCCGAGTTCGCGCAGCAGGAAGCCCGTAGCAAACTCCATCGCCTCAAACAAAGAGGTACGGTCCGAGAGTACGTGAAGGAGTTCACGGAACTCAAACTCCAGATTCGCAACCTAAGCGAAGAGGAGGCCCTCGGAGCGTTCATGGATGGGTTGAAGCCATGGGCACTACTCGAGCTCAAGTGTCGGGACGTGAGTAGTCTTGCGAGAGCATTAAGCGTGGCCGAGTCGCTCGTCGACCTCACCAGAGCTAAACCGAGGAATAGAGCAAGAGAGTGGAGGTCGGATCGATCCGAGGATGAAGCTGGAGATGCTCCCCGTGCGCCGAAAGATCAAAACGGCCGAGTCAAGACATGGGGCGAAGGTACTTCCAAGCCATCCTTCCAAAGGGGTCGACCGCAAACGAACTACACGAGTAAGTTCGATTAACCCCCGCCTTCTCCTTGCTTCATTTGCCAAGGTCCGCACTGGACCCAAAAGTGTCCGAAGAAGGGTCGAATCAACGCCCTCCTTGCCATCGAGGAAGAAAAGAAGGAACCTAAAGAAGAGAAGAGGCAGATCCGGATTGGAGCGGTGAAGATGATCAACGTTGTCCAAGCTCGGTCGCCAACCAAAGAGAAGGGAATTACCTCGAACACAGACATGTTCTTCGTGGAGGTCGAAGTGTGTGGCCGAACGCTTTACGCTTTGGTCGACACCGGCACGTCGAACATGTTCATGTCGACCGAGGCGGCAAAAGCCTTGGGTCTTCGCGTGGAGCCATCCGCGAAGTCCTACAAACCCATCAATTCGGGCGACTTCCGTGGCATAGTGTGGCACCCCCAAAACCCGATAAGGTCGCCACAGATACTATGCGAAAGAAACCAAGACAAAAACAACTTATACAGCGATAGAAGAAAGATTCAGGCCGACGCTTAGGCGTAAAAATTTTCTTTTCTTTTCCTTTTAAAAAGGCTTTAAGGATTTGCGCAACTCATAGCGAAAATAAGAGGCGGGTCTCACCAACACTCCGCTTCCCTCACGACAGCACAATGCACACCGACTATTTCAATTAAAAGAAAGCACAAGGCCGAACCACTTTTATTTACATATATATTTACGAAGGGTAACACGGGTCGGTACATCAAAAGGGTAGGCCAAGACTCATCCATGCTCAACCTTCAACCTCAAAAAGGAACCCACGACCCACTAAAACAGCGTGTAAGGACCTCCCCTCGGACTACTAGTGTCGGCCACATCCCAAAAAGTTGCCAACTCCTACTCCACGTACGCGGGCCGTCACACCCATCCCGGTGCGTCAGGCGGTGGGGGTGGCAGCATCCCCATCATCACTCCGTCACAGCGAATGTGAACGGATACATACTCCTGAATGACTGGGCCTCCAGATAGACCCACGTCATAGGACACAATCGCGCGCGCACGGATGAACGTCAGTCCCGGCAGGGTGGGACAATCGATCTCAGTCAGCTCGACCTCCACATCAGATGGAAGGCCGTAAAATACTCCCCGCGTGATGGCAGGGAGCGGCATCGTACTAATCTGAAATGTTGGTCCCCGAAGGGGTAAGTACAACCACTCAGCAGATAAAGGAATCCAATCAACACTCAATGCATTTAAACAATACGAACAATTTCAATATACATGTCATTCATGCATTGCAGCGTACTTACCTCGAAGCCATGTATATGCCATCATACGTCATCATTAGAATATGTACATATCATAGGCCACAATTAATCATTATCATCACATTAGGTTGGCCATGCATGACCTCATCATACCTTATAAACATACCATCATGCCATCATATCATCATATTGTTATCTCATGGGTGAGTATCATCATACCATGTCATATCACTTATACATGTCATCATCATATCTTATGTACATGCCATCATGTCCTCATGTCATCATGCCATAGGTAATCATCATCATACCATATATGCATGATTTAATTTCCACTTTAGTTCTCAATTGATCATCACATCACCCTTTCTCGGGATCATCCATCCCATACTTTACACCCGCGCCCTATCTAGGCATTACGAGAAGAACCTCCGGAATTATGCCATTCATGGCCACCGGGCATCCGGCACCCCCGCATCCCAGGCATCTCGCATCCCAACTGGCATCACGAGGCATCCCCTCGGGCAAAGACCTCCGAGGCTTCCGGCACCCAACCATTCCGGGCATCCTGATACTCCCAGGGCCATCCGGCCATGTATCTCTATACATTCTGGGCATCATCATCCTCCACAAACAACTTTCCCATTTACCATTACTCATGTTTGCCAATTTAGGTCTCAAAATACCATGCACATGATGCAATGACAAAACAAGCTCACATTCGTTCTTGTACATGCATCATCAAGCATTTGCATACATGCAGTAAATGCAATCACCCATAGTAATTACGTTCTTATGGACTTATATGCCACTAATAACAATGTACTTACCAAATGCACTCAGAATTTATTTAAATTCCAATTTATTCTACTTTGCAATTAATTTAATTAAATAATCACACAAATCCCAAATTCATGAAATCAAAGCATATAATAATTTAATGCAATAAAATGGTGAATTTCCACAGAAAATGCATAGCCAATCAATTTCTACACAAAAGGCAATATTACTAAATTTCCGCATAGAATCTCGGACAAGGGCAGAATGTACAGTTTTCTAAGTAATTCAATTAAAATGCCCAGACGACCTCAAAAAATTATGAAATTTTACCAGGTTATAGTTAAGACATTAATCTAAACTTTTCACGCAGCAATCTAGGCCAAATTCATTTTAGATAAATTTTTATAGCCATACGAAGCTACTGGTCAGATTACTGAAATGTCCAGAGTCCTATGTCCGAAATATGGAGGTTCGACCTACCTACCCTTCTTCGTTTTCTCTGAAATTTGGATATGTTATACTTCTAAGGATCCCCTACAACTTTCATGAAAGGAACTTAGGCCAAACTACCAAAGGAAAACCTTCATATGGTTCCACGAAGTCTCGGGTGTCCCATACCACGACTCCAGATTCATCATCTTCAAGATCAGGTTGATTTCCTAAGCTATACTTGTTCATTTTGCTTCAAATTTGAGTATGTTTATCCTTAAGATGTTTTCTATAAGTTTCATGAAGAAGTCGAAGAGAGATTCGGGATAAAAACCAACATGCAGTCACAAATCTATCACAAGGTCAGTAAAATAGTTCCAGATCTAGGGTCTCCGATGAATGAGGTTTTGACCCCTTAAATCTTCATTATTTTGCACGAAATTTTATTATGTCATAGTTCAAGGTGTTAGCTACAACTTTCATGAAGAGATCCGAGCCAAAATCAAACTCCAAACATGCATGCAAGCTCCCACAAGATTCTGACTCCAAGGATTCGTGCGAGAACAGCATACATCTTCAAGAACAACCCATCCTAACTCCATTTTCGTAGCTTTAAACCACCAAAAATCCAACCAACATGCAAACACACATGCAAAGAGAGGTGATGGACCCTAGACTTGCCTTAAACGCAAAGAGGAACGGCGGCAAACCGCAGTGAACGGCGGCGAATGGCAGTGAACGGCGGCAAACAGCAGCTCCTCCTCCTCTCTCTCTCTCGGCCTCCTCCTCTCTCTCTCTCTCTCTCTCTCTCTCTCTCACCATGCGACACCCTCCCCTCATCCGGCCATCTCCTTCCTTAAGTTTCCCCAAAGGCAATCATTGCCTTGCCTTCCCAAGAGCCAATGCATGCAAGGCCTCCTTGCCACTTGGCAAGACACACATGCAATGGGCTTTGGGCTTGGGCTTCTTGGAAGAAGTGGGCCGGCCACTTCTTCCCCTCCCTTGGGCCAACGACAGCCCACCTTGTGGGCCTTAATGGGCCGGCCACTTGGCCCATTAGGGTCCACCCTTGGGCCCAAGGCCCAATCCAACATTTTTTTCCATTAAATTTCACCTAATTAAAAATCCTATAATGTTTAATCTATGAGAAAATTAATCTATAAAAAAATCCATGACCAAGCATAGATTATCCTCATTAATTACCTTATAACCAAAGTTTCAAAAACTTAAATTAAAAACACAAGGCACAAGGCACAAAGCCTAAAGAAGAAAAACTAAGGCTAAAACACAAACCAATAGGTAAATTCATTACCTATTTAAAAGTTTTAGGGAACCTTAGGGCTTGCCCTTAATTCCTAGGATGCCACACATAGGAGCAACTCCCGACGTGGACGTTAAGATTGGCGGATGGAGAGACAAGATGACTTTCGAGGTAATCCCACTTGACGACTATGATCTCATTTTGGGTATGCAATTTTTCGATAGTGTGGGAGCCTTGATCGACATGAGAACCAAGTGCATCAAAGTTCCTGATCCAAAATGCCCGTCAATGATCCCCATGATCAAAGGGGTGGTCGACACCAAGACCATCGCGTCAATCTGACACCTCGACAAGAGCTTGAAGGCCGTGAGGCGTATAAACAAGCTGACCGAGGTGAAGCCGAAGGTTGAGTTGGATCCCACTCCAACGCAAGCCATGCCGATTCAAGTGCTCTTCCCCGAAGTTGAGTACACGCCGCGTGCTCTGTCCAAGCCGAAGATGGAACCGTGCGCCAAGTCCGAGCTGATCATGGAAGGGTGCGGTCCTTCATACGTGAGCGTCCGCACCAAGCATAATCAAAAGAAAAGAGCCAGTGCTCGTGCGAGGAAGGTTGCTCGTCGAGCTGTGAGCGACGAGGGCGTCGCTCGATTGAGTGGGGGAGCATGTCACGGGTCGAAAGAAGACCAACCCAAGAGGTTCCTCGAGGACGACCGTGACGCAGCCTTGGAGGATCTCCTGCTTTCACTCGGGTTCTCGCCAAGTCTTCTCCCCGAAGTATCCAAGTGTGGGCGAAACCGTAATTAGAATCTATCTCTATTTATGTCGGTAGTTGATAGCTTTCATTTATGTCGGTGGTTAGTAGCCACCATTAGTGTCGGTAGTTGAGGCGGTGCGATCTCGTCTGCCGACTAAGATCTAGATCAACAGATGTAATCAGAGGGCCTTGAGTATAAGAAGGGGTGCCCTCCCCCTCATTTGTATCCATCCAATCCTTTTCAGTAGTAGAAGTTCCCTTTCTCTCCAGAGCTCCTCTCTCTAGAAGCTTTCTCTCTCTATGATCCGAGTGTGCAAGCGTTGATCGAGCAAGAGTTAGCTTGGGTGGTCCAAAGTTGCCCGAGTCGCCGCGCGGTCACGATCCCAATCGATCGGCCCATGACACATGCGCACATCAGTTTCGTGCAAAGGTGTGTCCATGTTCTTTTTGAATTACTTCCATAAATGGCTCAGATGCAGGGGTTGTCCTGTGACAGGGACAATCTGGCAGGGGAGGAGAGGCCATGCAATGCCAATAGGGCAGGAGAGGCCGTGCAATGCCAATCTCTGCTTGCTTGGGACAGGAGGCGGCATCTATCAGAGGTAAAAAGTCGGGATCGCCTTTGGCCATGTTCTCTGGAATAACAGAGGTTTAGGGAGTGAAACCACCGATATGTTCCTTGGTCTTGGGAGAAGTTTGGTTCTTCCAATAATTTGAGCTTCTAGTGAAAAGAATAGTCTCAAAGTATCTTATTCTATGTTGAATAACATGGCACGTTGATGCTTTTTGGGCTAAAGACGGACACTAAGGCAGCATAAGGAGATCAATTCGAAGCAAACGGCGCTCCATCCGAAGGACACTGTCCTTGCAGTGCCAGTTTCAGTCTTGGTACTTTCCATGGGCGAATTGCATTTGGTTGCAATGGTTGGAAGGGCGAAGCTTTAAGGCAAAACGAATCCACACATGCCGAACCATGTAGTGCATGGTTGTTTTCTACTGGCAGAACGAATCAACACACACCGAAGTCGTGACATGATCAAAGTCACCAGAAACCCCATAAATCGAGAATTATAAACCCGAGTAAATGTGGTGATTTATCGATTTGTTAACGTGAAAAATCAGTTCTGGCGGGTCTGATGCGTTTGCTCATCACTGGCAGTGTTCTGTTGATCCGGTTTGCCAATTTACGTCTTGCTTTGGGATTTGTGTTTTGTATTGAAGCCTCTATTCGGGCTCTACTGAATATTTTTGACTGATGAATGAAATGTCTATTTTATTTGACAAGAAAAAAAGGACGTGGAGCCCCAGAACCAGAGATCAGTACAATAAATAATCCAAAGCAAAACCCAAATGACCGAAAACCACAGAGGCAAAAGAAAGAAGAGAAAGACTAGAGCCGAAGAAAAAGTAGGAACCCAGCGATGGCCTCAAAGGAGGAGGCGACAAGATCAATGGCGTTGTGGCGGGCCAACACGCGGTGTGTCGACCACCCTTTCTGTGTCAACCTCGGAGAGTCCGCCCGTCGGGGCCATGACTGCGGTGGGTATGATCTCGTTCAAGCGGGGCAAGCTGACAAGGAGGCGGGCAAAGATGACCGGTGGCAGCTGCGGCGGACAGAGATCTCCACCATGCTAGGCAACCAGAGGGTGCCCAGAGAAACCAAAGAAAGACGGAAAGAAACGAAGGAGGAAAAAAATTGCCCCCTTGGGAAATGAGATGTGATACTTACTTGACAACTTCAATGAAGACTTTTGAATCCTCACAGATGGTTACATCAAACGCCACCGGATATGCAATCGAATAATATTGCCTTGACAGCATTCCACACCGAAACGAAAGACAAAAATTCGATTTCTAATGCAAAATGAAAGATGTACTATCTCTCCGGCTCCGGAGAAAATCCCTGGCCAAACTGTGAATAAGTTGACTCGTATGGTCAACAATTTTGCATCTATAAATTCAAGAAACAGAGCAGGAGATCAAAACCTAAGCCGAGAGCACCTAAAATTGTTGAAGCAACCGCAATTTATGTGATTTTAAGAGGAAAACAAAAGGCCCATGACTAAAGAACTCTTTAGGGCTTGAACTTACCAGTGAACCAGAGGATCAAAAGGGCCAACGACAGAGCAACTGCCAAAATTCTGAGCGAAGCCATCAGGCTAACTCAAAATGCTGGATACCACGCTTGCTTGCTTAAATTAATCCTCTCTTCCTCGCTCGCTAGCAAAATACTCGTTTCAGGCAGATAGGGAAAGAGATTAGGGGAGAGAGAGAGAGAGAGTGCGAGGAATCGGAGTGGAGGGGCGAAGGTGAAGAGAGGAGAGAGGATTGGGGAGGCTAGTTATATACGCCACCAGCAGGAGGGCATTCTCGTGACCTGGCCCGGACAACTCCCCCCGCCCCCCTCGAGTCCCCAGGGGTGGTCCGAAACGTCTTCAAAATCTCCCTTTGACCGTCGTACTCTCTCTCTCTCTCTCATCTTTCTTCGGAAGAGGTAGGAGAAAGAAAGAAGCTTCTAATAAAAACATTTGGGTGAATCCAGTGGGGAGTTGGATTATTATGTAAGTTACACGCCTCCTCCTTCCTATGCCTACAAGGTCCTCCCTTCTCAAAAGCGCATGTCCTCCCTCTGTTTCTTCAATAGGAGGCTCCTCCCACGTGTCGGGATCCCAACCGTCCGCCGGGGGGCGGGGGGGAGGATTTCAACTTACCCATCGGCCTAACCGGCCCGACGCGTTTGCCATTTTCGCTTTTATTCAAGAAAGAGAGGAAGCTGATCTCAGAAAAGAGGCTCATATTCAAGAAACGAGGGAGCGCATGTCCTCCCTCCGTTTCTTGACCCTGGGAGACCAGGTGATTTCGCCATCTCCGCTTATAAATTATGCCGTCCTTCCCTCCGACCTCAGAAATTGTTCGCAGAAGATCAATTCTCCTTACGTTTCTCAGAAAAGCTCGTTCTTTGACGGTTAACTTACATAATACTGGAACTCCCCACTGGGTTCACCCAGGTGTTTTTATCATAAGCTTCTTTCGTTCTTTGACTATGTAATAATGGAACTCCCCACTGGGTGAAATTATTATGTAAGTTACCCTGCATAAATAGCTAGCCCTCGCCCACCCCCACTCCTCTCTTCATCTTCGCCCTTCCAATCCGAGTCCTCGCACTCTCTCTTTCCCCTTCTCTGTTTCCCTATCTGCTTGTGAAACGAGCATTTTGCTAGCTAGCGAGGAAGAAAGAATTGATTCCAGCAAGTGTGGTATCCAGAATTTCGACTTAACCCGATGGCTTCGCTCAGAATTTTTGCAGTTGCTCTCTCGTTCGCCCTGTTGATCCTCTCGGTCACTGGTAAGTTCAAGCCCTAAATTAGTTCTTTAGTCATGGCTTTTTTGTTTTTCTCTTAAAATCACATAAATTGCCGTTCAAGCTTCAACAATTTTAGGTGCTCTCGGCTCGGGTTTTGATCTCCTGCTCTGTTTCAGGTGCAAAATCGTTGACCATACGAGTCAACTTGTTCACGGTCTCCGGAGCCGGAGAGATTGTACGTCTTTCATTTCGCATTGAAAATCAAATTTCTGTCTTTCGTTTCGGGGCGGCTGTCAAGACAATATTATCCGATCACATATACGGTGGGATTGGATGTAACCATCCAAGCGCTTTGTGAGGATTCAAAGTCTGAGTCTTTCTTCCGAAAAAAACAAAGGTCTTCATTGAAGTTGTCGAGTAAGTCTGTATTAAATAAGGTCTCGAATCGCCAGCCGGTCGGCGACCACTTAGCATCTCACATTTCACTCCCCAACTATGATGGGGGCAATTTTTTTCCTCCTTCATTTCTTTCCGTCTTTCTTTGGTTTCTCTGGCACCCTCGCCTAGCATGGCGGAGATCTTGTACTGATCTTTCTCTTCTTTCTTTTGCCTCTGTGGTTTTCGGTCATTTGGGTTTTGCTTTGGATTGTTTCTTGTATTGATCTCTGGTTCTGGCGCTCCACTTCCTTTTTTTCTTGTCAAATAGACATTTCATTCAGCAGTCACAAATATTCAGTAGAGCCCGCATAGAGGCTTCAATACAAAACACAAATCCCAAAGCAAGACGTAAATTGGCAAACCGGATCAACAGAACACTGCCAGTGAACTTAAACTGGCTAAGAGAATACTTGTCCAAGTGTAGAAAATCTCACCCCGTGAATGTAAACTCTAGATCATCAATAGTTATTCCAGAATGTCTATATCATTCTTCATTCATCAAGAACCCAAGATTCGCATTGTGTGTCTAATCAAGCAACTGGCATTCGTGATGATATTGACGAGCACAGCACAAACAAATCCATAGGCTAAGGGATTCCAATATCATTTGAACAAAAATGGGCTATCCAAATTTTCATAATAAGGAAGGCCTTGAAAATCAATTGCAAATATTGAACAGGAAAAGATTAAAAGCCTCCAAATTACATGAATGCTCAACTATCATTTGGTTGATAAATTGAGTCCAAGCACACATTGCTCCTGCTAATCCCTGTGAGGCTATGATTTCCTTGGCTGTTTATCTTTCTTTTGAAGAACCTATGGGTTTTAGTTCCCGTGGGCTGACAAAACTCAAGATACTTGAAGGACCCAAGAATGTAGATATTTCAACAAGGAGTTAGGACTGAAGCATTGTAGTTAACATATGGCTTGAATAGCTAAGCTACTAATCAGAAGTGTCATTCATTTAACCAGACGATGGGACAGTCACATTAATTGCTAAGTTTTCAAGTTCAATCCGAGTTTAAGTTTGCTTTTGTACTCTGAACAAAGTTGCTACCTTGGTAAACAAGCAATTATGAGGATTTTGATTTGACAATAGAGAACTGGGGGTAATTTACTTCTATGATGCCCCTTTTTATTGCTAATTTAGATCAAGTAAGTCGATTAACCAACTTCATTCCAAAACACTTGGAGCAAGAAAGCATGACATTCTTGAAAAAAACCCTTTTTGCTTCCTGCTGCTAATCAAGCGCTATATTTTATGATGTTTGGGACCGGCACAGAGAGAACACATGAGACAAATGGCTTGTCTCCCGGACATCTTATTTTACTTTTTCGCTTTATCAGGTCACGAGATTATACAAGGACAAAGAGCAGGCTGATGTCGAATTTGCAGTGAGTTGCCCCTCTCTTTATCTGCTGCTTTGGTAAACTATGCTTTTTAACATGCGATAGAATTGGTAAATTCAGCAACAAAATAGTCGATTGAATTTCCAATGCTTTGCATGCAAAGTCGTTCGGTTTATTGTCCCTAATGTCCACGTAGTAAAGATTTAACCTCCAGTCTCCAAGAAAATCCTCCTAAGAGTTCTTCCTCTGAACTTTGAAGCTAGGACCAATTCCTCAAGACTATGGCCACGGAGCAGACCTTCTACACCTATTCTAATGGAAGGGATTTCATAAAACGGGTAAACTCCAAAACCTACATTTCCCTTAGATGCCACGTTTGCTTATTACTTGAAATTATTAACGTTCTCGACAGATGATCGCAATATTAGTACAAGCAGATGGAGAGCGAGGTTTGCTAGACTTATTATTGTATGCAGACTCTCTCTACTAAGCAACATCTATCCTAGTGTTAAGTTATAGCTTATGATGTTCTTTGAATGCTTCACATTGCAGAGGTCGTTTCAAAGAAAAGTTGGTTCACTTAACATCAAATGACATTAGCTGGAATTCGCATTTTCATTATCACTGAACTACATCTTCAGCAAAATGATGTGTAACAGACTTCCAGTCACGGCGTTAAGTCAGACAACGGCCATCTTGCTACTTCATCACTTGTCCTAGGCTGACATGAAATAGCTTATTATGGTTTGTACAGGTGCGAGATTATAGACCAGATTGGTTCCTCACTGTTACTCAACCTGTTGCAGGAAATTACTATCCAGTAAAAATTTTAAATTTAATAATTACCAAATGACTGCGAGCAACAACACGGTGCTCGAACATATCAATTCTATCAACCTATAGCATAGACTCATGAACATATTTTTCCCCTAAAAATGATCCTCTCTCCTATGCTATGCCGTTGGATTAACCTCGGAATTTTCACCAGACAACAAAACCGAATTCTGTCTTAGTGGGTTGTACCGTTGGGGGAGCTAATATCAAAGACGGGCAAATAGAGTTGACAGGTTCGGCATGTCCTTTCCATGCTCTGCCCTATATGAGCCATTCCTTTCTTTGCGTTAGAAATCTTTTGCCTTCTATTGCTTCATGCACCGGGCGAATACTTATAGATGACAGCAAAGGAATGGGGAAACCTCTCAACAAGATGGTGCAGATTGCAAAGAATAGTACGTGCAAAGGACTAACAGTGTGTTAAGTCGCCAGAAGTTCTCTGTGGACAACCAATTGTTTCTCTTCGTTCATTTTTCCAAGCGATGTATTTTCAGGTAAGAGGACACCACTACATAGGCATCTGTATTTTCAGGTAAGAGACACCACTACATAGGCATCAACAAACCAGGGACGGGAGCTGGCTGGCGACGGACCACTGGCCAAGAAGTGTACTCACTTTTAGTTCTGGCTTTTGCACATGACGTAGGGATCGAATGCGTTAGTTTATTGTGGTCTAGCTTAAGCCTTTAACTGAGCAGTAGATAATGACCCTGCAGAAGATGGAGGACAGCTTCTCATGTTACCATTGCGAGCACTATGTATTCAAGTCACAGTTTACCTCGGAATGTCGCTTTAATCACTCTCCACGTTATTCAGATTTACCTCATATACTCCCTCCCTCCCTCTCTGAGATTAATTGACCTTTCTCTTTTGCAGGAGTTGGATGATGGAAGTGCACTACTACGTCTTGCACATCTTTATGAGGTGAGAAACGAACTTCATTTACCCTTTTAGCCCAAAAAGAAAGAGCTTTGTCAATCCATGTCATTTGAATGCGATGTCGTTGGGGCTGTCATAAAAACTTCATGTGAGATCTAGAATCAACAGAACTATGAATCTTCGCAAACCCACGAGAGAATGTAATCTAAATATGGAGGCATTGCTTCTTGGATTGACTAGACTAACTCTATCAGGCTATTCACTTGCTGTCGCACTTTCCATCAGTTTGACACTCTCATGAGTCATTTTTTAGTACTTCATTCAAAAAAGAGGTGATTGATATATACCATATCATATTCATTTCCAAAAAAAATAAAAATAAAAATATTCATTTCCATCTTTCTCGTTGTGAATATAGCTGTTGGTAGTTTATTTATAAAACAAATGGTTAATACCCTGAAAAATCCCAAACTGGTACACCTGTGACAAATTTACCCCAAATTATTTTTTTGACCACCAAAAACCCCAAGCTGGTATACCTTTGACAAATTTACCCCAAACTAGTACACTTGTGACAAATTTACCCTTTGTTAGTTAATTTTATTGTTAAATTATTAAGTTAAATGACACGTGACAGTTAATTGATATACCGATTTAGGATTTTACACTCCGTTTGTCACATTTTACAATTTTTGTAATTTTTTTTTGTATTAATCCAATTTAGCGGAGAGTATATTTGTCACAAATTTATCAGTTTGAAGTTTTTTGCGGTCGAATAAATTAGTTTAGTGTAAATTTGTCATAAATGTACCAGGTTATGATTTTTTTATGGTTAGTCGGGGTAAATTTGTCACGGGTGTACCAATTTTGGGTTTTTCATGGTAAAAAAAAATAGTTTTTGGTAAATTTGTTACATGTGTACCAGTTTGGGATTTTGTAGGGTATTAACCCTAAAACAAATGAAGAGGTGTCTTATCTCACATCGAAAAGATGTGAGTGCGCACGTTAACGAGATTTGGCACTAACCAACGATCATTATTTTTATTTATTGAAATGAAAAATCGGATTTATTTCTATAAAATATTAACTATAAAGTCTTGTTGAAACAGTGCGACTGTTGACAAAAAATTACAATTATTTTTATTTATTATTTTATTTAATTCCGAATTTTTATGTCATTTCAACGTAACTTTGAGACATACTTATTCATTTTGCAACCTTTCTCGAAAGGTTGCCTTTGTTCTTTTTGCAACCTTTTGAAGAGTTGCCTCTATTCGAAACACAAAGATAAGTACGTTTGTTTTAAGATAAAACACATCTTTTTTCATCCCATGAGAGACCCTGGAATACTAGTATCTAGTATTCTCATTTAAAACATTGTTGTATCTCGGAGGAAATTTGCCGGTGACCATTAGAAACTTTGTGGGGCAAATAAATCATTGAAGAAAGTGATATCACACCTCAAGACTTGATCACTCGATCCGATTTCATTGTTCTACCCAATTCTAAGCCATATTTTCCCAACAATTTTAAGGATTTATTTATGCAACAATGGAGTTAAGGATGTGGTTAAGCAAAGGATGTGCGAAACGCAAATGGAGCCCTCTTCTTCGTTCCATGGACAAATCTCTCCCTGATTATTATGGCATTTATCTCCACTCATGGTGGCAATCGTGGCTCTCTCTCCTCTCTAATGGCCCTCACGTGTCAACCCCAAGAAATAGGACAGCCCCCTTGGACAGCAACACATTCTGAGCCGGTGATATAGCAATCATCAACATTGAAGTTATGGCCAACGTTGTGCACAGAGACAACATCACATCTCTTCGTCAAATTGGTCTATTGAAGCATGCTCTTCTCTCGCCTGTGTTCGACTCTGCATCGTTTGCTTTCAATGATTCCAAGTCGTCATCCAGTCTCGCAATTGGATCTGGTTCTCTCCTTACCTTCGCCGAAATTAGCACACGGAAACTTCCGTTTCGGGTCGTGATTGTAAGTTTCCGGGTGGGTAAGATGAGCAATCCGCAAATAATCGCATTCAAGGAGGTGTTTGTGTATTGAAGTACGCCGATCACTCGTGGGAGGTTCTGGAAAACGCTATTTATGAGATTTACAATCACAATGCCGGTGGCCTCTGCATGAAAGAGATCTATAGGCTCTCTCTCTTTTCTCTTGAATTTTCTCACTCTCTATTTTTTTTTTTTATCGGTTCATTTTTGTTCTGTCGTAAGGACAAGATGGCAGAGTCTTGAATTACGACGCTAATTTCCCGGAGCAAAAGGTGACGAACGAGGCTCTTACTCACGACGCAAAATCTATCGTGGACATATCATGCGAGATGGCATCGCATCTCATAAAAAGCGACGTTGAGGATGCCGAGACTCTGATTCACGAGATCAAGTGCAAGAAAAAGGGTGCTCAGGATCAAGGATGCCACCGCGTGGGCGACGCACGAGGTGCAATTACGGCGGCACGTCGGGTGCAAGGTGGCCTGATCCTACTCATTGTGCTCTCGATCTTCCTCGAAAGGTGTCGCTCTTCAGCGGCTATGTTGCCGAGAACAGTGGCGGTGGCAATGGGGGTGACGGTGAATATATGCCGAAGTGCATTTCGAAGAAATTTTTAACTCCAGAAATTTGGATGAAGCCAAACAGTGACAACTACTACAAGTGCGTCACTCGGCTGAAGAATCGAATAAGAACGGATGCGAAAACCAATGGTTATCTGTTAGTTCATGCTAATGGGGGTTTGAATCAGATGAGGACAGGAATCTGCGATATTGTTGCAGTCACAAAGATCATGAATGCCACTCTGGTTCTTCCTTCTCGAGATCACAAATCGTTTTGGACCGATCCCAGTGACTTCAAAGATATATTCGATTGGAAGCATTTCATAGAGGTTTTGAAAGACGACATCGAGATTGTCAAGTCCCTACCGCCCAAATATGCTGTGAAGCAACCCCTGTGACTCAGATGTCGAGTCAATTACGAAGCTCTTAGATATGCAAAGGAGATGGAGGAGGTTCGGATTATGAGGTATGATGTCAAGCATTGGAAGGAGAAGGAGATAGATGGCGTGGCGCGCCGTCTGCAAGGAGGGTGCCCCATGTCTCCTTGTGAGGCCGCTCTGAGCTTCCAGCACATGCATGCATAACTTTGGTCAACTGGACATCTGATTCTATTCTGCTAACCATTTCAAAATGTTTTTACACTATTGATTTCAAAGGACACTAAGGCCTTTGAAAGGCAGTATAACCATATTGTTTGTTATGCTCGAGTTCATGTCCCTTGCTTTTGGCGGGACGCTTATCACAGGTATGTTGTTTCTTTACATGATTCTCGGTGTAATGGTTGGTTACTTTGCTGTTCGATTTTAGAGGACCATCGCCTTGTGATCACAAGGGATGGGTGTTGGTCGTATAGAATGCCGCATGCTTCTTTCCTGGTGTAGCCCTATTGATCTTGTCCATTCTGATTTTCTCTTATGGGATTATCTCTTGCTAAATTTGCCATGGTAAAAGGAGATGTTAGTTTCATGCTCCATCGTTTTCTCTATTAATTTGCCCTGAATTGGGTCTAATTGGTAGAAGCACGTCCTTTTTTGGCCCTCCATTCGAGAAATTATGACCGTCTTTTGGTTTTTGTTCAAGCGTTCGCCTGTTTTGAGGTCAAAATTCGGATACACTTTCTTGGTTTTGTTGTTGACGAATTTGAATGCACCCAATCAAAAGCTCTTATATTGTGTTGAATCATGGACTCTTTCTGAGTGGAAAGTTAGAGGAAGTGCACAGATATTTCTGGAGATGAAGGACAAGCGGCTTTTGCCCGAGCCTAAAGTTGATGAGATGCTTCAAGCGTCAGTGTCGGGGAAGTTCTTCATCGACTCTCGATTCCCCTCCAATGAAGATCTCTTGCTGTCGCAACATTCGACCATTCTGTTCAGGAATCCGTCACATCGTAGATACCATTGACAAATCAGGTAGATTCGCAATGGAATTTTTTTTTTCCTTCCTGTGATGTGGTGGGTCCTCAGAAGGATGATATGAGAGCTTCAAGAAATTTAATATCATGAAGAAATGAGGTATGTTTATGCACTTTTGATACCTCGATACTCGATTCGCTCGCTATTATTGAATTGTTAGAGAATGTTGTTACATGCATGGGCTGATATGTAGTGCTCTATTTATGGAGGCAATCTGGAGATACCGAATGGGTTTTTCGGGTGTCCCTTATTTGGTTCTAATGTGTTCTATTTGATGTCCTTGCCCCTCATATATTTGATTTTATGGAATAGCATAAATGAGCCAAGAGAGTAAAATTGCATTGGTTTTCTATTTTGATGTATGTATTTCATCGAGGATGAAAATTTGATGATGCTAGTTGGATTACAAGTGAGAGCGATAAACAATCCACTAATGGATTAATTTTCACATTACTTGAATGTGTTGTTTCTTGGACCAACAAGAAACAAATATACATAACTTACTCAATGATAGAATTTGAATTTGTTGCTTTAGCGGCAACTAGGAAAGAGGCCAAATGAATTAGGATTTTGTTGTTGAATATCAAATTATGGCTTAGTCCTATGCCTCCTATTTCTATTCATTGTGATAGTCAAGCTACTTTGGCGATAATTTATAATAGCACCTATAATGGTAAGTGTAGACATATTAGTCTAAGACATGAGTATGTGAGACAATTGATTAAAGATTATACCATAACAATTGTCTACGTGAGGTCAAATAATAATATTGCCGATCCCTTGACAAAGGCTTTACTAAGAAACATGGTAATAATGACCTCATAAGAAACGAGGCTGAATTCCTTTAATTAAAATCACCAGTATTGGTAACCCGACATTTTTCTAGAACATCACTAGTTACAACATTTAATGGGTAAAAACAAGTTATTGAATGTGATTGTTTGATACTGACATAGTCCCGATATGAGAAGTCAGTATCGTCTGTTACGTTTTGTAGGTTGAATTGAATTCTTAATAAAATATAGTACAAATTTGTAATGTGTTGATAGTAACAGAAACACATAGTAGATACTTCACCTATATGAGCTTAGAAGTGGTGCCGCTTCTTACGAAAGTGAGGGTTGCTTTCTAGAGAGCTCATGAAACAGGATCAAGCACAAGGCCATTATAGTGTGGAGTAATATAGAACTTCTCACTAAAACAAGAGGTTAATGTATGTACAGTATGTCCGATTCTATCATATAAAAGTACAACTTTAAAGCCGAGCTACTTGTCACTTTGATAAAACTTTGAGATACTTGCACTAAATAAAGGTTTAACTCGAAAGAGATATGTATGTATTTTAATCTCACGGAAATTTTGGCTGTATATTTCTAATGTTTTATTTCTTGTTTTTGTTTTATAAACAAAAGTGGGGGATTGTTGATAATTTGTTTATAAAACAAATGAAGAGGTGTCTTGTCCCACATCGAAAAGATGTACGTGCGCACGTGAACGAGATTTGGCACTAACCAACGATCATTATTTTATTTATTGAAATAAAAAATCGGATTTATTTCTATAAAATATTAACTATAAAGTCTTGTTGAAAGAGTGCGACTGTTGACGAAAAGTTACAATTATTTTTATTTATTATTTTATTTAATTCCGAATTTGTATGTCTTTTCAACGTAACATTTGAGACGTACATGTTCATTTTGCAACACTTCCAGAAAGGTTACCTTTGTTCTTTTTGCAACCTTTTGAAGGGTTGCCTATATTCAAAAGACAAAGATAAGTACGTTTGTTTTGAGGTAAAACACACATTTTCTTTCATTTTTTCGTTTTCTTTCGAATTGTTTCCCATGGGAGAATATTAGAATTGCTATCTAGTATTCTCATTTGAGACTTTATTGTATCCTTGAGGAAATTTGCCGGTGACCATTAGCAACTTTGTGGGACAAATAAATCCTTAAAAAAAGTGATATCACACATCAAAGTCCAACTTGATCATTCGATCCGACTTCATTGTTCTATCCAATTCGAAGCCATATTTTCTCAACAATATCTTGTCCGGTGAAGATGCCAAATATTCGACCTTGGCTGAAGTCGAGCTGAAGAAGATGTTCACTGGAAGAACGTTAAGTAAAGCTTTTACTGCACTAATGCCGAGGCTCTTCTTAGTGTCTGCCAACCACACGAAGTACTGTCTCGGACTGATGGACATTGATATATATGGTTATGACTACAGATTAAGGAAGTAAAGGAAATGAGCCTGTCTGCGAACCAAGAGAAGTCTGAAATGAAGCAGATGACATGGAAAGTTGAAGAGGAAGTCGTGGAGGAACTAATGCCTTTAAGAGGGGGCCCTGTCAATGTCTCGGATCTCGTTGTCGAGCTTGGTCCCATGGAAATTCGTACTTTCTTGCTCAAGTTCTAAGCATTGTATGTAATGTCTCGTTTCTTGTAATCAATTAACTTCCAGAATCTCTTTCGTACATTTTCTTCATAAAGATGTTAACCAGTGCCCAACAAGGGTACCATTTAGCTCAAGATGGAACCAATAATTTCAGGTTTTTTTGGCTTTCCTAACAAGTGCACTTCCAGCATCAATGAAGAAGAATCGTAATTTAATTACTTGCGTCGTTTATTAAATCAAATGGACGACAGCCTTCACAAGTTTTCTTAGCGAGTACTTGTCAAAGATTAGTCTTTAATGAGTACTCGCTGGATGATCGCCAGTTCAAATGTACGGAACTGTGTCCTTCAGTGGCAGTTATCTTCTCCACTTTGGACTACGTGAAGAGTGCCATCTCCAGCTTGCATCAGTTATGCGAGATTAAGAAAATGAACATATAAACTTACCTAGGAACATCTCATGTTCGATGTCAGTGTGTTTTCAAGCTGAAAAATTACAGCGATGTTGCTTGGGTAAGGGGCTATTCCCTGGATTTCAGGGTTCTATTCATCTTTTTTTTTTTCAAAAAAGAAACAAACAAAACTAGAAATGTCGAAATCAGTGAAGAAAATTCATTTAAGAGACGACTGAATCATTAGTGAAAAACGAAATTCAGATAAGTGAGCAATGTTCACAAGTGTGACCATGGAGAAAAATCTCAACGAGTGTCGGTCAGTATCCTCGTCCCGATCCGGAAAGAAACAGACAAACGTCTCAACGAACGTCACTCGCGATTTGTCTCTTTCCTCTTCTCTTCCTTGGCCACGCTTCGTCCGTTTTCTTGGCCTCGGATGAAGTCCCCACAACCACTTCTTTTCAATGAGAAGCTCGTTTTATTACTGTTATTCTTGTTTTTGTCAGAATAAACTTCCGCATATCTCAACACCCTCTTGTCCGAAAATTATTGAAGATCCCCCTTAGGATCACATCGAATCCAACGAGCTCTTTATCCATTACCCGGGACGATTGCTTTCTTTCTTTCTTTTATTTTTTTGAAAAGTGCGGTCTGACTTGCATATAGATAGAAATGAAGTTCGATGAGTACATGTTCGATCTTTGCCGGGGTTGATAAAGAAGAAGCCTGACCATCATAACCGGACACAAACATTTTATCGAAAAAGATTGATTTTTTTTTTCGTTTACATAAACAAGTGAAACCGCCGCATAATTCTTACTTTGGCCTCACTGGGTTTTAGTTACCCAATGTGCTCAACTATGGAATGATTGCACCAACACAAAGGACGAACGTTTGCACTTCTAACTAATAGGAAGAGAGAATGAAGCAAAGACTGTGGACTTTGATGGAGTTCCATGGCAGCATCTGTGCCAGATCACAGTCAAGAGTCGATATCCTACACACACCCCACAAATTACAGGCTGTCCACTGAAGTCCGATGTAACCGGCTAAGATCCGCGCACCACTCAATCATTGGTCCAACTTTTTGGTGAGTTCACCATTTATCAATTGCATCAACTCAACAGTCACCCTGTGTGTGTAGTTTTTGCTGCTGAAATGGGTACTCTTGTGGCTTCTCTTTTTGTGATTGTGATTTTGGAGATTGTATGGTTGTATGGAGGAGTGGATGGAGCTTACGTGAAGTACAATACTGGTGCTGGGGTTGTGGAAGGGAAGTTGAATGTGCATTTGGTCCCGCATTCCCATGATGACGTCGGATGGTTGAAGACCATCGACCAATACTATGTTGGCTCAAACAACTCCATCCAGGTCCTTAAATATTCGGGATTGAAAAGCATAGTGAATTTTCGCTATACTGTTCAGTCGATTTATAATTCTGCAGATATGTAAATGGGAAAATGTTTTTATGTGCGTTATTGGTTGTTCAGGGCGCTTGTGTTGAGAATGTGCTTGATTCCATTGTTGAAGCGTTGGCGCGAGATCCCAACAGGAAGTTTGTGTTTGCCGAGATGGTAAATTCTATCAATTTTAGACTCTCTGATGCATATCTCTGAAGGCTTCTTTTTGTTTTGATCATCTTCAAACCATGTTTTTGAGTTTTCTGCAGTCAGTCAATTTTGTTATCTCAGGCTTGAATCTAGTTGATCAGCTTGACTCCGCTGGTCTAAAGCATTGTGTTCTAACTTCAATCCAATTGACCATCATGATATTAATCCTATTCATATTTGTAATCAGCAAATCTGCAAATCCATTATGGTTGACAAGAAGATACCAACCGGTTTGGCCTTTATCGAAATTAAAATCTTTGGGCCATGGTGCAATAGAATTGCATTAGAAGAGTAACTGAACTTCCAGGCATGCCCCCAAGATGCACTAGAGAGAAGACATTGAAGTTCAGCATTACAGTCGCACTTAACATGAAAATGGCCATTACATGATTCTCATTTTTCATTTCATGTCATTACAAAGACGTACTTTGGCAGGATGAACCTTTGGGATTATATAGCCACATGCTTCCCGTCTTCTATGCTTCATGAATACTACATTTGATAGTACCTGTTACCATTTTTTTCCCGTGAATATTGGTTGTTATTCTGCAGTAAAGACATCTGGTATTCAATAATCTAAACACGGAAGAAAGATTTGATGCCTCAGACTCTACAGTCATTACTCACCTTTTGCATTTATATTCTCATGGACTTGCATACTGGTTCTCTTAATATCAGCGTCAGTTTATTCCCCTTATTTGCTTATTCTCAGAGCCCTCTTCTGTTGCCCTCAATTGAGGCATAAAATGAAAAAAAATGAGAGCAGATAAACTGTGATTTAACCAAAATAAATGTGAATTATCAAATATTTATGTTGGAAATTGTATGCTTTGGCATGCTTGTAAGACAATGCACTTTGTGATACTTGTTTATCTTGATAGATACGGATCATAGCCAACTTCTGCTTCTTTCGAAGTGTACCTCACTAATTTTTTGCTCACTATTGTTAAACAATCGTAATTTCTGTGAACAAACAGTTGTTCTTATGCTATAGCTTCTTCACTTCAGGCCTTTGCTCATTCCCCCTGCTGTCCACTTCTAAACAAGCTTAGCTTGATCCAGTAACTAACGAATTTCATGAAATGATAGGCTTTCTTCCAAAGGTGGTGGTTAGAGCAAAGTTCAGAAACACAAGAACAAGTGAGGAAACTTGTGAATGCTGGCCAATTTGAATTCATGTATGCAGTCAGCAAGCATTTAAATGGGTCTATGGCAATTTCTGCACTATAACTGTCCTGACAGTAATGTTGGCAATTTGCAGAAATGGCGGATGGTGTATGCATGATGAGGCAACAGCTCATTACATCGACATGATTGACCAAACAACTCTTGGTCATGGCCTGATAAAGTCACAATTTGACAAAGTTCCTCGAGTTGGATGGCAAATTGATCCATTTGGACATTCTGCTGTGCAAGCTTACCTACTTGGAGCTGAGGTAGAAGATTCTATCTAAGGTTTTCTTAATGTCGACCTTTTCTGTTATCATCTTCCAATCTGTCTAAAGTGTAGCTGAGTTATTTTTTGTTTTGATGTCTGCACACGATGATACAACCATTAGACTTTGAGAAATATCATGTTGTCTGACTTTCTTTGTCCTTAAATTATATATATATATAAAAGTCACTTCGCATGGTTTTTTTCCTAATAAATTTTCCATGCTTTGTGTTGTTTTTTCCTATAAAAGGACCACCACGATTTTTGCAGGTTGGATTTGATTCCTTGCATTTTGCGAGGATTGATTATCAAGACAGAGCGACTCGCAAAAATGATAAATCTCTTGAGGTTATATGGCGTGGGTCTAAAACATTTGGTTCCTCATCTCAGGTTCGAAATAGAAGCAACCTCATTACCTTCATTTTCTTGGTTACTTCACCTCATTAATATCATGCACTTGTCTGTGCCCTTGTAGATTTTCACAAATGCATTTCCCGTTCACTATAGTCCACCAGAAGGTTTTAATTTTGAAGTGTCTAATGATTTTGAGCCTGTTCAGGTGCGTTCTGTTATTCAACCAAATTGACCACTTTCAGGCTTTTCTTTTTCTTCTGGCAGACAGATTCACAATTGAGATATTCAAACTGCAGGATAATACTCTCCTATATGACTACAATGTCGAAAAAAGAGTGAATGATTTTATTAGTGCTGCAATGACACAGGTATACTCTTAGCTTTTCGCAGACAACAGCTTTGTTGTATCTTGGATTGTCTCAGACCAAGACTGACCATCATCAAGTAATTATATGTGAATAAACATCATTGAGGTACACATATAGGAACTCATTTTTCCCAATGAACAGGCAAATGTTACAAGAACAAATCACATTATGTGGACAATGGGTGATGATTTTGTGTACCAGTACGCTGAGTCTTGGTTCAAGCAGATGGACAAACTCATTCATTATGTTAACAAGGTAAAACTACCTAATCTACTGTTTGCTTTTATGATTGTAGTATGTGAGTGTTTATGCTTCAAAACACTTGAAGTTTTGCAAATATCATTTCCAGTCACAGATAATCTGGAGACTTCCCTATGCGTCAAGGCTTTGGTACTTTCACCAGTATCTTTTTCTTTGAGATGTAACGCCAAAGGATCTACAGTTAGTTTAGAATAACACTTTCTAAGCTTACTCTGGAGAGGAGAGATATGCTTTTGCCCTTTTCTTTTTTTTCTCAATGCACTTGCCATAATTTTCTTTTCCTGTTCCTGATATTTCTTCTCTCTCAGGATGGTCGGGTGAATGCATTATACTCTACACCATCTATTTACGTCGATGCCAAAAATGCAGCAAATGTATCATGGCCTTTGAAAACCGATGATTACTTACCGTAACTATCTCTCTTTTACCCATCTCAGTTGCCTCTATGTGATATATCTATTCCAATCACCATTGACAAGATATATGACAGACGCTTCTTTGTACAGGTATGCAGATAGAAAAGATGCCTACTGGACTGGTTACTTTACTAGCCGGCCAGCCCTGAAACGATATGCTAGGATGCTTAGTGGATACTATCTGGTATTGTTTTTCTTTAGTGGAGATCATACTATATCAGAACACAGTATTTCTCTTCCTGTTGCTGCGCTATTGTAAGCTGAGTAGAATACTCACAACTTAAATTATTTCGTCGTCAGTGTTTTCTTACATCTATGTAATTTAGGTTTCTGGAGGGATGAGTTGCGATATCTTCGAATTGCTTATGCCATGGGCAGGGTTGATTTTTCAATTGAACAGCTGAGGAGATATTGTGTTTCCCCCCTTCCTTTTATGATAAATATTATCTATCCCACAAATGTACTAAGTATAGCACCATCAAACATTGCCATGATTGTACTCTCTTTTGTCTATTTAGGCAGCCCGCCAGCTTGAATTTCTTGTGGGGCGCAGGTCCAGTGGTCCTAGCACTTCCAGGCTTGGAGATGCCTTAGGATTAGTGCAACATCATGATGCTCTCACCGGTACTGCTAAACAGCACACAACCAATGATTATGAGAAGCGCCTAGCTATTGGAGCTTTTGAGGTCAGAAAATAAAGTCCCGTTGAATTTGCCCTTTTGGGGTTCCCTGTTCTCAACTCTCAATTTAATCTCTGAATGCTCTTTCTTCTAAAATCGATTAGGCAGAAGCTGTTGTTGATAATGCTCTCTCCTGCCTAGTTAGCAAGAAACCAGGAGGTCAGTGCTCATCACCTGCTTTGACCTTTAGCCAGGTAAGTTTTAATCTAATTCCTACAGGTTCCAGCCAGAAGGATTTATAGATGTCCTTCAAACTATCATATAAGCGAGTCAGTTCATTGGAGCTTAAATTTTGTTTAAAGACCAAATGTTTCCCTTACTCAAGATGACCTGTATTCATCTTTGGTTTACGTCACTGTTTTTACAGTGCCAATTACTCAATATAAGTTTCTGCCCAGCAACAGAGGAAGATATTCCGGACGGAAAGAGTCTGGTAACTTTTTGGGTTTTATACTATGAATTCTTTAAAGAAACGTGTATATTCTCATTGAAATTTCTTTATCAGGTTGTGGTAGCATATAATTCCCTTGGATGGAATCGAACTGATATCATAAGGATCCCAGTGAGTATATACTTCTTTGCACCAATAGTTTAAGCATTAGGAGATTGATAATTGCTTCTGGATATAATTTGGCAAAGAAAATGTCTACCAGGTTACTGATTCAGATTTTGCCGTCCATGACTCTTCTGGAAATACCATTGAAGCGCAATTTATCAGTTTGGATAGTGTTACAATCAACTTGAGGAACTTCTATGTGAAAGCCTACTTGGGATTATCACCACAGCAGGTCCCAAAGTACTGGCTTATATTTCAAGTTTCATTACCGCCATTGGGTTGGAGCACATACTTCATTTCTAAAGCAGCTACAGAAGGTTGGCATTTACATACTTGATTCTCGTATTCAAGCCTCTGAGATTGATACTTATGTCACCTGATGTGGCTTGCTAGAGTAGATTTCACGAACAGGAAGTAGAACAAATAACGAGTCAAAATTCAAACCCATAACAATCAGCATGAGGTAAAATGCATCATGGAGGAGTGGCGATGAGCCTAGACTCGCTCCAAAATTCAAACCCATAACAATCAGCATGAGGTAAAATGCGTCTTGTAGGAGTGGCAATGAGCCTAGACAAGCTCCAAAACTATTCCGAGTCCATTAGAAGTGCATGTCTCTGAGGCCGTAAAACCGATCAGCACAATTAATTCGACACAGCTTCATAGTTGTTAGTAAGCCATGCTGACTCGTTTAAATCTACTTTCCTTAGCTGGGCTTCAAACTGATGCAGGGCATGAAACTACTGTCCTTTCTACATTGAGCAATCCACAGAATGATACCATAGAAGTTGGACCAGGGGATATGAAGATGCTATTTTCGTCAACCTCGGGGCAACTTGTCCGGATATTAAACTCTAAAACTGGGGTGAGTCAAGTTAGTGTCATTGATTTTTGTTTAGCAATGAGATTTTCTTCCAAAGTGTGTTCACTGTTCCGTTATCATTTCACCATGCATGGATAATTGCATTGAAATTGTCAGTCTCATCTTATTCACTTCTTCAAAGTTCTTTTGACCAACTCCGAACTAGCGACATTTTTGTAGAAAAAAGGTGCTCTTTCCAAAGTACTTGTACAACCCCGATAAAACTTTGTAAGAAAAGGGCCATTTTCGTATTGCCAAAATAGATTACTGTGCTCAGTAGGATTGCTAGATAGATAAAATTGATTGCAACTGCAAAAAGAAAACTGAAAGTGCTGAGCTCTTGAAATTCTACAAACTTCTATGTTGAATATTTCAATTTTCACTCACCAATTTCTCTTGAAATGTGTTGCTCCTTGACGAACACATCGATTACCAAACAAGTTACAACGATTAAAATGAGTTCTGGAATGCAACTTGGCTGCTTCAGCTTCCTAGCTTCGAACATGTCTTCCTAATAATAATTTTGGATGCTCAATTGAATGATGTACCTTGTCACAAAGCTGATTAGAGAACCCGCAGCAAATAGTAAGAGAGAAAGAAGAAGGGAGAAGGAATAGAGAAGAGGAGAAGGAGAATGTAGAAGAAAGAAACATAGAGGGGGCTGTAGATTTCTGTAGTAACAGAAACCCTACATCCATTGTATTTATATTGAATATAAATTATATATGACAATAATACCCTTATGTAAGTAAAAAAGGAAATAAAACTCTGATAATAAAATAAGGAAATAAAACTCTTATAATAAAGGAAACTTAATTAAAGTAACTTAACATACCTGTAATATCTTCAATGTCAAGTGAGATCAGCTGAATCAATCTTTTCTGTTTACAGCACTCTCATCTCCACATTCTGCCTTTTCTTTTGCTTCTTGGATTGGGTCTCGTGGTTGGCATCTTAACCTACTTTGTGAGGATGTCTCAAGTTGTAAGAGCACCTCAAGGTCCTCCTACAATTTGAGATGAATGTGTAATTCTAGTTTGATGAGGATTTCTCCCAAAACTTAGACGTTTCCATTAATAAAATAACGTTAGCTTTTCTTCAGGATTTGACAAGAATTGAATGTTCTGCTATGTAACACTTCTTGTCCTTCCGTTATTTAACCTAGTGGATCACCTTCCAGTGCAATCACAAGGGTTTCTTATCTGCTACTATGAAGCTATGTCAAATTCACTGCATAGCATTTAGTTGACTGACTCACATTTACCAGGTTGATGTACCAGTACAGCAAAGCTATCTCTACTATGCCTCAAGTATCGGCAATACAGATGATTCTCAGGTAGCTCTTTCTGTGGTTGATTTGTGACACAATGTAGACGGGTATCTAGACCTATTCACACCACAAGCCCAGGAATGGTAGATAGATGACTGCAACTGCTCAACTGAGTTCTTTTATTGCAGGCTTCTGGTGCGTACATCTTCCGCCCAGATAGGGCTCTTCCAACTATTGTTTCGAGAGAAGTAAGCAGCCTGTATTACTCAGCTGTGCATGCTCTCAGTAACTCTTGGAACATTAACTAATACTATCCATTCGATGATGTCATATATTAAATCTTTCCTAACAACAAGATAGGACAGATAAGAGCTCATGACCTATTTCAACTCTCACAGGTACCCCTGAAGGTTGTTCGGGGACCACTAGTTGATGAAGTGCATCAACAGTTCAGTTCATGGATCTACCAGGTCACTTGTTTGATAAATTAACAACAAGCACACATTGTTCTTGCTTATCCTATGATTTGCTTGGCTGTTTCTCTTTCTTTTCAAGAACCTATGGGTTTTAGTTGCCATGGGCTTATGGAACTCAAGATACTTGAAGGACCCAAAAAAGTCCAGAATGTAGATATTTCAACAAAGACCTAGACTGAAGCATTGTAGTTAACATTTGGCTTGAATAGCTAACCTACTGATCAGAAGTGTCATTCATTTAACCAGAATCCTTGACGCAGAAAAAATGCTACTTGCTTATTTTATGTTGGACATTCACGTTATTTGCTTAAGTTTTCAAGTTCGATCCGAGTTTAAGTTTGCTTTTGTACTCTGAACAAGGTTGCTACCTTAGTAAACAAGCAATTATGAGGATTTTGATTTTCATTGTAGAGAACAGGATGGTAATTTACTTCTATAATATCCCCTTCTTGATAGCTAATTTAGATCAAGTATGTCAATTGACCAACTTCATTCCAAAACGCTTGGAGCTATCATGACATTCTCGAGAAACCCTTTTTGCCCCATCTGGTATGCATTGCTACTAATGAAGTGCTATATCTTATGATGTTTTGGCCTGGCTCAAAGGGAACACATGAGACAAGTGACTTGATTCTCATACATCTCATTTTTCCTTTTTACTTAATCAGGTCACGAGATTATACAAGGACAAAGAGCAGGCTGATGTCGAATTCACAGTGAGTCACCCTTCTCTATATCCGTTGCCTTGTAAACTAAGATTTTTAACGTATGACAGAATTAGTAGATTTAGCAACAAAACAGTTGATTGGATTTCCAATGCTTTGCATGCAAAGTCGATCGATTTATCGTCACTAATGTCTACGTATTAAAGATTTAACCTTCAGTCTCCAAGAAAATCCTCCTAAGACTTCTTCCTTCGAACTTTAAAGATAGGACCAATTCCAACAGATGATGGAGTTGGAAAGGAGGTGATAACACAAATGACGGCAAATATGGCCACGGAGAAGACCTTCTACACTGATTCTAATGGAAGGGATTTCATAAAACGGGTAAACTCTGAAACCTACATTTCCTTTAGATGCCGCCTTTGTTTATCTCTCAAAATTATCAACATTCTCAACAGATGATCTCAATATTAGTACTAGCAGATGGAGAGCGAGATTTGCTAGACTTATTATCGTATGCGAACTCTCTCTACTAAGCAACATCTATCCAAGTGTTTAGTTATAGCTTGTGATGTTCTTCAGAAATTTCACACTTCAAAGGTCTTTTCAAAGAAAATTGGTTCACTTAACATCAGATGACATTAGCTGGAATTTGCATTTTCATCATCAACTGAACTACATCTTCAGCGAAATGATGTGCAACATATTCTTCCAGTCACGGCGTAAAGTCAGACAACAGCCATCTTGCTAAATTCATCGCTTGTCCTACTCTGACCCGAAATAGCTTACTATGGTTCATGCAGGTGCGAGATTATAGACCAGATTGGTCCCTCAATGTTACGCAACCTGTTGCAGGAAATTACTATCCAGTAAGTTCTTTAAATATAACGATTTACTAAATGACTGTGAGTAACAATACGGTGCTTGAACATATGAAATTATATCAACCTATAGCATAGACTCCTGAATATATTTTTCCCCTAAAAATGATCCTCTCTCCTACACTATGCCGTCAGATTAATCTTGGAATTTTCACCACGGACAACAAAACCGAATTCTCGGTCTTAGTGGATCGTGCGGTTGGGGGAGCCAGTATCAAAGACGGGCAAATAGAGTTGATGCTTCACAGGTTCGGCACGTCCTTTCCGTGCTCTGCCCCATATGAGTCCTTCCTTTCTTCGCATTAGAAATCTTTTACCTTCTCTTGCTTCATTCACCAGGCGAATACTTAAAGATGACAGCAGAGGAGTGGGGGAAGCTCTCGACGAGATGGTGTGCATTGCAAATAACAGTACGTGCAAAGGACTAACGGTGCGTTACGTCGCCAGAAGTTCTCTGTGGACAACCAATTGGTTCTCTTCGTCATTTTTCCAAGTGATGTATATTCAGGTACGAGGACACTACTACATAGGCATCAACAAACGGGGGACAGGAGCTCGCTGGCGACGGACAACTGGCCAACAAGTGTACTCACCTTTAGTTCTGGCTTTTGCACATGAGGTGGGGATTGAATGCATTAGTTTTCTGAGGTCTATGCTTAAGCCTTTACCTGAGCAAAAGATAATGACCCTGCAGAAGATGGAGGACTGGACAGCTTCTCATGTTACCATTGCGACTACTATGGATTCAAGTTACAGTTTACCTCAGAATGTTGCTTTGATCACTCTGCAGGTTATTCAGATTTGTCTCAAATACTCTCTCCCCCCCTCCTTTCCCCTGTGAGATTAATCAACCTTTCTCTTTTGCAGGAGTTGGATGATGGAAGTGCACTACTACGTCTTGCACATCTTTATGAAGTGAGAATCATTTCCCCTTTTAGCCCAAAAAAAAAAAAAAGAGCATTGTCAATCCGCTTCATTTGAATTTAATGTCGTTGGTGCTGTGATAAAAACTCCATGTGAGACCTAGAATCAACAGAAATATGAATCTTTGCAAACCCACGACCGTAATCTAACTATGGAGGCATTGCTTCTTGGATTGACTAAACTAACTCTATCAGGCTATTCACTTACTGCTGCACTTTCCATCGATTCGACACTCTCACAAGTCATTTTTTCCTACTTCAATCAAAAGAGAGGTGATTGATATATACCATATCGTATTCATTTCCATCTTTCTTGTTGTGAATATATCTAGCCTGGTGAAGATGCTGAATATTCAACCTTGGCTAAAGTCGATCTGAAGAAGATGTTCGCCAGAAGAACGGTACGTAAAGCTTTTACTGCACTAATGCCAAGGCTCTTCTTAGTGTCTGCCAACTGCACGAATTACTTTCTCATACTGATGGACATTGATAAATATGGTCATGACTACAGATAAAGGAAGTAAAGGAAATGAGCCTGTCTGCAAACCAAGAGAAGTCTGAAATGAAGCGGATGACATGGAAAGTTGAAGGGGAAGCCACAGCAGAACCCACTCCTTTAAGAGGGGGCCCTGTCAATGTCTCAGATCTCGTTGTCGAGCTTGGTCCCATGGAAATTCGTACTTTCGTGCTCATATTCTAGGCACTGTCTGTTACACCTCGTTTTATGTAATCAATTAACTTCCAAAGTCTCTTTCAAACACTTTTTTTCATAAAGATGTTTATCCAGTGCCCCAAAAGGGTACCATTTAGCTCTAGATAAAACCAATAAAGGCAATTTTTTTTTTGGCTTTCCTTACTGGTGCACTTACAGTATCAAGGAAGAAGAATGGTAGTTCAATTACTTGCTTAGTTTATTAAAGCAATCAGACAATGGCCTTCACAAGTTTCTCAGTGAGCACTCATCCAACATTAATCTTTAATGAGTACTTGCCTAGATGATCGCCAGTTCAAATGTACAGAACTGTGTCCTTCCTGGGAGTTCTCTTCTCTGCTTTTCCAGGTTGCATTAGTTGTGAGAGATTAAGAAAATGAACATATTAACTTACCTAGGAACATCTCATGTTCGATGTCAGTGTGTGCTCAAGCTGAAGAATTACAGCGATGTTGCCAAGGTAAGGGTTCTATTCATCTTTTTTTTTTTAAAAAATAAGAAACAAAACTAGAGAGGCTAAAATCAGTGAAGAAAATCAATATAATAGACAGACTGATTATCAGTGAAAAAAAAAATCAAGATAAGCGAGCAACGTTCACAAGTGACCATGGCGAAAAATTTCAACGAGCGTCAGTCAGTATCCTCGTCCCGCTCCGAAAAGAAACAGACAAATGTCTCAACGAACGTCCCTTGCCAGTTGTCTCTTTCGTTTTGTCTTCCTTGGCCTGCTTCGTCCCGTCTCTTGGCCTTGGACGAAGTCCCCACAGCGACCACTTCTTTTCAATGGAGATGCTCGTTTTAGTACTGTTATACTGGTTTTTGTCAGATCGCATTTCGCATATCTCAACACCCCTTGTCTGAAATTATAGAAGATCACCTTTACGAGCATGTCGAATACCCGGGACGATTGCTTTCTTTCTTTTGTTGAAAAGTGCGGTCCGACTTGCATATAGATAGAGATGAAGTTCGATAAGTACGTGTTTGATCTTTGCCGAGGTTTATAAAGAGGAAGTCTGACCATCATGACTGGACCGGACACAGTCATTTTTTTCGAAAAAGATCGTTTTTTATTTTATTTTTCGTTTCGTTTGCGTAAACAAGTGAATCCGCGGCATAATTCTTACTTTGGCCTCACTGGGTTTTAATTACCTGATGTGCTGAATTATTGAATGATTGCACCAACACAAAGGAAGTGTCTTTGCACTTCTAACTAATAGAAAGAGACAATGAAGCAAAAAGACTTGGTCAGAATCTGTGCCAAATCACAGTCAAGAGTCAATATCCTACACACACCGCTATGAATTACAGGCCGTCCATTAAAGTCAAATATTACCGGCGGAGATCCACATATCACTCAATCATTGGTCCAACCTTTTGGTGAGTTCACCATTTATCAATCGTATCAAGTCAATAGTCACTGAGAGAGAGAGAGAGAGAGTAGTTGGGGTTGCTGAAATGGGTACTCTTGTGGCTTCTTGTTTTGTGATTGTGATTTTGGAGGTCGCATGGTTGTATGGAGGAGTGGATGGAGCTTACGTAAAGTACAACACTGCTGCTGGGGTTGTGGAAGGGAAGTTGAACGTGCATTTGGTCCCACATTCCCACGATGACGTTGGATGGTTGAAGACCATCGATCAGTACTATGTTAGCTCAAATAACTCCATCCAGGTCCTTAAATTTTTGGGTTCGAACAATATAGTGAAATTCGGCTATACTGTTCAGTTGATATATAATGATGCAGTGATGTGAATGGCAAAACGTTCTTATGTGTGTTACTGGTTGTTCAGGGCGCTTGCGTTGAGAATGTACTTGATTCCGTCATCAAAGCGTTGGCACGAGATCCCAACAGGAAGTTTGTGTTCGCCGAGATGGTATATTCTGTTAGTTTTAGACTGTCTCTGGTGCATACATCTGAAGGCTCGTTTTTGTTTTGATCAGCTTCAAACCATGTTTTTGAGTTCTCTGCAATCAGTCAATTTCTCAGGCTTGAATCTAGTTGATCAGCTCGACTGCGCTGGTCTAAAGCATTGTGGTCAAACTTCAATCCAATTGGCCATCGTGATATTAATCCTTTTCATATTTATGGTTGACAAATCCACAAATCCATTATGCATGACCTGAAGACACTGACTGGTTTGGCCTATAACGAAGTCAAAATCTTTGTGCAATGGTGCAATACAATTGCATTAGAAGAGCAACTGAACCTCCAGGCATGCCACCAAGACACACTGGACAGAAGATATTGAAGTTCAGCATTACGGTCCCACTTAACTTGAAAATGGCCATTAGATGATTCTCGTTTTTAATTTCATGTTGCAAAATGAAGACGTACTTCGGCAAGATGAACCTTTGAGATTATGTAGCCACATGCTTCCTGTCTTTTATGCTTCATGAACACTACATTTGATAGTACCTGTTACCATTTTTTCCCCATGAATATTGATCGTTATTCTGCAGTAAAGACAGCTGGCATTCAATAATCTAAACACAGAAGAAAATTTTGATGCCTAAGACTATGCAATCTTTACACAACTTTTGCATTTATATTCTCGTGGACTTCCATACTGGTTCTCTTAATCTTATCAGCGTCAGTTCATGCCCCTTAATTGCTTATTCTCAGAGTCCTCTTCTATTACCCTCAATTGAGGCCAAAAAGGAAACAGAGAGTAGAGAAACTGTGATTTAACCAAAATCGATTTTACTTATCAATAAATTGTATACTTTCCTATGCTTGTAAGATAATGCACTTTGTAATACTTGTTTATCTTGATAGATGAGATCATAGCCAACTTCTGCTTCTTTTAAAGTGTACCTCACTATTTTTTGCTCACGATTGTTAAACAATCGTAATTTCAGTGAACAAACCAAAAAAGAAAAAAACAGTTGTGCTTATGCTGTAGCTTCTTCACGTCAGGCCTTCACTCATTCCCTCCACTGTCCACTTACAAACGAGTTTAACTTGATAGAGTAACTAACGAATTTCATGACTTGATAGGCATTCTTCCAAAGATGGTGGTTAGAGCAGAGTCCAGAAACACAAGAGCGAGGAAACTTGTGAATGCTGGCCAATTTGAATTCATGTATGCAATCAGTAAGCATTTAACGGGGTCTATGGCAATTTCTGCACTATTACTGCCCTGACAGTAATGTTGGCAATTTGCAGAAATGGCGGATGGTGTATGCATGACAAGGCAACAACTCATTACATCGATTTGATTGACCAAACAACTCTGGGTCATGGCCTGATAAAGTCACAATTCAACAAAGTTCCTCGAGTTGGATGGCAAATTGATCCATTTGGACATTCTGCCGTGCAAGCTTACCTACTTGGAGCTGAGGTAGAAGATTCTATCTAAGGTTTTCTCGATGTCAACCTTTTCTGTTTTCACCTTCCAATCAGTCTTAAGTGTAGCTCTGAGTTATTTTTTTTGTTTTGATGTCTGCACACTATGATGCAACCATTAGACTATGAGAAGTATCATGTTGTCTAACTTTCTATGTCATTAAATGAAAAAAGAGTTGCTCAGCATGGTCTTTTTCCCAATAAATTTTCCATGCTTTGAGTTGTATTTCCTATTAAAGGATCATCACCATTTTTGTAGATTGGATTTGATTCAATGCATTTTGCGAGGATTGACTATCAAGACAGAGCGAATCTCAAGAATGATAAATCTCTCGAGGTTATGTGGCGTGGGTCTAAAAAATTTGGTTCCTCATCTCAGGTTTGAAACAGAAGCAACCTCATTACCTTCATTTTCCTTGGTTACTTCACCCCAAAGATTAATATCATGTGCTTGTCTGTGCCTTTGTAGATTTTCGCAAATGCATTTCCCGTTCACTATAGTCCACCGGAAGGTTTTAACTTTGAAGTGTAATGATTTTGAGCCTGTTCAGGTGTGTGCTGTTATTCAACCAAATTAATCACTTTCAAGCTTCTTTTTGTGGCCGACAGATTCACATTTGAGATATTCAAACTGCAGGATAATACTCTCCTATATGACTACAATGTTGAAAAAAAGAGTGAATGATTTTATTGGTGCTGCAATGACACAGGTATATTCTTAGCTTTTTGCAGACAGCAGGTTTGTTGTATCTTGGTTTGTCTCAGACCGAAACTAACCATTGTCAAATAATTATATTTTAATTAACATCATTGAGGTACAAATACAGGAACTCATTTTTCCCAATGAACAGGCAAATGTTACAAGAACAAATCACATTATGTGGACCGTGGGTGATGATTTTGCGTACCAGTACGCTGAGTCTTGGTTCAAGCAGATGGACAAATTCATTCATTATGTTAACAAGGTAAAACTACCTGCTTTACTATTTGCTTTTATGATTGTGATATGCGAGTGTTTATGCATCAAAACACTTGAAGTTTGGCAAAGCTCATTTCCAGTCACAGATAATCTGGAGACTTCCACCAGTATCTTTTTCTCTGAGATGTAACATAAAAGGATCTACAATTAGTCTGAAATAACACTTGGTTTAAAATAACACTTTCTAAGCTTACTCTGGAGAGTAGAGATATGTTTTTGCCCCTTTCTTCTCCTTTTTGTGGAAATGGGAAGTGGATGAAAGTGAGGTTGGATGGATGGAGACGGCATAAAATGCCCCATTTTTACATATGAACAGTACTCCATTTATGTTATTTGGATTAGTGTGAGGTTGGAGGTGATAAATGGAGACGACATAAAAAGCCTCCTCGGTGATGGATAGAGATGTCGGTGATGGACGGAGACGGTATAAAAAGCCCCATTTGACCTCCAACCTCACGCTATTCCAAATAACATAAATGGAGTACTGTTCATAGGTAAAAATGGGGCAAATGGGGCTTTTTATACCGTCTCCTTCCATCACCGACATCTCTATCCATCACCGACGACGAGGCTTTTTATGTCGTCTCCATTTATCACCTCCAACCTCACGCTAATCCAAATAACATAAATGGAGTACTGTTCATACGTAAAAATGGGGCATTTTATGCTGTCTCCATCCATCACCTCCAACCTTGGATTATATAAAACCCATAGGTTCTTGAAAAGAAAGATAAACTGCCGAGGAAATCATAGCCTCATAGGGATAAGCAGGAGCAATGTGCGCTTGGACTCAATTTACCAAACAAATGACGGTTGGGCATTCATGTAATTTGGAGACTTTTGATCTTTTCCTGTTCGGTCCTTGGAATTTATTTTCAGGGCCGTCCTGATCGTGAAAATTTGGATAGCCCACTTTTGTTCAACTGATATTGAAATCCTTTAGCCTATGGACTTGTTTGTGTTGTGCTCGTCGGTTTCGTGGCGAATAACAGTTGATTGATTAGATACACAATGCAAATCGTGGGTTCTTGATGAATGAAGAATGATATAGACATTCTGGAATAACTTTTGATGATCTAGAGTTTACATTCACGGGGTGAGGTTTTCTAGTCTTGGAAAAGTTTTCACTTTGCAACGAGGGCATCCCATCTTTTTAGAAGTCAAGTCAACGTAGCCTGTAATTTAGGGAGTTTGAGAGTGCAGCATCCTGTAACGCTATAGTAGGTCTAAATTGCTCCGATAGCACAATCAAATTTGTTTGCAATTCCTGTGATATTCGCATCTTTGAAATTTGGTAGTAGACTTCATTGAAAGCGGATCATGAAGCTAACATTTTCTGTGCTCTCGGACATGCACACATCATTTTCGTGTAAAGGTGTGTCCATGTTCTTTTTTAACCATGATGAGCTTGCTTCCCTGAATGGCTCAGATGCAGGGGTTGTCCAGCAACAGGGGCAATCTGGCAGGGCAGGAGACGCCGTGCAATGCCAATCTCTGCGTGCTTGGGACACGAGGGGTGGCATCATAGGTAAGTTGAGATCGCCTTTGGCTGTGTTCTATGGAATAACGAAGGTTTAGGGAGTGAAACCGCCAATTTGTTCCTCAGTCTAGGGAGAAGTTTGGTTCTCCCAACAATTTGAGCTCCTGGTGAAAAGTATAGTCTCGAAGTATCTTATACTCTGTCGAACGACAAGGCACGGTAATGCTTTTTGGGCTAAAGACAGACGGACATTGAGGCAGCTTAAGGAGATTGATGAGAAGCAAATGACACTCCATCCGAAAAACACTGTCCTTGTAGTGCCTATTTCAGTCTTTGTACTTTCCATGGGCGAATTCCATTTGGTTACAGTGGTTGAAGGGCAAAACTTTAAGGCAAAACGAGGGGACATGCTTTGAACTGTGTAGTGCATGCTCGTTGTCTACTGGCAGAACGAATCAACACACACCGAAGTCGTGACGTGATCAAAGTCAACAGAGACCCCATTAATCGAGAATTATATGTCACACCCTGATCCACAAGAACAAGGGCATGACATGGCCATCATTTTGCCAAAGGACGCAACCTTAACATAACCAAAATTCAACTCGATATATATATATATTTGACAAAAATGACATTTGGTTACAATATAAGAGTATTTCTATAAACCACCAAACCAATATATATACCTCCACCAAAATTAACTCACAAACTTATCAACTACATGCAACTCATACCAAAAAGTCCCCACCACAAAAAGCCCTCCCCAATAACGAACCCTCACGACTATTTGTGACTCGCTGAAGAACCTAAAAAACAAGTAGATGAGAGAAGTGAGCTATCACAGCTTAGTGAGTAACACATTTTTTCTAGATGGATCGAGAAATCACTATGCACATTTAAGAAAAAAACACAACCATAACTCGCTTTGACATAATATATTCATAAAACAACTACCAAAACACCAATGGTCCAATCCATTAGTATGGTTTATTCCATTGATCAATCTCATCAAACTAGGTATCGATGGTCCATTCCATCGACCAAACTCAAATCACATGTCAATAATCTACTCCATTAACCAACTCATGTTAAAATGTCTATTCATGGTCACGCGTAACGCCCATAATGAGACAACCAATATTCCCCCCGTGGTTAGGTCTCCATCTATTATTAGCCAGTGACTCGGCCATAAGGATATCCTAGACTAGTATGCGCATACCCATACACCCCTCAGAGTCTACAGAGACATTAAGCATCAACCATCAATCACAAACATCCAATAATCCAACATCAGATTGAGAATCATCTCACAACTTAGACATTTGATATATAAATATCAAAGCATTCTTCAAGAACCACAAACGTTTCAAAATTCTTTAATAAAGGATTTTCACAAACCATCTTTAGACAATCATTCAAAGCGAAGTCAAAGGATAATTATCTCTTTTAAACAACAAAATGACAGTAAAAGCTCGATCTTGTTTTATGCAACAAAAATTGGCAGAAGAACAGTTCAAGTGCCAAAACTTGGCACGGAGGGATACTTAAGTGCCAAAACTTCGGAAATGTACACTTAAGTACCAAAATCGGAGTAAAGTATATCACTTAAGTGCCAATCTAGCCAAAATCCAACCAAATTGCTAACGTGGCAATTTCTGGCGAGTTGGGTGCAAAACGGCGTCGTTTTGCATGCTAATGTGGTGACAAATTGCAAAAGCAACGTCGTTTTTGTGTTTGATGTATAATAATTAATATGAAAATTAATTTAATTTAATTTAAATTAAATATTATAAAAAAAATTAAAAATAAAAATAAAAGGAGGGGGGGGGGGCGAAGGGGCGCCGCCGGGAAGGGCCGATGACGGAGGTAGGGAGGGTCGCCGGGGTCGCTGGCCCTCGGCCGACCGGGGGCGAGGGCTCTCGCCAGATCGCAGCAAGCCCTCGCCCAAATCCGATGAGGGCTCGCGGGCCCTCGCCGCCTCCCTACCGCTGCCGAGAAGGGCTGACGACAAAGGAGGGAGGGTCAGCCGAGGTCGCCGGCCCCCGGCCGACCGGCGGCGAGGGCCACGAGCCCTCACCCAGATCTAGGGCGAGGGTCACGGTCCTCACCCAGATCCGGCAAGGGCTCGCGGGCCCTCGCCGCCTCCCCGCCGTCGCCGAGAAGGGCCGGCGATAGAGGGGGGAGGGTCGGCCAGGTCGCCCTCGCCGGCCGACCGGAGGGTCATGAGCCGCCCGGTCACCGCCGCCCCTAGCCGGCGTCTCGCACACGACTCAATCCCCACCGTCGTTCTTCCTGGCGACGGGGGAGATGGCGAGGGCCCTCGAGCCCTCGCCAGATCTGGGCAAGAGGGTCGCAGCCCTCGCCCCAGATCGGTCGAGGGCCGGCGACCCCAATCGACCCTCCCCCCCTCCGTCGCCAACCCTTCCCGGCGACGGCGGGGAGGCGACGGCGGCAAGGGCTCAGCCCTCAACCACCCCTTCGAGCCCCCCCCCCTCTCCCCTCCTTTTTTTTAAATTTGTAGTTTTTAAATTTTTAGAATATTTTAAATAAAATTGAGTTTAAATTTAATTGAGTTATTTTTTTATATTAATTATTTACACATCAGACACAAAACGACGTCGTTTTTGCATTTGTCGCCATGTCAGCGTGCAAAACGACGCCGTTTTGCACTCAACTCGCTGGAAAATTACCACGTCAGCGATTTGGCCGGATTTTGGCCGGAGTGGCATTAAGTGATCCATTTTACTTTGCAACTGGCACTTAAGTGTACATTTTCAAAGTTTTGGCACTTAAGTGTATCTCCGTGCCAAGTTTTGGCACTCTAGGTGTCTCAAACTCAACAAAAATGCTATTTATCAACTCATAGCATATATAATATATAATGTTTTCCAAAACATGAGTTTAAAATACAAAGAATGAATAGTATCACTCACCTGGAAAAAACCAACAATCAATTACGGTGGTAACTCAAATCAACGCACTCGAATTCCTAACAAATAACCAAAAAATAATATTAAAAGACCAAGTTAAATGATATTCTTATAACAACTGGACTATACTACGTCTATTTGTTGATGAAACTACACCTATGCGCCAATGAAAGCTCGCATTTAGTGAAAACCTATTGTTGTCCGCTAGGCACGGTCCATGCGCTAACTTTGTCGTGCCATAAGTTGCTCCACAAAATTCCATTTCTAGCTATTTTATAGTACTTAAAAAGCTCTCTTGACGTACTACAATAACCCTAACTCAGCTGCCCCAAAGCAGCACCGAAAACTACTAAAATTCAGGGCCAAAGTTATTGTTCGCTACAGTTCCAGAACGCCGCCAAACTTGAAAATTCCATTCCGGGCAAACTATAAGCTCAAATCATGATCCATAAAATGCTATAATTTCACAACATCCTAAATTATCATTTCCATGAAAATACGCAGCTCAACGACTCAAAAATCAGACTTCGTCACACAAATCTCCAAAATATCGAATTTCGAGCTCTAATTGTGATGATTCGTTCGAATAGACGATTAAAGGCTTCGATCACTTACCGGTGTTGCAAAACGGAGTTAAGTTGGCTTGGTGAGGCGTCCAGGTCATGAACGCACCAAAAAAATTTCCCCTTTCCCCTTTTTCCTTTCTCTTCTTTCTCTCCTATCCCTTGTTTCTGCCCGTGCTCCTCTCTCTCCCTCTCTCTCTTTTTATAAACACAGCCGAAGCTTCCTCTTTTCTCTCCTTATGCTGCTTTTGTTGACTTTTCAAACCCTCTTTCTTTTTCCTTTTTTTTTAGCCCATATATTACATTATAACCCAAGTAAATGTGGTGATTGTCGATATTTAGAGGTGATTTATCGCCTTGTTAATGTGACAAATCAGTTCTGGTGAAGCGTTTGCTCATCAGCGGCCTAGCTCTATTGATCCGGTTTTCAAATTTAGGTCTCATTTTCGAGGTTGTGTTTTGTAATGAAGCCTCTATGCAGGCTACACTGATAATTTTGACCAAGGAATGAAATGTGAATTTGGCAAGAAAAGAAGGACCTGGAGCTCTAGAACCAGAGATCAGCACAAGAAACAATCCAAAGCAAAACCCAAATGACCGAAAACCACAAAGACAAAAGAAAGAATAGAAAGACCAAAGCCAAAGAAGAAGTAGAAACCCAAAGATGGAGGTTCTCAAAGGAGGAGGCGACAAGATCAATGGCGTTGTGGCAGGCCAGGACCAAGATGCCCGCGATGGCATGCAGTGCGTCAACCACCCATCATGGTTGGGGAGTGACATGTGAGATGCACATGCTCGACGATCGTCCGGCGAGTTGGGACCCTATTTAAGACTACTCAACAGCTTCAAATGTTCACACGTTCACTCTGGACCATTTCTTTGAAAGAATGACTCCGCTTCGAATCCTTACATAGCAATTGGATGGTTAGATGAAATCCCACTGTAGAAACAATCGAATAATATTGTGTTCACAGCATTCCGCACCAAAACGAAAGACAAAAATTCGATTTCTGATGCGAAACGAAAGTGATAAAATCTCTCCAGCACCAGAGAGAATCCCTGGCCAGAACGTGAAGCTGCACATGTTGACTTGTATGGTGAACGTCGCTGAATTTGCACCTGCAAATTCAAGAAACGGAGCTTGAGATCAAAACCGAGCCGAAAGCACCTAAAATTTTGGAGCGTTAAGCTTAGAATGAATCGCAATTTATGTGATTTTGAGAGGAAAACAAAAAGGACATGACAAAAGACTCACTTTTAACATTTGAACTTACCAGTGACCGAGAAGATGAAAAGGAGGAACAATAGAGCTCCTGTGAAGATTCCGAGCGAAGCCATTGGGTTAAGAAATCTAAGAATGAGGAACCGAATGGAGATTCAAGATACAATTGTACTAAGGATGAGCTTTTCTAATTGGAGCAAGCGCACGAGATGTGTGCCATTAACCATGAGGAGATCTTATATAGGCATTGCCAGAACCCACAACTAGCAAGGAAACCAATTATTAAAACTGTGACCTTAATTTTTTTATGACATCAAGCTGTACCAGTAGTTGTAGAAATTTACGTATCAGAAAACTATTCTGTTCAAGTGACCACTAATTTTTCATTCGTCAACGGCTGGTATAGGCATATAATAATGTTCATTCTTCAAGGAACTTGACATGGCTAGGAAGCTTTCTGGATGCTTCTCTCTCTCTCTGGGTGGAGTTTCTTTATTTAATTGTTGTATTTCTTTTTGGAGTTTTTGGGTTCAAGGTAAACATTAGGTGAAGCCGAGAGGGGAAGAAGCATGAAGACAATTATCGCATACAAAAAATCCGATACTCCTTAAACTATTGGAAAAATTAAATGTTTCTTCATTATTTTTGGAATTATCTCCCTACACATTTAACATTTTGTGTCAATGAAGCCTGAATATAGATTTAAATATTTGGGCACCAAGGAAATTGATCATGTCCTGATTTTGGCTCAAACTTTTTTTTATCTTATAAAAAAAAATACTGACTTCAGTCATTAGCCAAATGCAACCCTTGTCAAGTTTCCAATCAATGATGAACTGACGTGTCATTCCATCTGTACATCACTCCCTCCCTTCATGAGTTTGAGCAGTCATGGTCTTTGCGATGAAGAAGATGAAGTCAAATAAAGGGAAAGAAACAAGAAAGATATATAGACGACACTTCGGATCTTTAACAACATCGTTAAACAGAACGAGGAACCGAATCGAAATTCAAGATACAATGGTACTAAGGATGAGCTTTTCTGATAAACGTAGAATGAATTAATCTTCTGCGAACGATTTTTGAAGGACTTTTGTGAGGGGAGGTGGGACCCGATTGGTCGTCGGGCAGGTAGGCCGATGAGTGAGTTGAAATTCTCCCGGGGCCGTCAGATTGGCGCGGGATCCCGACACGTGGAGGACGTGATTAAAGGACTGTGAGATTTCACGAGCGCCCTCCCCATCCTCAGAGAACAAATAATATAAGTTTAATCAGAGCTATGAAATATGTGGTCACATATAAATAAATAAAAAAAATTAAAAACTCATGAAGGCATAGAATATTCGAAGTAAAGAATCAAATTGCTTGAGACCGCGAAGAATTAAGGTATCGACTTCATGAAGTGGATGAAACATATAAAATAAAATAGGCATTTGAACGGAAAATAAACTTACCCTTTTCACCTTTAAACATCACGACGCCGAGCTCCAAAAAACTCCATGAACCGTGCTTGAGCAGCTCGGATCAAAGTGATTCGGTTTGGTCGAGGTCCAAGAAAGCAAAACCCTAGCCCATCCGGGCTGAGCCCAAAAAAAGAAAAAATAGTGGAGTTATTACAATTTTAGGATTTATTGCTACTTTTAAAAATTATATATTTAATTTTTTTTTTAAATAGCAATAAACCCATAACAATTTTAGGAATCTCCTGTGAAGATTCTGGTGGACCAGACCAACTCTTCATTTTCTTAAAATTTAGTGTGACGATTTTAATTTTTTTTTAGGTCCAGTCCAAACGGGTTCTGAACTTCTGATTAATAATTCCCCCGAAAGCAAGAGGAAAGAGTCGCACAGCATGAGATTCTCCCAATCCCAGCCGAGGTATAATGTTTCCATAGCAGCTTATACTCTTGGGTGGTTGAACAAAATGGAAAAGAGAGCCAGAAATCAGATCAAATCAACAGAAAACCCATGGATCTCAAAGAAAGGGTCAAAGCCACAAGGACGGTGTAAATGTCCCATCCGACTTTTTATGCAATAATATGTCCTTTCGTAATTCATAATATATATACTTTATAGTATTTTCAGATAATAAGTTTTACAAATTCAAAAAAGAGATAACACCATTCACTTGGATATGTCCCAAACCAAACAATAAAACTCACTTGAATCAACATACTTATGGTCTTATCATATAAGCAAGAAGTTGCATCAAAACCAAGCAAAATGCTATATTAACTACTGCTTATCTAGCTAAGCTTAAACGCTAACAAAATAACTCCCACGCGATAACAAATTGTTGATCTGAAGCGATTATTCAAACCTAAACACAACCCGAACTCGCACACGAAATGCTAAAATTTTGTTCCGACCAAACCATTGCTTCAAATCAACGACCGCCAAACCCCAACACCACAATTCACCGTTCCCAAGAAATTTCATAACTTAACAATTCAAAAATCGAACTTCGCGCTCAATTTTCACAAAACTTCGTATATGCAACCTAATTCCAAAGACTACCCGATTAGACGACACAAACACTTATCAAAGCGATGCGAAGTCGAATCAACTTAACGAGGTCCCCATAGTGTGCACATGTGAAAAACCCCCCGCCCCTCCCTCTAGGCCTGCCGGGCCCCCCAAATCCCCTTCTTCACCTTTTTTTCTTCTTCTTCCCTTCTTTCCCTTTCTTTTCCGAGTTGCTCTCCGTCTTCTCTTTCTTTCTTTTATCTCGGTGGTCTCTTCCATTCTTTTTCTTTTGACTTTTCAAACTTCTTTTATTTATGTTTTCTTTCCACCTTTGACTTTTCAAGACCCTTATCTTGCACTCAGTCATGAATCGGTCAGATTTATTACTTAGGTGTCTTTGATCTGATCTTTTTTTTTTTTTTTTGTCTTTGCTAACAGGGATTTTTCACCTTAATGTGACAAGGGAAAGTTTGGGTAATGCTTGGCAGTCCATTATTAAATATAAGGGTTCAATTCCTCTAAAAAGTATCAATATTAGGTTGTATCCCAATTCTGATTCGAACTTTGTTTGTTTGTGTTGTGCTCGTCAATATCATGGTGAATGCCAGTTGCTTGATTAGATACACAATGCAAATCTTGGGTTCTTGATGAATGAAGAATAATATAGACATTCTGGAATAACTCTTGATGATCTAGAGTTTACATTCACAAGGCTAAGTTTTCTACTCTTGCACAAGTTCTCTCTTTGCTAAAAGGGCATCCCATCCTTTAGAGTCAAGTCAATGTAGCCTGTAATTTAGGGAGTTTGAGAGTGCAGCAGCATCCTTTAATGCTATAGTAGGTCTAATTGCTCCGATAGCACAATCACATTTGTTTGCAAATTACTGTGATATTCATATCTTTGAATTTGATAGTGGACCTCATTGAAAGCGGATCATAAAGCTAACATTTGTGTGCTCTCAGACATGTGCACATCAGTTTCGCGCAAAGGTTTGTCCATGTTCTTTTTGAACCATGACGAGGTTACTTCCATAAATGGATCAGATGCAGGGGTGTTGAGTAGGTCACTCCCAATTGGAGAGGCCAACGTAATTATGTATATTTGTAGTAGAATATGTATGGTCGTAAGTGTGTAAAAGTAAAAAAAAAAACAAAAACAAAAACAATATCAAAAGAGATCGGAAGATTAATCAACATGATCTTCCACATCCAGAAAATCAAGGGACATTGAAAAAGAAATCAAAGTGATCTTCTCATAAATACAAAATCACAAGAGATTAGGAGATAAATTTACATGATTTTCATATCGTACAATTCTATTTGGGATTGCATTTGCTCCTATAAATAGGAGTCCTCCTCAACGGGGAAGAATATACAAAAGCAAGAATATCATAGCAGCCTAGCGGAAGAAACAGTTTTTTTTCTTTCAGTGAAGTTGTATTCCTTGAAGTGAACTGCGATTTCGTGATTTTTCCCTTCACCTTGAAGGTTTTTCCCTTCACGTTAGAGAATTCTAGTGTAAAATTCTAGTGTTATTTACTATTCATCTTTACTGCTTTCATTTAATATTTTATCCTATTTAATTTTCACAGAAATAGTAGCCGGGAAAAATCATCTAGCCTTCTTCACGAATATTCTTTTCTTTTTCCCAACATGGGGTTGTCCTGCGACGGGGACAATCTGGCAAGGCAGGAGAGGCCATGCAATGCCAATCTCTGCGTGCTTGGGACAAGAGGCGGCATCTCTCAGAGGTAAAAGGTCAGGATCGCCTTTGGCCATGTCCTCTGGAATAACAGAGGTTTAGGGAGTGAAACCACCGATTTGTTCCTTGGTCTTGGGAGAAGTTTGGTTCTCCCAACAATTTGAGCTTCTAGTGAAAACAATAGTCTCGAAGTATCTTATTCTCTGTCGAATAACATGGCTGTTGCTTTTTGGGCTAAAGACGGACAATAAGGCAGCAGAAGGAGATCGATTAGAAGCAAACGACACTCCATCAGAAAGACACTGTCCTTGCAGTGCCAGTTTTCAGTCTTGGTACTTTCCATGGGCGAATTCCATTTGGTTGCAATGGTTGGAAGGGCGAAGCTTTAAGGCGAAATGAATCGACGTGCGCCGAACCGTGTAGTGCATGCTTGTTGTCTACTGGCAGAACGAATCAACACACACCGAAGTCACGACGTGATCAAAGTCACCAGAGACCCCACAAATCGAGAATTATAAACCGAGTAAATGTGGTGATAGTTGATATTTAGAGGTGAGTTATCGTCTTGTTAATGTGACAAATCAGTTATTGTGGGTCGAGGCATTTGCTCATCACTGGCAGTGCTCCGTTGATCCGGTTTTCAAATTTAGGTCTCGCTTTCGGGGTTGTGTTTCGTATTGAAGCCTCTATGCAGGCCATACTGGATAATTTTGACTAATGAATGAAATGTTTATTTGACAAGAAAAGAAGAGAGAGACCAGAGCCAAAGAAAAAGTAGGAACCCAGCGATGGAGGCCCTCAAAGGAGGAGGCGACAATATCAACAGCGTTGTGGCGGGCCAAGACCAAGACGCCCGCGATGGCATGCAGTGTGTCGATCACCCCTTCTGTGCCAACCTCGGAGAGTCCGCCCGTCGGAGCCATGATCTCGGTGGACATGATCTCGTTCAAGCGGAGCAAATCCGCAGTGACCCAAGGCGGGGCATCGGGCAATTGCTGGACAAGGAGGCGGGCAATGACGACTTTAGCCTTAGGCGGCGAGGTGGCAGCTACCGCCGACAGAAGTCCAAGATCTCCGCCATGCTAGGCAACCAAAGGGTGCACAAAGAAACCAAAGAAAGACGGAAAGAAATGAAGGAAGTAGGAAAAAAATTGCCCCCATGGTTGGGGAGTGACATGTCAGATGCTAAGTGGTCGCCGTCCGGCCAGCGAGTGGGGACCCTATTTAAGACAGACAGTCGACGACTTCAAAGACCATTTTATTCGAAGAATGATCCTTACATAGCACTTGGATGGTTACATGAAATCCCACTGTAGAAACAATTGAATAATATTGTCTTGATAGCATTCCGCACCAAAACGAAATACAGAAATCTGATTTCTAGTGCGAAATGAAAGGCATATAATTTCTTCAGCAATAGAGAGAATGCCCGGCCATACTCTAAATCTGCACAAGTTGACTCGTATGGTCAACATTGCTGAATTTGCCCCTGCAAATTCAAGAAACGGAGCATGAGATCAAAACCGAATCGAAATTCGGTTTTGATCTCATGCTCCGTTTCTTGAATTTGCAGGGGCAAATTCAGCAATGTTGACCATACGAGTCAACTTGTGCAGCTTCACGGTCTGGCCAGGGATTCTCTCTGTTGCCGAAGAGATTGTATGCCTTTCATTTCGCATTAGAAATCAAATTTCTGTCTTTCGTTTTGGTGCGGAATGGTGTCAAGACAATATAATTCGATTGTATCCACAGTGGGATTTCATGTAATCAATTAACTCCATACATGCCCAGAGGGTAACCATTCAGCTCAAGAGGAAACCATTAAGTGCAGTTTTCTCGGCTTTCCTTAACAAGTGCACTTACAGTATTAATGAAGAAGAACGGTACTTCAATTGCTTCCCAGCTTTACAAAAGTAATCGGACAACAGCCTTCGCAAGTTTCTTAGCGAGTACTCTTTGAAGATTATTTACTTGGTCAGTAGCAAATAACCTTCAGCGATTACTTGCCCACGTGATCGCCAGTTCAAATGTACATAATCCTGTTCTTCAACTGCAGTTTTCTTCTCCACTTTCAGACTGCACAGAGGGTTCCCATCTCCAGGTTTCATCATATGCGAAACATTAAGTAATGTACCAAACGACCCCTAAAACTAACACGAACGTGGAAGCTATAGCTCGTTTGAACCGGTCACGCTAGACTAATGATCTCTCCACTGACCATTTCCACAGACTGTGCTTAAAACCCGCCTGCGCGATCGCTCAATATGATTGCTTTCCGAGATCAGAATATGAACAGAGCGCATCATGGCTCTTGCAACTCTAGGAACAGCTCAAGTTTGACAGTGAGAATGCTGTCAAAAAGCTTTCAACGCAGGTAGGGGCAATAAAAACTCCAGATGTCTGCATAAAAAAAAAACAAAAAATTAATTGTTATAGTTTGGCCCATGCAGGTCTCGAACCTGCGACCTTCGCGTTATTAGCACGACGCTCTAACCAGCTGAGCTAATAGGCCAATACGTTGATTACGTGTATCTTTATCAATATATTAAAATAAGAAGCATGAATTTACTTAGAACCGTGCTTGGATTTTGGCGCTGGTCACGCGCAGAGCAGAGGAGCAGGGAAGCCATCGTTTTAGCTCCTGAGGAAGAGGAAGTGCGAGGACGACCCGTCGCAGTTTCCGCCATGAAAGAAGATTACGAGGTCGGTCGCTTCATCACTTACTCCATCCTCTTCCCGTTCCTTTTCCTTTCTTCGAATCGCCGCTCCGTTTCGTGTCCCGAACCGAGTGTAAGCGTTGTTCCGCTCCTCTTGTTTGCCCCTTCTGATGTTGTCCGCAAGTCGTTCGACCAAATACCCCACAAGCTTTCAGCTGAAAAAATCACCGCGACGTTTGGTTTGGTGAGGGATTCTTATTGGGATTCTAGGGTTCCGCTGATTTTGAGGGAATCAATCGTAATTGAGGGGGCAAAAGAAAACGTGGGTCGGTGCGAAACGAGGTTTTAAGATCGCAAGATGTGATTTTTTTGCGCGATCGAAAAGGTCCCGTCTTGTTCTCCTGACGTTCTGGCTCACGAGGGACTCCGGGAAAATGATTTCAGGTCGAAGAGAAGAAGCAGGCCGCCGCGGATGTGCTCGATCAGTACTCCAAGTTCGTCCTGGCCTGCATCGGGAACCAAGTTCGGCCTTGCGATTTGAGGCTGCATCTGATGAAGGTTACCTGAAATTCCGTAGATCGATGAATTAGGATCCAGAATGGCGAATTTCCATCTCATTTTTTTGTTTCTGTTTGTTGGAATTGTTCAGGAGATTTCTGGACTGCCGACGTCTCTAAAGAGGGAGCCCTTCCCATCTCCAGCAAACTCCGACGCCATGGGCGAATCGTCGAGCTCTGGGACGGCCAGACTCGACAAGCAAGACAGTTTTCGAGCTCTATAGTTGATGATCATCTGAGCGGAATTTCTCGATATTTTCCCCATGTAAGATGCCGGTTGAACTATCGTCGTTCTTAGATTCTTTTAAACTAAGTTGCTCTAGTAGTAAGATGTAGGTAGTGAATTTCTCTGGAGTGAGATGTATTTGACTGCTGAAAATCTCATGTAATGTGATATCTGGCTAGATGAGTTCATGCACCCGGTTCACGAATTTCTTGTTTACCCTAAATCAGTGTTATGAGAAGCTGAAATTCTGCTGCCATCTGTGGGATATGGTACTCAAAGATTGCAGCCTATAATATGCATATGGAACTAGTTGAAATTACTCTAGCCGCGTGGTCATTGCTCTTCGCAGTACTTTCTAGGCAGGTTTTGTTAACCTAAGTAATCTCGAATTACCGGTCCCTAATATTGTTTTACTTGGAGGAGTTGTTGGGGCCTGATAAAACAATGACTTTAGGAGGGCATTGATACATAGTAGTGGCTCAAAAGCACATAATTCATTTGGGTTTCACTGTTTTCTTAACCGGTGTTAATCTATGGAAGTTGTCTCTTGAGGGGTTGCTAACAGAGTTGAACCCAGATTTACCATCCTTCGAGGGATTTTTAACTTACCGGTGACGGGGAAAAAGTTCGGTGATGTGTGGAAATCCGTCGCCTGGTAGAGCGCGCAAGAGCTTGCGAATCCTTTTCCTTAACTTGTGGTACTTTTTATACAGAATGTCTTGAATGGGAGCTGCACGAGAAAATCCTTAATGAACTTTTTTCAGTTATATCACAGTTTATCTTGACACTTTTTGGCCATGTTTGGTCCAACGTGAAGTTGGATTCCACCAGGTTAACTTGTTATTGGGATGCCGCGGTTGTTTGTTATAGACAAATATAGCAACTTATTAACACAAACCTGAAAGAGTTTTAGCAAATACGAGAAAATAGAATTAGAAAGCTAGAACATGCCCATGATTCTTTGTCTGTCGGACGTTGCCGGAGGTGGACTAGTGAACGTCTCGCACCTGGCTGCCGCTGTCCATCTTCCTCTGGATCCCTTAGTGACGCTAGAGGTGGCAAATGGGTGGGTCGGGTCGGGTATGGGTCGAGTCGAAAATGGGTCGACTCATATTTGACCCATTTAACCCGTTTTGATCCATATTCTTGTAGTGTAAATTTAGTGACCCATACTCGACCCGACCCGTATTGCTAAAAACCTATTTATTGTTAAAACATTTTTATGTAATACAAATTTTTTAACAATTTTTATGCAATACAAATTTAATGGAAAAAAAAATTTATAATTCTTTTTAAAGTATTTTTTTAAAAATCGAATTTTAAATTTTTTTAAATATAATTTTAAATTTTTTAAAAAAAATTAATTTTTAAAAAATATCATTTATATAATTTTTATTTTTAAAAATATAATTTTTACTTTTTAATAAATATTTTTTATTTTTTAATATTTCTTTTCTTTTCTTTTCTTTTCTCTTTTTTTTTCTTCTCCTTCGGCCGGCCGCCAGCCACGACGATGGCCGGCGACCGGCCATCGCCAGATCCGACGAGGCTCAGCCTCGCCGTCCTCGACCTCCCCAATCTGGCGAGGCCTGTCGTCGGCCGCCGGTTAGGAATGAAGAAAAGGAAAGAAAAAAGAAAAAAATTTGAATTATGAAAAATAATTATAATTTCGATTTTTTATTAAAAAAACATTTTTATAAATTTAAAAAAGCCAAGGGTTTAAAATTTAAAATGGGTTTCCTTATAACTCATTTATACTATTTCTTTTTGTGTTTTACATTCACTGACCAATTTCTAACTCATTTTTAATTTTCACTTGACCCATTTCTGACTCATATTTAACTTTCACTTGACTCATTTTTGACCCATATTTAACTTTCAATTGACTCATATATGACTCATTTAACTAAGAAGTGGTCATAATATGGGTTTTTGACCCATATTGCCAGCTCTAAGTGACGCCAAAGAATGGCAAAACACTGCAAATCGACAGAGTCAAGCTAGCAGTCACACCACTGTGGCCATGGAGGTCACCGTCCTGCCGCAACCACGGATCTTGAGTTGCGACGAGGCAGGCGACCTCCATCCAAGTGCGAATCAACGGAGATCGCAACCTTCATAGCTGCAGGTTCATCTCTCCCCGCTTACTCCAGAAATCCAGCCAAGCGACGAAGAGCAACCCCGCTACCGGGGGCCATGATGGCGAGGGCTCGTGGCAACGGTGGCGGGAAAGTGTTGAGGTCGTCTGCAGTGTAGTCTGTTGGGTCTAGAAAATTGAAAAAAAAAAAACAAAAAAAACGCATTTACTTCAGCTCATTGAAGAATCGTGTTAAGAGTTCCCTTTTCCCAGAATATGCAGTCATCCAAACAGGTGGAAAAGAGAACCTTTCCATTAGATTAAGAATGCTAGAAATGGAAATCCACTTTGGTTTTCTCGTCTATGGAATCAAGAAGGAGAGGTCTTGTCGATTCACAGTGGAGCCTCGTCTAGGACATGACAAGGACATGAGATGTAACGTAGACGCTTTTGGCTCTGAGCAATTACGGATCCTCCGGGAGTAAATTGTCCTGAGACTCTTGAATTTAAACATCACAAAAGGAGGTTACGTAACCCCAATAAAGAGATGAGTTTCCAATAGTTATAATTTCTACAATTAATTAAAGGCCATAAACAATATATTTTTCCGATCGAAATTCAAAAGACTATTCAAATTACGAAAATTTATGAGAGGAATTTATAAGTGAATTTACATGTCAACGTTTAAGGACACCCGTAACAACATTTCTATTTTTCGATTTCTTTGTTTTTCTATTCCCTAGAACAAGTTTGGAACATAAATTCATTTGGTAACGCAATTTATTTTTTCTATTTCTGAAACAAATTTCTATTCCAGAAATAGATTTGGAGTAAAAATCAGAAATTAAAATTTTTAGTTTTCTATTTTTGGAACAGAAATAAGAAATCAAAATTTTTCTCATTGTTCAATTTTGTTATCGTCCATCGCCCACTAGCCGCTCGTGGGCCACCGATTGCCCGCCACTCGCCGCCACTCGCTGATCACCCGCCACCGGTCGCCTGCCACCAGTCGCCCGCCACCAACCGCTAGCCACCGAACTCCGACCGCCCGTTGTCAATCGTCAACTGTCAGATGCCCGTCGGTCGTTGGCCGCTCATCGCCAACCGCTAGACGTCAGAGGCCCACCGCCAACCACCAAACGTTCATCGTTGACTGCCCGTCGCTTGCCACCGGCCGTTGGATGTCGGCCACCCACCGAACTTTGGCTGTCAAACGCCAAACTCCGGATGTTGGACGTCGATCGCCAGCTAGTCGAACATCGGATGCCGAACTTTGGACATTGAATGCTGGATGCCGGTCGCCGATCACCAAATGCCGGACGCCAAATGTCAGACTTCGAACTTTGGCCGCTCGCCACTGATTGTCGGACGTTAGACTTCAGCCATCATATGTCAGTCGTTGCTGCTCCTAGCAATAGAAATTTTACTTTTTTACCAAACAATTTTTTATTCTAGAAATAAAAATTTTGAATCGTTATCAAACGTGTTTCTTTACTTAGAAACTCATCCATGGAATAGAAATTGATTTCTGTTCCAGAAATTTTGTCATGTATCGTGAAGCTTCATAAATTTTAGATTTAAAAGAAATCCAAACGCACAAACCAGAAAGTACAAAGTAAGCTTAAAGTAAGAAGGAAATGTCCATCTGGCTTCTAGTAGAACTAATTAATATTCCTTGTGCCAATAGTAACTTCTCATTTGGTAACAAGGGGAAAGATGGCAATGTTACGTATCATTTTGAAATTACATGTTTTGTATCGTGAATCCTTGTTATGATTGGAAACTAAATTAAAGTTAAAAATTCTTGCGAAAACATAGTTTCGTATTATCTCTATTTCTAGTCCTTTTTTTCCCCAGAAAAGGATAAATTCAAAGAATTCTCTACAACTACATAAACAGTTCTTGTGATGCTTCTATCTATTAGAAGAACCATAATTTATTTTTGCGAGTATTTGGAACGAAAACAAAGTTCTTGTTTTTGAAAGCCTTGATAGATCATCTTGCTTGTAAAAAAATTAGTGTTAATTTGGCTAGATTCCATGCACGAAGAAATATCTTTTCTTTCTCATCGCTCAAAAAAAAATTAACCATAGTAAATTCTCACTTTTTAACCACAAAGCGAAAGTAAGAAAATCTGAAAAGAAAAAGAAAAAGAAAAAAATTGCTTTCAGACAAACATATACCAAAAAGAAAAGGCAAAGTCCAGTCCAAGGACGCGTTTGGAAGTATTAGAACAATGTGTGGGGAAAATTTTAACGTTTCTGCAAAAATCAGGGCAATAATGCAAACGATCTTCCTCGGCGTCATAAAACAACGAAACAAAAGAAAAATTAACAAAAGAGCCCCCCCGAAACGCAACGGCTAGTTCTCGGAACGGTCACCCCAACGGTCACAATTCTTTCAAAATAGGGAATTCTCGCCCCTCTATATGGGACGTCCCTCCAAACTCCATCTCCATCCTCTCTCTCTCTCTCTCTCTCTCTCTCTCTCTACCCCACTGCACTTCTGATCTCCTTCAGGAGTGCTCTCTTTCTCCCTCTATCTCTTACCCCGCCGGTGGGCATCCCGCTATCTGCTTCGTCTTGTGCATCCTTTAGCTTTTGCCGCGACCGCGGAAAAGCGAAGGCCGAACGAAAGAGCTTTTTTCTTCCTGATATAAAGATGTTGCAAGATATGCGGAATGCTCCTCCTGGGTTCAGACCCACCAAGTCCGCTCCCTCGTCGCCCGCGAAGCCGCTCGGGGTCTCGAGAACCCGGTCCGAGTCCTTCCACATCGCCCACAAAGTCCCCGTGGGCGACACGCCGTACGTTCGAGCCAAGAACGTCCAGGCAAGCATCTGGCGCTCGCCTCGGGAATTCGTTTTACGGAACGTACCGATGTTTATGTCTGATGGGTTTTCCTTGTCTCTGGTTTTTTTTCATTGGTCAGTTGGTGGATAAGGATCCGGAGAAGGCGATACCGCTGTTTTGGGCGGCGATCAACGCCGGAGATCGAGTGGACAGCGCTCTCAAGGACATGGCCATCGTGATGAAGCAGCAGAACAGGGCTGAAGAAGCCATTGAAGCTATCAAATCACTGCGGTGCCGATGTTCGGATCAGGCTCAGGAGTCTCTGGATAACATCTTACTGGATCTTTACAAGGTGCGAAAACCACATAGTTCCCCATAGTTCCTAAGCTCGACAGTGGGTATTAATAGGTGACAAGCTAATATCTTACATCCTTCATTCGTGTTCGATGTTGACAGAGATGCGGGAGATTGGATGATCAGATTGCACTTCTGAAGCATAAATTGTACTTGATTCAGCAAGGGCTCGCGTTCAATGGGAAGCGGACCAAAACTGCTCGGTCTCAAGGCAAGAAGTTTCAAGTCTCCGTGGAACAGGAAGCTACTCGGTTGCTGGTAAGAGTCTCCACTAGCCTGTCGAATTCTACTTTTTATTCCATGCTAGATCGCGCCTGTTAAAAGAATCCCAATTGTCAATGCTAAAGCTGAATTTCAAATGATTGAATTCAATTTAATGAGTGCGAATTCTCGATATTTGCAAGTTGGACATGTAAAATTGCATCGTACTTGAAATGAATTGATGTTTTTCTTGCTTCAGGGGAACTTGGGTTGGGCGCTGATGCAGCAGACCAACTACATTGAAGCGGAAGATGCGTACAGGAGAGCACTCATAATTGCACCGGACAACAACAAAATGTGCAATCTGGGCATCTGCTTGATGAAACAAGGAAGGATCGGCGAAGCGAAGGAGAATCTGCGGCGGGTGAAGCCGGCCGTGGCCGATGGGCCTCGAGGCGTCGATTCGCACCTGAAAGCCTATGAAAGGGCGCAGCAGATGCTCAAAGACCTCGAGTCAGACATGATGAACCGGGGAGGAGACCGGGTCGAGCAGAGCAAGTTATTTGATGCGTTCCTTGGCTCGTCGTCGATTTGGCAGCCTCAGCCTTGCAAGGATCATCATGCCAATACGAGTAGCAAATCACAAGACGATTTCGGGGATGAGAATATCGACACCAACATAATTACGAACCAGACGATGGGGTTGGGGCAGCAGAGATACATGAAATCTCTATCGTTCAGTGTGAATTTGAACTCCCTCAACAAAGACGCGCCGCCCTTTTATTCGACGAAACTCGTGAAGGAAAAGGAGCCTTTCGGGGTCCAGTTCAATAACAACGAGACCCTCAAGAGGACGAGGTCCGGTAACGCGACGAAGGGTATGCAATTCGGAGAAGCGGCGGAGCTCACAAAGCCATTCGTGGGGCGGCCAGAGAAAGCGGAGAACAAGTCGAGGAGGCTGTCTGCCTCGCCCGAGGAGAAGCCGGAGAAGAATCTGATGGAGATGTTGCCTGACAATGACGACTTTGAAGAGGCTATTCTTGCTGCAGTTCTGGGTCAGAGTAAGGAAACAGGAAAGACAATAGAAACTAACAGCAGCAGCACTTGGAATGTCCCCAAGAAGATAGACAAGAGGCTCAAGGTTTTTCAGGACATTACACTCTCACTGAGTCCAAAAGCCTGAACAAAAGAGAGGGCAGGCTTAAAAATTCTTTTTAACTAATATTTTCAGTCATAATTTCTGAAGCTAATAGTTTTTATATAATTTTAGGTTGGAGATGAACTTGTTCTCCTGTTAAATTTCATTCCTTTAGTTGAGGAGGAGGAGGGGAGGCAGAGAGTCTTGTAGTTGTAGCAATGCAGAAGAAGTAGGGCAGAGTTTCTAGCACTTCTCCCACTAAACTTGTTCCCAGTTAATTTGATGTAAGGCCTATCAAATAAAAAGGCACATATTTTTTCTGAATAATAACAGATGCATTTCCTGAATTCACTCCAAAATAGGAAATCTTTGTACTTATTATGAAAACCGACACCCTGCAACTGACTGGATGACATTTTGTACTCGTGCACATTTACGATTGATTATACAGATTCGATAATTTTGTACAACAAATCCAGATTTCAACGATATCATGAAACCACACACACACGATGATGATTCACTTCTGTCATGTTCTTTTCACTTCACTTTTCGGTGACTCCGTGCTGCAGTAAATGCCAATTTGAGCTTCGCTAGCATTAAGCCAAAGTAATCCGGAGTAAAGCCTAGCTCGGACAGCTTCTTGTGTGACCGTGCATAGTCTTTAAAGAAGGCTTCCTCATCCTGCATGTCGCTCGGAAACCAAAAAGAACATAAAGAAAACTCTCTCACAAAGAAGAAACTAGCACGAAGAATGATGAACTTCCATTGGGGACATGTACTGCCTCTTTCAGCACGACTTAAAAGACAAGATGTTCCAAAGCCCCCCGTTAGATCGATAGTACCTCAGCATATAGCTTGACATAGGGAAGAAACTCTGTATCCTCCACTAGAACCCTATCTGAAGGAAGTTGCAGAAGTCCTGGTGAGTCTTTCAGAAGTTCCCTGCGCAAGCATTGTGCAGAAAGCTCATCTGATGGAAGTAGAGTTTGAATAGAGAGAATTGCATTGAAGTGTGATCATCTCTTACTCAAAATAAGAATTATCGAACTTAAGGGGTTCCTTGGTCCAGGGTCCATCAAAGCCTGATCTATCCCTATGTGCCCTTCCCTGAAAATTCAGAGAAGAAAAGGAAGAAATCAGAATATGCACAAACTGCTGGTACCGCGGGGAAGGACTCATAGGAAGCAGTTTAGGGCTTCTGAAATATCTACCAAAGTATGGCCTCCTGATAATGCTACAATATCCTTGTCAGATAGGCCCATCCGATCAAATACTTCCCTTAAATGCAATGCGCTTTCACCTGTATTAAGATGAACAAGGACTACATTAAGAGCATTGTGGAAAATCTGAGGCTCTCTGCCAATATACAAGCTGGTATCATTTTCATACGGGTGTCATCAGTTCAAACCACTTAAGAATTGTTCAACTTAAAGTTTTAGTGATACGTACCTTTAACAGCATCTGGAAGACGTCCTTCCCTTGGAGACTCCATAGAATCCTAATATAGAAATGACTTGGTCGATATAAGTGATGATGCATAAACCATTAGGCCTCAAGAATTCTTTCTGCCAATTTTACCTTTCTTCCAGGGACAAAGCGGATGGAGGGCCCGCCTGTAATCTCAACTGCGACAACCCCAGCAAGCTGAAAAACAAATTATGGCTGAACTTGTGAGTTCACAACATCTGAAAATTCTTGCCTCTTGAACTTGAATTTCACATAGACTGCTCTAGCTGCTCATCAGTTACCATAAAAAGCAATTCAACACAAATCTATTAAACAACTGGAGACTCTGTCCCTGGATATATAATGATTAATGCGAGCAAAATAGTCAACACAGCCAGAAAATAACTAGCCACGACGTCTTCATCCAAAGTAATCATGGGTAAGTCTCCTCACATGGAATGTCAGACGCATTAACACCCTTAACATCTTAGAAAACACATCTGCAAGATTTCTCTTTAGCTAACATCAAACCCAGATAAGAGTAGCAAAGTTTGAAACTAACAGGCTATGGAATTTGTGCCGTTCAGGTTCATCAATAGTCCCAAAGATTTCTTTCCATGTGCAGCACATTGTGACCTATGTGCTGGTTTACATATTTCTTTATCATGTCACCAACTGAGAAGATCATTTAACTTTTAGCCAAGAAGGCAAAAATTCATGAAAAAGACAGTAACCTGGTAAAGATCTGCATAGGAAATTTTCGGACAGCTAGCCTTGACTCCTTCTGAAACAAAATAGAAGTAGAAAGAATTGAAGAAAGACGTTCCTAGAAAATGTAGAATGAACTTGTGAATGTGGTAAGTTATATGTGCTAAGCCGCAGAAGCCCACCGCATAAATCAACAGCAGTCCTCAATCCATTGTTCGAGCCATGTCTCAGTTCAGATTCATTCCGTATCGAGCCATTAGGCCCTCCCGTCTTTGTTGTAGCATCATAAGTGCCCGCATCGTGCCACCTGCAGATATCATGACCATCATGCGCCAATATTATTTGAGAAGTCTTAAACAGGCAATCTACGCGAAACACTGCAAAGCACCGCGTATGCGCCCCCGGTCGCTCGCAATCCGACAAGTTTCGCCACTCACCAACCTTCAAACAGACATTACTTCGCCAAAAAGAAAGGCATAATTAGAAAGAAGAGAAAGGGTACGAGAATCTTTACGCTAAGCGAAGCATGATAGGAGCGCACTGTCTGCTAAAAATGAGGGCACGGAGGAGTCTGCGGGCCTTCTCGATTTGCTTCAAGTACTCCGCGTCCACAACCCGCGCCATTCGAGCAAAGTTGGCTGAGAATAAGGAGAACGGACAGTTGATGCCAACGAGAGAACTTAAGCCGGCATGTTATATAGAGAGGTAGGAGTGGGAAAGTACGGAAGAGAGAGCAGTGAAGAAAGGTACATATACTTTGTGAGTTGGCAGAGAGAATGGTAACTTCAAGAAATGACCGATACCATCGACATTGCCTACTCCTTCGTTTAAGAATAACGAGAATATCCACGAGCGGAATCCTGATCAAGACATGAAATTCTTCGAAAGTCGCGTAGCAGACTCTCATCAACATTTTATATACAACGTCACGAGATGGCAAGGGGGTATAACTTGCAAAATTAAAAGGGTCGGAGTCTATTCACACAATTTAATGACTCGAAAAAGGAAATAACGTGTTCATAAAATTCGCTAGGGTCTGTTTGTTAATGTTCTTTTTTTGTTTTTATAAACAAAATTTCTGCTTTTTTGTTCTGGAGAACAAAAAAAGAACAGAAACGCGTTTGTTTGCGTTTTTATTCCAAATCTATTTTTTTGTTCCCAGGAACACATTTGGAACAGAAACAAGAAACAAGAAAAATGTGTTTCTTGTTTCTGGAATAATTTTTAAGAACAACTTTTCTCTCTCCTCTCTTTTCTTTTCTTTTTATTATTCTTCTTTTTTTCTTCTTTTTTCTTTGGCCGGTCGCCGGTCGTCGGCCGGAGCGTCGCCGGCCCCCAGCGAGCCTCGCCGTGGCTGGGCGAGGCCGCTAGCCCTCGTCGGCCGATCGCCGACCATGGCCGACACGAGCGACTGGCCACAAGGAAGAAAAAAAGCAAAAAGAAAGAAAATTAAAAAAATTAAAAATTAAAAAATTAGAAAAAACAAAAAAAGAACACAAATTTACCAAACATGTTTCTGTTCTTTTTTTATTCCAGGAACAAGTTTACCAAATGTTTTATTTTGTTCAAAAACTGTTTTCCAGAATAGAAATAGTCCTTAGAATAAAAAAAAGAACAAAAATACAAACAAACGTATCCTAAATGACCCAAAAAAAACTAAAAATTTTACCCCTTATGAGTCTTAATACAGGAGATTTTTACCTGCAATAAATGATAGAGAATCCAAATACATCGAAAGGCTCGTGGGGTGTAAAAAATGGGGAAGGAGCATGGGCTCGTCCCATCAAAGGGTGAGTCAAAGGCCATGACAAGTTTGGCCATTCATCGTACCTGGGTTTCTTGCCAAAGGCAAGGAGGGGCATTGCACTTGTCCTAATTACTAGGAAACCCCTCGTCCTATTTCCTCACTCGTAGATGTTTTTGACTTTTGACCTTGCGTATTTCCCCCCATTATCTTGACTCTTTTTTATTCAATTTGAACATATCTCGTCTTTAGAAGTACATGGGTATTTTTGGATCATTTAGATTAATGTGAATATCCCGCCATAGTTTTTTGGAATAATGACACAAATGGCTATTAAACTTTGATACAATATGAAATGCGGTCCATAAATTTTAAAATTATTCAGTATGATCCATAAACTTTAACCCAATATAAAATATCATTCCCAAACTTTTAATTTGTTCGATATAATCTCTAAATTTTCAATACACTCAATTTAGGTTATTGACTTTATGGAAATATTCATCCCCTAAACATAAATTAATAAAAGGACAATATTAAATATTTTCATACAATCAATAGATTAAATTAAACATGTAACAAAAGTGCATGAATCACATCAAACAAATTAAAGTTCAATGACATATTGTACTTTTGGTTAAAGTTAAAGGATCACATTAAACAAAGGACAAATAAAGATGGACCCTCATCACAGGATATGCTTCCTTAGAAAGAGCCTTGAAGAGGTTCTGTCAATGTCAATTGCTAATTTGGTATTATGTTCACAAATTTGGTATTGTGTTTTAACATGAGGAATTACAAAAACGAGGATTGCTTATATCAAGTCATCGTGAGACGAAGTTCCCAAGTATTCGAAAGAATTTCTTTCTCCACTGCACAATTTTTTTTTCTCCCTTCCAAAAAAAATTTATTGTTGAACCATTTAGTAGCTATGTTAAACATTGGATTTTAATTTTATCTTTATAATTTATTAATAGCTATTAGCTATGATAACATTAACCTCTAAGCAAATAATCTTAAGGAAAAAATCATTTTCATGATTTTCTGAATTCTGAATTTAGTGATACTTTGTATCTTATTATGACAAACTGAAAATAATCCACAATTTCCATTCGAACTCAACAAAATGTCACCAACCTCTTATGTTTTTATGCACTGTCGAGCATGGGCATGGGACATTATTTTAGTGTCCTTTTGAAATCGACAGCCCCCTCCTTCCTTTCCTCTTTCTTTTTTCCCCCTTTTACACTAAAGAAAATCCCGCCATATCTCCCTCCCTCTTTGGCTGCTTTCTTTTCTTTTTTTGGGCTGCTTTCTAATGTACCACAGATTTTATCATTCTTAAAATTTTCTTTTAAAAAAGTGTTTTACGTTTGTTTCACAAAAAAAAAAAATCTAAAATATTATCTCTTACATCACTTAAATAAATAATATTTTATCGTCTACAAAAAATTTATAAATGTAAATTGTTATTGATAATGAAAATATTTTTCATTAATTAATTATTTCAAAGGAAATAAGAAATATTTTCAGGAGATTTTTTTCTAAATCAATCATTTTTGGCTAAATAAACAAAGTCTTAGTATACTTTTATTTAATATATCAATATACTTTATGCTTTTATTATCCTGAAATCCTTTCTCTTCAAAATAATTACAACTAAATCCCATCTTGAAAAAAAAAATGATTTCCAGTTGAACTATGAACTGATAATGTCAATCTTTTCCCTTGCATATTATAGTATATGAAAGTTGTACATATTTCATTTTCGATCATTTGTTGATATATTCATCAAAGTCGCTTATAAAATTCTACATTTCATAACAATATATTTACCAAATTATGAGGAGACAATATTATTCCTTTGTCATTTACAAATCACATCCCAAAAGACGAACACTTCATCAATTTCTAATTATTTCGCTCGATGAACTCAACTAAATTTCAGGCAAAACCATCCCAAACGTAGTTAGATTTTACGTTTGATCAATAAAATAAAACAACTGTCTTGCTATTTAGCAAGTATTTAATTCTTACGCCAAATCAGATAGAATTATAATGCGATTTTCGCGATAATTTATACCGCGGAGAAAGCGCTTGGTAACGTCCTAATTACTAATTAGGCAGGACAATCAATGACTCATTTAATCATTTATTTTCCAAATTGGCCACGAAATAAATAAATAAATAAGACAAATCTCCGTTTTGGAGAGAGAGGCACGAGTAAAAAGGGCAAAAAAAAAAAAGAACCGTTGAGTGCACTGCATGTTCCAAGGGCCGAGCTGGCGTAATTGAATGCCCCCGTCGAGGGCATTACCGTCATTCCGCTCCGAATATGAAAAAAATTTGTTGCGGGGGGGGCTCTCTGCCCGAGGCGCATTGTCCCTGTTGCATCTCTCTTAAACTAAACAACTAGGAACTCTCTCGCTCGCTCGTGCTGCTCTGCATCTTCCCCTGTTCTGTCCTTCCTCCGCCCAAAAAGAAAAGCGCACACACCCCACATCCCGAGCTCCACACCTGGAAGTTGGAACTGCCCATCTACGCACACGCCGAACCCAAGTGCCTGATCGAGAAAGCCGCGGTCTGCGAGGCAGGAGGAGGGAAGGAAAAGGGCCGAGCTGCTGCTGCTGCTGCTGAAGTTGGGTGCTCGCTGAACGCCGTGGAATGCCCCGCCGTCGATGAGGCTTCAAGCAGCTTGAGGGAATCCAGGGAGCACCCACGAAGAGAGGAGGGAGGGGAGGGAGAAAGATCTTTCCTTTCCCCCATTTGGGCCAAAAAAAGTAAGGACTGGTTTTGATCGTTTGGGAAGAGAGAGAGAGAGAGAGAGAGAGAGAGAGAGATGGGGTGTTGTTACTCGAGGGTGGAGAGGGAGGAGATGGTGTCGCGTTGCAGGGCGAGGAAGAGGTACATGAAGCAGTTCGTGAAGGCGAGGCAGGGGTTCTCGGTGTCGCACGCCATGTACCTGCACGCCCTGCGCAGCACCGGATCCGCCCTCCTCCAGTTCGCCAACGGCGAGGCCACCCTCCACCTCCACCTCCACCAACACCACCACCACCACCGGCGCCTCCACTCGCCGTCCCTGCTGCCCTCCCCGTCGCCGCAGCCTCCGCCCACCCCGCCGCCTCCCCCGCCCCCTCTCAGCCCCGGCTCCGACAGCTGGACCTCCACCTCCGTCACCGCCTCCTCGGCCCAGCCGCCCCCGCCCCCTCCGCCGCCGCCGCCTCCGCCGCCGCCGCCCGCGGCTTCGGGGTGGGATTTCTGGGACCCTTTCATGCCGGCGTCCTCGAGGTCGGTCACGGAGGAGGAATGGGAGGTGACCACGACGGCTTCTGAGCTGGCGGCACCGCCGGCGGCCGCCATGACGGTGGTCAGTGGGTATTCGAAGGACAGCAACAGCGAGCTTGCGATGGTGGTGTCGAGGAATAATGGGAAAGATCTGATGGGGATCATCAAAGAGCTTGATGAGTATTTCCTGAATGCTGCTGATGCTGGTGCTGATGTGTCGTTGGCGTTGGAAGTTTCAAGCCCTGCTTTTTCTTGCCAAAGCAAAGAGGGTGCACAAGCTACTGAGCCTTCTTTTTCTTTTTTCATCAATTTTTTTTTTTTGTCAATTCTGTTTGACAGATCTGGAAACAATAATTACCCATTTGATTATATGTCGCTTTTGTGTGCAATAATAAACCATGAGATGAGATTAGCGAATTCAAATGAAGTAAAACAATTGTTTTGCTGGTTTGCTTTTAGCTCTTTTGTCACTTTGAATTGCATATACATGTTTTGAGGTTTGATCCTTTGGTGTTGGCAGGTAAAGTTCATAATTATATGTGGAATCTGAGCCCCTCACTGTGGACGCGCGGATGCACCAGTCCCAAATCAAACGGCTTCGGCAGGATGAGTGCCCAGAATTTTGGCAACGGAAGGTCTGTGTATGGCAGCCACTGTTCTACTGCTGAGAGGTTATACGCTTGGGAGAAGAAGCTGTACAAGGAGGTCAAGGTAGCTATCTATTTCAATTATCTATCTTGCTGTTGTCTTTCTTTTGCTCTTGAATAGTTATTACTAGTACATGACACATCCTCAACGAGATGTACAGACGATTTAGCCGTTACGAAATTGACACTAATAGCAAATGTGCTAGCAAGTGGCTACTAGGAAACAGTTTGACCGTCGAAAAGTTTGATGATTTTAAAGATGTGTACGGGTGCATATGGGTTTCCTCTTCTGCTAGTGCTAACTATTATATTTTCATGGACAAGAAATGAAACTCTGTGCATATTGAGCAATTAATGGGTATTTTTCCCGTTCTGGCCCATCTATGCGACCAAATTCTTGTAATTTTATTTGTATTGGTCTTAGGATGCAGAGACCTTTAAAATTGAGCATGACAAGAGGGTGGAGCATTTGAGGAAGCTTGAGCTGAAGCGGGCTGACTATATGAAGACTGAGAAAACCAAAAAGGAGATTGAGAAGTTGGAATCGCAGATGATGGTTGCTTCCCAAGCCATCCAGACAACTTCTGCTGAAATCGTCAAATTAAGAGACACAGAGCTCTATCCGCAGCTGCTTGAGCTAGTTAAAGGGTTAGTTACATTACCATGCATGGCACAAAGACCTAAACATTCTCTCTTCTTTTTCTCTTTTTCCTAATCTTTGGAATGTTTCAAAATCTGGCTCGGTGATGCAGAAAAGTTTGGAGTTTGCGTGGTCTTTGTTAGTTGGACACATGCTAGATCATGTGGAACAAATTGCTTTTCCAAGTATTACCTATCAATGTGGTTCAATTCATATAAAAATGATGTCTGTTTGAAATTTTTTATGAAAATGGTTGTGGTAACTAGGATGCCCTTGTCTAACCACTAAAGAAAAGTCACATCTAGCACAAAATAAAGTAAAATGCATCTGTTGCCAGAGTGAAAGGCAGCTTCTACATTTGGGCCAGAAGAGAAAATTACATAGTACTGTACAAGCAATTGCTTTTGAATGCTTTTCTGATGCTTCTTTATCCCTCTTGTCCCTTCTTTTCACTTTTATTCTCAAGTTGTTCTCATTTCCGAGAGGGTTAGTACAATGTTGTGAACCTTACATTATGGTGTTATTCCTAGAACGAGACAAATGTTTGCTTCATGGTTTAAAAATAATTAGGAAAGAAAATACAACAGCAACAATAGTCAAAGCCTTTTCACTAAGTGGAACCAACTGCATGGCCCTTGCTAAACATAGTAATGGTGGATGATGGATTCAAGGGCTTCTTTATGCTGTCTTTAAATGTCTTCTTAAGCTCACCCCTGTCCCATGGAATCTCAAACGATCTCTGGTCATCATGTCTTATTTCAAAGTTATGACCATGTTAACATTTTTCTCATCTTCCATTGGTCCATTGGGATGGCTTTTATCTTTTCTCCTGATTTCAAAACTATCTTTTCCTGAGTGCCCATAGCTCAGTTACTCTGCTTTCCAACCCATATAACCCACCTGGTTGTCATAATGTAATTCGTGAAAAAATTCCCCTTTGCTTGAGTGACTTATGCCAAAGGCACAACACCGTGGATGCACTTCTTTTAGTTTCTTGAAAAATCAGATAATCACTCATTGTGATTTTTTCACAGAGAGTAAATAACAATCGGATATGATGTATTAAGTATATCGTTTTTAGCAATGGGGAGGGAAGAAACATTCAATGAAGGTTCAACAATCACAACCACATCATGATGCTCTTGTTCGGTAAAGTTAATGTGTTGGCTACTTTTCCTGTAGAAATTTAAACATGTCAATAACAATCGGATATGATGTATTTAGTATATCGTTTTTAGCAATGGGGAGGGAAGAAACATTCAATGAAGGTTCAACAATCACAACCACATCATGATGCTCTTGTTCGGTAAAGTTAATGTGTTGGCTACTTTTCCTGTAGAAATTTAAACATGTCATGAGGCCTTTTGTATAGCTCAAAATGGGAAGTTGCAACTGTTTATGAATTTGACATGTTTTTCAACATATGGGTAGTCACATTCTGAATATAACAAGTACGATGCACAAAATGACTCGATCTAGGGGGCTCTCTTTGATAAATGTACTTATATATTTATCCCTCTCTCCAAAATTTATGTGCTCTCCACTCTTGTCTTAAAGAATTGCGTAATTGCATTTTTACCTCCCTCATGGTGCTCTTTTCCCCTTTGTTTTTGCTATTGCAGATCAATGTGCATGTGGAGAAGCATGTATGAGTGCCACCAGGTCCAGACCCACATAGTCCAGCAGCTTAAATACCTGAACATCATTCCATCTGCTGAACCCACGTCCGAGATTCACCGACAGTCAACTCTGCAGCTTGAGCTGGAGGTCCAGCAGTGGCACCTCTCCTTCTGCAGCCTTGTCAAGGCTCAACGAGATTACATTCAGTCACTTACAGGCTGGCTCCGCCTCAGCCTCTTCCAGTTCAACAAGAACACACTATCTCGAACCTCAGAAGAGTCAAGGATTTATTCACTCTGTGAGGAGTGGCAACAAGCCGTCGACCGGATCCCTGACAAAGTAGCATCAGAAGCAATCAAGAGCCTATTGACTGCAATCCATTCTATTGTGGTTCAACAACAGGAGGAGCAGAAGCAGAAGAAAAGGGCAGAATGTGCATTCAAAGAGCTCGAGAAGAAGACGATTGAGCTCAGGTCATTGGAGAGCAAGTACGGTCCATTTTGTGCAGCCGAGACTCTTGGTTCTGGAAGAAATAAGGACCCTGTTGGAGAAAAGCATGCTAAGGTGGCATTTTTGAGAGCCAAAGCAGAGGAGGAGAAGTCAAAACACGAGAAATCGGTGAGCATAACTAGAGCAATGACACTGAATAACCTACAGATGGGTTTCCCGCATTTGTTCCAGGCAATCGTGGGGTTTTCTAGCGTGTGCATGCAAGCATTCGAGTCCTTGTACAATGTAGCCAAGGACAATGAACCGGAGCATGATTTGAAGAGGCTTCTCCCTTGATTGTAGCCATGCGGATCGATTCATTGCAGAGAATGTCCATACCGATGTACATAGAAGAGAGTTTTGTCTCAACTTGGTTGTCCATGAAGATAATCTTATTAGGTATTACTACTTTTTCAGACAACCCACTATGTTGAAGTTAGGTTAGAATGAGAGGAGTTTAGAAACTCGAGTTGGGTGTTGTGAGTTGTTTGTCCTTTACAGGAATGATTTTGGATGATTTCAGTATTCAAACCGCAATGACCACTTTGTGACAGCTGCGCATGAAAGGGTTTGCTCTGTGAATGTAAATTCCAGTAACAGTTTAGGGTGTGTTTGTTTATTTTTGTTTCTGTCCCCGGAATAAAAATTTCTATATTTTTGTTCTGGATAATAAAGAACATAAATGTGTTTGTTTACACCTTTGTTCCTCCCGGGAATAGATTTGGAATAGAAATAAGAAATAGAATTAACTTGTTTCTTGTTCTCGGGAATAATTCCGAGAAACACTTCTTTTTTCTTCTCCTTTTTTTCTTCTTTTTTCTTTCCTTCTTCCTTTTGGCCGGTCACCGGCCTCGGCCATGGTTGGCGGACTGGCCATCGAGGGTCGGCAACCTCGCCGGTGTGTTGTCGGCCCCCGGCGAGCTCAAGCTCGCCTAGATTTGGCGAGGCTGAGCTCGCCTAGGTGACGTGAGGTTGGCCTCGGCCTCACTTTGGCTAGGCGAGCTCGAGCTCGCCCAGATCCAGGAAGCTCGCCCAGATCCAGGAAGACCAAGCTCGCCTAGCTGGGGCTAGCCATGGTCAACGACCGGCCAAAAGGAAGAAAGAAGGAAAAAAAGAAAAGAAAAATATAATAAAAATATTGAAAAATTAAAAGAAACAAAAAAATTATATAAGTTTACCAAACACATTTCTATTTCTGGAGTATAAATTTTTTGCAGTTACCAAGCGTGTTCTTATACTCAGAAATTGTTCTCTAAAACATAAACAAAAAGAACTATTCATGTTTAAAAATTGTTTCCCGGAACAGAAACGTTACTAAACACGCAATTTTCCAACAAAGCCTAAAATTACAATTTCTTAATCGTAAAAAGGAAAAAAAAAAATTATCAGGTTAAATCACCGTCGATGGGCTGCAGGATCATTGAGATCCGAATTAACAAATCGGTAATGAGACCCAACAGCATGTGAAGACCAAAATCTCAAAAGTGTAAAGATCTAAAATGACATTTTTTATTACAGATCTTAGCTAGGAACTAAGTGTCGTATCACATATAGGACAATTCATGACAAGGGGAATCTTTCTCTTGATGAAACCAGGAATATTTGTCGGTCAAGAATAATTTGTTTTGCTATTGAGGAACTGCTTCAAAGGCACCAAATATAACAGCCAAAGTGGGGAAATAGAGATCATCACAAAAGTACTAATTTTTACCAAAAAGGATGCGTCCCAAGAATGCCGCTACTTCTCCAGGAAAGACAAGCAGATAAGCGATTCATCTTGTTTCTCGTCAATAGTAGTAGAGGCAAGTTCATGTGAGTGTCAAACACGTGTAGATATTAATTATAGATAAGTGCGAACACAAATTGTCTAGTCCCACGAAAACACAGGCGGGTTTTGATCTGCAGAGAGCGATGGAGGGACAGGGCATGGAAACTGGGCAGATTCTAAGTATGAATGGCGGCTGTGGAGAAGAGAGCTATGCCAAGAACTCCAAAGTACAGGTACATATTCCTGATTATCGTGTCTTCTCTTTAACATTGTGATTTCCTTAATTAACATTCTTGAGTACAATTACAGTTAAACTTAAATGCTCGTCTAGACCAGTGTTTCTCGTAGGAGGGTGCTTAGTACTTCAGGTTGAAGTAGCTATTAAACAGACACTCATCTAAGTCAAAGCCATGAGTTGGCTCACAGAGATGTGATTACTGGAGTAATTTATCTCCATATTCTCCTCTTCTTCAATATAAGCAAATGTCATTAAAATTGAAGACAAAGCAACAATCTCTCTAACATGATGCAATAGTTTTCTTGCGCATCTGTGATCCTTCTATGCCAATCCCTCAGTAGTTTTTTCGGTTAATATCAGTCTCCAGTGATGAGAATCAAACCTCAAACTCACAATAGGCCTTAATGAAGTTTGCAAAGTGCTCATAGAAGTTCGCTATAGGATAATGTGAAGCAGAGATTATGCAACATCCTGATGAATTTGGTTTTTGATGAACAAGCCGAGGCCACAAACAAACTTTTACTGCAAAGCACTGAGCTTTAATTCCACAAGGTCAATATTTTATTAAATGGCCAAGAGAAAAAAGACTATCGTGCTAGCGAGAAGACTCTTACTTGTGTAAATCATCATCTTCATTGAGCACTCAGATTGAGATTGTACCTCTCCTTTAACACTATGTTTCCCCCTAGTAAATTGAAGTTTTTGTTTCTTCTCTAGAACGCATATCTTTCGAGGACAATCCCAGTGTTGCACTCGGCTCTACTTGATTTCTGTACCAAGAAACTTCCTGCTACCGTCACGATCGCCGATCTTGGCTGCTCTTCCGGGCCAAACACTCTGTTTGCAATCTCCCAAAGCATGAGCATCATCCACGCCACATGCCGCCAAATTGGATGCTCACCGCCACAGTTCAGCGTGTTCCTGAACGACCTCCCTTCCAATGACTTCAACACGGTCTTCAAGTCCCTTCCACAGTTCCAGAAGAGGATGATGGAAGAGAACGGCCAGGACTTCGGGCCATGTTACATCGCTGGAGTTCCAGGTTCCTTCTATGGTAGGCTTTTCCCTGCAAAGAGCCTGCACTTCGTGCAATCTTCCACAAGCCTCCATTGGCTCTCCCAGGTCAGCACTCGCCCTTTTTTAAATAGAAAACTGAACTTTACTTCCCTCAACCATAAGATCATTGTACTTTCGACCTATAACCATAAAAAGTCTTCGAGCTTTCAATATTTGTATGAGCATTCCATCAGAATTTAATGACTTTTAATGATTTTGAACTCGGTAAAGTGAAAAGGAGTGAATAAATCAATGAGAAGAATTCTGACCCGAAATTCCCTTCTACAGGTACCTCTGGAGCTGAGTGACCGCTCTGACAAAGCGATGGTAAATAAAGGGAAAATCTATATTTCTAGGACAAGTCCACCCAGAGTTGTGGAAGCTTATCTGAACCAATTCAGGAGGGACTTCTCCTCATTTCTCAGGTTGCGATCAGAAGAAATAGCCCCTGGTGGACACATGGTTCTGACTTTCAGGGGCCGGAGGATGCCAGACCCGTCTCCTGATGAAAGTTGTCTGCTTTGGGACTACTTAGGACTAGCATTTCAGGATTTGGTCTCACAGGTATGTGTTGCTCCAAAAATATTTCTCCACATCCGTGTGTTCTAATCATTGCATATGCAAGGCTCAGTCTGTGGAATTTTTACAGTCCAAGTTAATAACCAATTTTGCCTGGCCCAAGTTGCATCTGGATCTCTGGAGGAGGAGGTAATTTTGGCATGTCCTCACATCAGTCTTGTAGTATAACTTGCATATTTTGCAAGACCTGTCATTTGGCCACTTGAATTGAATAATGAAACTTTGAACTGTGCAATTTCACTTAACTTTCTCTATTGAGCTCTAAGTTGTTGGAATTGCTTTTTGTCACAATTTGACTGATGGATGCTTCGAAATCACGAAAGCTAGCAGTCTTCTAGAGCTAGGATAGATTGTAGCTCTTTGATCAGATGATTAGTCATCAGACTCGCATCATCTAATAATTTAAGTAGAATGGAGTCAGCAGGCTAGAAAACGTGTAAGCTTTAGCATGAAAAACATGTCACTTTCATGAAAAAGCTAGTCTTCTCATGATATCCCTTAATCAATTTACCAAGAAAATGTTACTAAAAGAAAAAATTGTTCAAAAAACGCAGGGATTGATAGAGGAAGAGAAGCTGGACAGCTACAACACACCATACTATGAGCCCTACGTGGAGGATGTGAGGGCAGAGATAGAGAGAGAAGGGTCCTTCACTCTTGACAGGTTAGAGATCATCGTAGCTCCATGGGATGGGGTGAATGGAGGGCAGAGGTATGACCGGAGGAAGACAGCCGAGATGATGGCAAAGGCCATGAGGGCAGTGAACGAGTCCATGATCACAAGCCACTTTGGGGATCAAATCTTGGACTCCTTGTTTGAGAGGCTCATAGACATCATGGCTAGGGATACCAAGGAAGTGGAGCATCCCAGTCTTGTGGTGTCTTTGATTAGGAAGTCGTGAGATCTGCCTAGATTGCTAATTCAGACAGAGAGAAGGAAGGAGAGCCCCGCTATGTGAAGGAAGAAAAAGGGCGGCCTCCTAACTTTGTTAAGTTCCCCCGCATGTGGCCAACAATTTGGTGTTTGCACTTCAATAATGTGTTTTTCGGCCAGAAAAAAAGAGAGTTGTGTTGGCCAAAAGAAAAAGTCATAAATGTTTGTAAGTCATTTTTCTTTACAAAGTTAAAAAAAAAAAAAGGGGGCAAAAGAAAAGTGAAAAGGCTTTGACTATCGCTGCTCTTGTAATTTGTTTCCCAAACTATTCTAAACAGTGCAGCAAACATGTGTCCCGTTCTAGGAATAGCACCCTGATGTCAGGTTCAAAACATTGCACTAACCCTCTCGGAATGGGAAGAACCTGGGACTAAAAGCGGAAAGAAGGGACAAGAGGAACAAAGAAGCATAAGAAAAGCATTCAAAAGCAACTGCTTGTACGGTACTAGGAGAATTTTCTCTTCTGGCCCAAAAATGGGAGTTGCCTTTAACTCTAGTAACAGCAGCTGTAATTGGCAGATTCAAGGCCTTCTTTATGCTGTCTTCGGATGTCTTCTTAGGTTCACCCCTGTCCCACAGAATCTCAAACGATCTCTGGTCATCATCTCTCATTTCAAAGTAATGACCATGTTAACAGGTTTTTCTGAACTTCCGTTGGTTGATGAGGATGACTGTGATCTTTTCTCCTGCTTTCAAATCTATCTTTTCCAATGCACATAGCTCGGTGACTTTGCATTCTGATGATTATGATTTATATGGCTGTCATATAGTTGTAAGAGTTTTCCTAATGTGGACTACATTAATAAATATTGTAATTTATCGTTTAACGTTTATCATTTTACGGGGATTGGTCTAAAGTGAGATAGAAGGTTTTTTAATTAGTCTAATATGGGCTGGTTAGTGTGGGCCGAGTTAAGCCTGACCCGTAATGAGGGGGCCTAAGCTGGAAACTCTATAAATAGTACTCAAGTCTCTCCTCTAACCCTAATTCTCACATGTATCATCACCTAAGGGGCGTTTACCTAACGCTAAACGTGAGGGGGGCCGCATCATTGAGCCAGTGATACAGAGGGCAATAGAGGAGAAGGACTTGATGCGTTGAGCCTCCATAACCCTAGAACTTGAACGCATAAATTTTTTGCTCTAATTTGTGATTTTCGAGATTTTTTGTTCAATAAAAATAAAATAAAATCACAAATTCGGATGATCCTGAAACCATGGGGTTTTTGTTCTACATGTCGAGATATTTCCAACCATATATAATTTGTATAATTTTGTTGAGAATTGAGTGAGAATTTTAAATTTGAAATTCTAGGGTTTATACATATAAAAAGTTCTAGAATTTTAAGTTACATTCTAGCGTTACCTTCGTTTTTTCTTCTCCACTCTTTGTATCACGTCGTGTCGTTTGAATTATGAACTGTCGATCATCGCGCGCACTCTTTTGCTCGTCCGTCTCTGATTTCGGAATTGACTTTCTCCTCTTTGCGGTTTTGTTCTATTACCGTGGTAAGTTTGCCCGCAGTTGCTAGTCAATGTCGAATTCGTTCGTGACGAGGATGATGGGGTTTGTGAAGATTTGTTTTTGTATATATATATTTCGCGTGTGGTCAGTAGTGTTGGACTCGTATCTTCATCCTCTACATTGTGGTGTATTTATATCACATGTTTGATAATTTTATGGATATGAAAATACATATGGAACCCTAAATACGTGTATTTTTAGTGTATTTTTGCGTATTTTTCTTATATTTTCTGTGATTTTGGAAATATAAGTGTTGAGTTACAGGTATGTTATCACATAAATATTATAATGGTGTGATTCATTAATAAAAAATTAAACTTTATTGTGAACTGAAGTTGGCTTAATGAGATATAATCATTATGGGATAGTAATTGAGCTATGTATTGATTATAAAATTTTTGTTGTTTAAGCATACTCCTTTACACACTGGTAATCTTTGAATGATGGACGTCTTAAGAACTCGTGACCAAACTGATTGTACTGATTAACACATCTGTTGAATGTGGGTAATGCATGTCAATTAAGTTACTGCATATTATACATGAACTCATATGGTCACTTGTTAATGTCTATCAAGTTGAATATTTTTTGTGGATAAGGAGTATGACAACATTTACGCAGAGCAATAGTATCTACTGTTAAATTTTAGATATTTGGTTCTCTGGTTTGACTCAATTAATATGCCACTGGTTGATTACAATGATAATTGTTACTTAAAAATTGGCTAATAAATTAGCTGTTGGCCTTGGAGTCATGTTTTGTCTTATGAACTCATGAGTGATAATGGATCAGCTGTCAAGCTTGTCGATTTGGTGTACCCTGTATTACTATTGATGTTAATTTGTGAGAGATATTCTAAATTAGCATTCTTTAATGTTGTTCTAGTAATCAGTAATCGGGGTGCACAAGAGATGCTTGCTTTTATGTTATGAGAATTTTCTTGTGTTGCTGTGAACAGTGATTTCATTGGAATATGTTTTTCAGGTTCGCTATATATATATGTATGATTAATTTTTATTAATGAATAAAGCAGTGTAATTAGCATAATATGTGATTTTGGTGATTTACTGCCCCTATCACTAAAGTTAAAATCACATGTATATGGTGTATGTGAGGAGTAAAAATTATATCCCTGGTATGAGAGAGTTTCAAAGATTCAATTGAGTAGTGACCGCCAAAGTGGCACGCTTGATTGGATTTGAGAAATTTCGGTCTCGTATATTGATTGTGATGTCTCCTGGTCTAATGTGTAGTCATACTCCCAAAGGAGGTGATTGCGTATTAGTTCATGGAGGGATACATGATAGTATGGTGGAGGAGTGACTGATTCTAGTGATTCATATGCCCAAAGGTGATGAATTCACGAAAAATTGGAATATATTCTCATAACCGCTATCATGTGGGGAGTGTACAACTGCATATCATGTATTCTGCCCAAAGGTGATTATATGATTATGCATGTAACTCTCTGGATGTGTACTTGTTTGTCAAGTTACACAGTGCTCACATGATGCTAATTATATACATTGCTTGTTATTTTAGTCACTTTTTATGTAATAAATAACTCTACTATTATTGAGGTTTTTACTACTTCAAATTTTAAGTTGTGGACATATGATTTGTTGCTTGAGAATGCAATAAAATTTGCTTACTGTCCATGAAGCGTTCCATTCTGGAACACTTGAAAAGAGGTTTCCCTGTGGACTGCACTGCTATAATATGATGAAAGCCTTAGTTGCTTGAAATTATGTTTTGTATAATATTGAAATTATGACATATCTGCAAAGATTATGTTTAAATCCTAATGACATATACATCTCGTATATGGTTAAAAGGTTTTTTCCAAAAGTTTTTTATTTAAGGAAAATGACCGAGATAAAGAATAAACTGGTTAAAATTAGTCTTGAAGGTTGTCAGGCCTAATAGCAGCGGTAAGTATTTTGGCAAGTATGACAATACTGAATTATTTAAAGGGTCATTTGTCAAATACTTGGTATATTATGGGGTGGTAATTTAATTACTATGCCTGAAATTCCTGACAAAAAGATTTGCCAAAATGCATAATTGCACCATAATTAACATGGTGATGAGTAAGACTAATTTATCGGTCTACTATGGGTTGATATTTTGAAAGCAATTTTTTCACATACAAAACATATTTCTTATCAAAGTTGTTTCATAAACTTCTTTTGAGTTATAGACTGGACGTAAATTGATTGAATCATATTAAATTTAGAGATATCATAAGTGGGGTTATCTAATCCAATATTAAGTATGTTAGAATTTGGATCCACTCATTATTATTTTGCATCTTATCTAGATTGTTAAAAAGGGTATTAATTTAATGACCCTAAAGAAGATACAAGAATTATGGAATCACATACTCTAAAATTTCTTAAGATCGACGTAATTTTAGAGGATATCTGCTCTCAGACTATTAAAGATAATAGTATGATGGGGGTTATTGTGTTTTTGTCTTTACCTATACAGATAATTATGGAATCTCCTATACCATAGACTAAACTTGTTGAGGTTTAAGGTACTATTTTTAATATAGTTTATAATGAAATTTCTTAAACCTCTCAAGTGTAGAATGAAATGGTTGCAGCTTTATTAAGGAGATTTGTTAGGGAAAGACAATTAGTTATACCATCAGACTATATAGTCTATTTGTGAAAGCATGATTACAATATCCATTACATGGTTGTTTTAGCAACTTATATAAATGTCGTTTCTTGCTCTTAATTAAGTATGTGATTAGATGTAATAAAAAAAATGATAATAATATTACTCTGAAAGAGGGGTGGATAGTTAGTGAAGAAATAATTATTTCTTTATTAATTCTTTCAGAGTGAACGTGGCATTGATAGTTTATTTTTTATATGGAGTTACGTCAAAGAGATATAAAATCTATATAAGTGCAATTGGAGAATTTTGCAGCAAATTCAAATAAACTTGTGTGTAGACTGAAAAGTCTTAATTCATGGTCTTATGCAAGTTTCCAGGCAATATTATTAAAGTTTCATAGTGTTGTTATTTTGTTCAATTGGGAACAAAGTAATTCAATATACTACAAGGTCAGTGGAATGAAATTTATTTTTCTCATACTCTATGTACATAATATTTTGCTTACAAGTTGTGACCTTGAGACATCTTATATCTTTTGTACTAAGGTTTGTAAGAATTGTTTTTTGCCATATTATATTAGATTTTCTCAGAGGACATTTGCTGATTGTATATTGGAAATATTCAATATACATTATTGCAAGCCAGGATTTGCTCCTGTTGTTAAGGGTGATGGATTGAATCTATCACATTGTCCTTATTTAGATATTGAGAAAATCTAATTAAATGGTGTACCTTGTGTCAGTGCACTTAAAAGTATAATGTATGCTCAAATTTGCACTAGACTAAATATCGTTTTTGTGACGGGACTTCTAGGCAGACATCAATCAAATTCAGGACGCGATCATTGCGTTGTTGCCAAGAAGGTTTTAAGGTACTTAAAGAGGATAAGAGATTATATGTTAATATGTGGATATGTTCAATTCTTGCAGCTAGTAAGATATTTAGATGTAAACTTTGTTGGCTATTAGGATAATATAATATCAATAACGAAATACATATTTATGTTGATAGGAAATGCAGTAAATAAAGTTCCATGTCATCTTTTACTATGAAAGCAGTGTTAGTAACATTCTTTTAGGTTGTTATTTGGGCTATTAGGCTCTGGAACCTCATGAAGGAGTTGACCGTTTTAAATTTTATGGATAGACCTATACGGTTGTATTGAGATAACAAATTTGTAGTATTATTTATTTATTACAAATGTCTCAATGGGTCTAAATATATGGTGGTCAAAACTTTTGACCAAAAAGAAACGGTACGGAAATGTGACGTTTTAATATAACATATTTCCACAGATTATATGGTTGTAAATCAACTAACTAAAGGTCTACGCCCATGTGTATTTTAAGCGACATGTCATTAGCATGGGCCTAGGAGCATCATGAGATGCTGTTGTTTAGTGGGAGCTATTTTGGCTTTACTCTGATAAAGGTTTCATCTGTGTTCGTTACATTTTGTAACGGTTTGATATGTATCAACTTTTGCATTCAATAAAGTATTTTTGAATGTGTTGTTATTACGTTGAATACATATTGATAAAGTCTCAATGTATTGTATAAACCTTGAGTGAAGGCTAGGGGCATCCAGTTATTAGCCTTGTTCATATGTCTTGTTATACATAAAAAATGGTTAACCGTAAGGACAAGACATATGTGGGTTCATGGAACCATAAGGACATTCTCTAGTGGCACAAGTTTTTGTGACGCTTAAGATAAGAGAATGGACATTCTATAGTGGCACAAATTTTGTGACGCTTAAGGTAAGAGAATGGTGACTGACAAATGAGATCTCTTTATGAGAGATGTTGTCCATTGGACACACTACCATATTGGATCCATATCAATAGAGTTGAGAACACTCGTGACCATGGAAGGCTCTGTGTGTATACATGCAATTACCGCCATGATTCGGTGTTTGAGACTTTATGGGATAGAATTGACTATTAAGAATTATCTCTAGACCAATGTGCGCACATACAGTACGATTTCAATTAATATAGTCCAAGTGGGAGAATGTAAGAGTTTTCCTAATGTGGACTACATTAATTGATATTGTAATTTATCGTTTAACGTTTACCATTTTACGGGGATTGGTCTAAGGTGAGATAGAAGGTTTCTTAATTAGTCTAATATGGGCTGGCTAGTGTGGGCCGAGTTGAGCCTGGCCCGTAATGAGGGGGCCTAGCTGGAAACTCTATAAATAGTGCTCAAGTCTCTCCTCTAACCCTAATTCTCACATGTATCCTCACCTAAGGGCCGTTTACCTAACGCTAAACGTGAGGGGGCCGCCTCATTGAGCCAGTGATACAGAGGGCAATAGAGGAGAAGGACTTGATGCGTGGATCCCTTGATATGTTGGAAATCTCTTTTCTGCTTCCGTTTTATATTTGATGAATCCCAAAACAGGTGCGTTAATCTTTCTACTCAATTATGCATATTCTTGTTCTGGTTATGGAGATCTTGGGGTTGCATAATTTGCGTCCAACAATAGTAATATGTGAAAAGTTTCCCTTTTGCTTGATTGACTTAAGCCGAAGGCACAACACCGCGGATGCACTTTGATTAGTTTCTTAGAAAAATAAGATGATCACTCAAATTGTTAGTTTTTTTCATGAAGAATAAATAACTATTGGATAGAATGGCACCATGCTGCAGCTCGCACTTGAGGTCCAGCAGTGGCACCTCTCCTTCTGCAGCCTTATCAAGGTTCATCGAGATCACATTCAGTCACTTACAGGCTGGCTCCGCCTCGGCCTGTTCCAGCTCAACAAGAACATGCTATCTCGAACCACGGAAGAGTCGAAGATAAATTCACTCTGTGAGGAGAGGCTACAAGGTGTTGACCGGATCCCCAACAAAGTAGAGTCAGAAGGAATCCATTGCCCATTGACTGCCATCCATTCCATTGTGGTTCAACAAGAGGAGGAGCAGAAGCAGAAGTTCAGAATGTGCATTTAAAGAGCTCGAGAAGAAGACGGTTGAGCTCAGGTCGTTGGATAGCAAGTTGGGTCCATTTTTTTGCACCCGAGATTCATGGTTCTGGAAGAAGTAAGGACCCAGTCGGAGAAAAGCGTGCCAAAGTGGCAGTTTTCAGAGCCAAAGCAGAAGAGGAGAATTCGAAACATGACAGATCGGTGAGCATAAATAGAGCACTGGCGCTGAATAACCTATGGATGGGTTTTCCGCATGTGTTCCAGGCAATCATGGGGTTTTTAACTGTTTGCATGCAGGCGTTCAAGTCACCGCAGCAAAGAACAATGAACCAGAGCATTATTCGAAGAGGCTTCATCCCTGGTTGCGTAGCCATGCAGATCGATTCATTGCAGAGAATGTCCATGCTGATGTATATGTGGGATACAGTTTTGTGCCAACTTGATTGTCCATGGAGAGCCTCTTATTAGGTATTATTAATTTTCAGACAACCCACTAAGGTGAAGTTAGATCAGAATGAAGAAGAGATTAGAGACTTGAGTTAGGTATTGAAAGTTGTTTACCCTTTTACAGAAATGATTTTAGATTATTTGGTTCAAACTGCAATCACCAGTTTATGGCAGCCGAGCATGAAATGGTTTGTTTCTGGGAACTGTAAATTACAGTAACATCCTTGCTGTGATTGTGAACTTAGCCACCGAAGCTGAGAATCAAAATTACTTCATGGTAAAAAGAGAAAATTATCAGGTTAAATCATTTTTGACGAGCTACAGGATCATCAGGATCGGAACCAATAAGGGTCAGGTATGACCGTATGAGACACAACAGCGTGTGAAGACCGGAAACTGGCAAGCTTATATGGTAGGCATAAATAATTTGTTTTGCTAAATTATTTTGCTACTAAAGAACTGCTGTTAAAGCACCGAAAATGACAGCCTAACTGGGGAAATAAAGATCTTCACAGAAGGATTAATTATTAACAGAAAGGATGTGCCCCCAAAAGAACAAGCTTCTCCATGGAAGACAAGCAGATAAGTGGAGCTATTCATTTTGTTTCTTGTCGACAACAAGCACGTTCATGTTAGTGTCCACACTTTGCAAATACTAATCATGGATAAGTCCGACTGGAATTTGTCTGGCCTCAAGAAAGACAGGCGAAATTTGATCTGCAGAAAGCGATGATGGGACAGAGCATCCGAACTGAGCAGATTCTGAGTATGAATGGCGGCTGCAGAGAAGAGAGCTACACCGAGAACTCCAAAGGACAGGTCCCCAATTACTGATTATTGCGACGTCTCTCAAATATTTTTAGTTTTGTCGATTAACATTCTCGGGTACAATTACAGGTGACTTAATTCTCGTCTAGAACGCTGTTTCTTGTAGGAGGGTGCTCGGTACTTCCGATTATACTGTCAGTCATGTCAGATTGAAGTAGCTACTGAGCAGATAATCTTCTAACTCTAAGCCATGAGTCAGCTCACGGAGATGTGATCACAGGAGTAATCTGTCTCCTTATTTTCTTCTCTTCTTCCATATCAGCAAATGCTATTGAAGCTGAAGACGAGCAACAAAGTCTCTCTAATTTGTTTGATGCCATGGTTTTCTTACACAGCATCTACGAAACCTTTACCATCAATCCTTCAGTAGTTCTTTCGATTAGCATCTGCCTCCGGTGATGTGAATCAAACTGCAAACTTGTAAGACCCCTTAATGCAGCTGGCAAAGTGGTCGTAAAAGCTCATCAGATTCTCCCGATAAAGAATGGTGCCGATGCAAAGTTCGCTACAGGATAATAAGAAGCAGAGATTCTACAACCTCCGGATAAATTTGGTTTCTGATAAACAAACCGAGGGCATAAACAAACTTCAAGAGCAAAGTAATAATATTTAATTCCGCACAAGATGCGTAGTCATCAGCCAAATTCATTGAACACTGCCCTGACATTTTACCTTTTCCTTAATACTATGTTGCCCTCAGTTAAACTGAAGTTTCTGTTTCTTTTCTAGGCCACACGTCTTTCCAGGACGATGCCGGTGTTGTGCATGGCGCCACAGGATTTCCGTACCACGAAAGTTTCTGCTACCATCACAATAGCCGATCTCAGCTGCGCTTCTGGGCCAAACACTGTCGGCAATCTTTGCAAGCTGGAGCATCATCCACAACACGTGCCGCCAACTCGGCCACTCACCGCCACAGTTCCTTGTGTTCCTGAACGACCTCCCCTCCAACGACTTCAACACGGTCTTCACGTCCCTTCCAGAGTTCCAGAAGAGGATGAGAGAAGAGGACGGCCAGGATTTCGGGCCATGTTACATCGCTGGAGTTCCAGGTTCCTTCTACAGGATGCTTTTCCCTGCGAAGAGCGTGCACTTCCTGCAATCTTCCACGAGCCTCCAGTGGCTCTCCCAGGTCAGCACTCACCCTTTTTAATAGGAAATCGAGTTTTACTTCTCTCAAATATAAGATCATTCTACTTTCAACCTATAACCATAAAAAGTCTTGAGCTTTCAAATTCTTGTATGAGCATTCCAGCAGAATTCAATGGCTTTTGATGGTTCTAAGTTTGACAAGAAAAAAGGGGTGAATAGTTCAATGATAAGAATTCTCGCCTGAAATTCCCTTCTGCAGGTACCTGTCGAGCTGAGTGACCGATCTAACAAAGAGCTGGTAAATAAAGGGAAAGTTTATATTCCAAGGACGAGCCCACGGGGAGTCGAGTCGTGGAAACTTATTTGAACCGATTCAGGATGAACTTCTCTTCATTTCTCAAGTCGCGATCAGAAGAAATGGTCCCGGACAACGCATGGTTCTGGCTATCAGGGGCCGGAGGACGCCGGATCCATCTCCCGATGAAAGTTGTCTGCTTTGGGACTACTTAGGACTAGCATTTCAGGATTTGGTCTCACAGGTCCGCGTTGCTCCAAAAGTATTTCTCCGCATCCGTGTGTTCTAGTCATTGCATATGCAAGGCTCGGTCTCCGGAATTTTCACAGTCCAAGTTATTAATCAATTTTGCCTGGCCCAAGTTGATCAATCCTGGAGTATAAGTTGCACATTTTTGCAAAACCTGTCACTTGGCTACTTGAATTGAATCAAGAGCGATTTCTTAACTTTAGCTTTCTCTAGTGATCTTTAAGTAGCTAAAAATGTCACCATTTGACTAATGGATGCTACAGAATCACGAAAGCTAGCGGGGCCTGGCCACCTTGCAGCTCTCAGATCAGATGATGAATCATCGGACTGGCGTCATTGAACACCGCAAGCAGAATGGCGTTAGCAGGCCACCGAACGTTCAACCCTTTCGCACGGTCTAAATACACACCTCAATCAACTTGCTGAAAGAGAAAAGAAATGTTCGAACCACGCGGGGATTGGTAGAGGAAGAGAAGCTGCACAGCTACAACACGCCATACTACGATCCCTATGTGGACGTGCGGGTGGAGATGGAGAGAGAAGGGTCCTTCGAGCTCGACCGGCTAGAGATCACTGCAGTTCCACGGGAGGGGGCGAACGGAGGGCACGAGTACGACAGGAGGAAGACAACTAAGATAACGGCGAAGGCCATGAGGGCAATTATTAAAATAATTAAATAATAAACTACTCATACATTTAATAGCTTAAATTTTAGAATAGTCGGTTGTGGCCCCCAAAATTCTCGCATTCTATCAGAATTTAGAGTTAGAAGATTCTAGGTTCGAATTTTTTCAGAACCCATTTATCTTATTAGTTATAAAATCTCCCAATAATGAACGAGTCCATGATCATAGGCCACTTTGGGGTCAGATCTCACTCGTCTTGTGGTGTCTTTGACTAGAAAGTCACCTGAGATTTGCCTAGATTGCTAATTCATAGAGAGAGAGAGAGAGAAATTTGTGTGGAAAAGAAAAAAGAAGGGTCACCACCTAACTTAGACAAGGCCATATGTGTTTTGTCAAAGGGTTTGCAGTTTGCACTCCAATTCTCATCGTATGTTTTGCACGTCTCTTTTTTTTCCCTTGTAAAAAGCAAAATAAAAAGAAGTCCAAACACGTACATTTAGGAATGTTCCAAGCGGTTAAATCTAGCCAAGTTCATAATTTTGCACGAAACATGGATGGTCGGTGCATACACGCGATTTGTAAGGAAAAAAAAATGATGAAAAGAATTACTCACTTTTCGATTAATCACATATTTTCCAAGGAGGAGACAAGAAGGCAAAGGGTCCACAAAGTCGACAGTTGAGATGTCGGTATCATCAGTACATCAGATAGGCCGTGCTGCCTTCGCCTGCGCAACCACAAAATGGGTTGACTTTACGGTGAACGAGTCTTCCCCTCGGACAAGCAGCTTCGGAGATTTATGGTTATCGTCGAACCTTCAAAGCACGGGAGAGGATCCCGGGAAGAGACGGGGATTGATTCTCGCTGCTTGAACGCCAACAGGCACGTGCTCGAATTAAGATTGGAAGATGAACTATGGCCCCATGTTTGTTCTAAATTATTGTGCCTTTTACCATCGAATCCAAAATTCACTTTGAATGGGCATTAAGAATATAAATCTTAAACTTACCCCATTAGAATTGAGTATCAAATTTTTAGAATCAATAATTGAATTAGTCGAACCTACAACCAGCCGATTTGAGATTCTGGGATCGATCCAGCAATTCTATTTCAGTTTTTTTTTTTATTTCAATTGCTCTATTATATGTAATTTTTTCTACATAAATTCTCGATTAAAAAGCTTGTTGGACTTAGCTTAAATTGGTTTAAAACCGATTCTATCTGGGAACTATCCTTGAACTGGCCATCGAACCAATCAAGGCCCGCTCAGATCTTGCACTTGAGAACTTGAAATGGTGCTTGTGAAGACCGGCTTATAGCGGCCAGGTAAGGGTCGATCCAAATTCGGTCCAATTGCTCACCCCTAATTGCCATTAAATCTGTTGAAATTGCTAAATGAAGTGGATCTAATTAGTAAACCAAATCAACCTAATCAAATTCAATGGATATGAAAATGAATAAATAGCCCCGTAAATATTTTCTCAATTCTCATTTTCTCCCAAAATATAAAATTGGCAGGTAAATAAATAAAAAGAAAAAAAAAATTGCAATGATTAGTCCTCACCAAGATTTCCAAAACGAGAGAGACTCCTTCCCCCACCTAACCCCACATCCGCCACCAGCGCCACCAGCCCCCGTCCGCTTCTTCTTCCCCGCACCACCACGCAATGCACACCAAACCACATCTCTCCCTCTCTCTCCTTCTCCCCCGGCCCGACCCGATCCCTCCCCCATGGCCTCCACCGCCAACGCCTTCCGCCTCTCCGCCTCCCCGAAGCCCGCCGCCGCCGCCGCCCCCGCCGACGCGTTCCTCCGCCCCGAGACCCTCTCGTTCTGCTCCTCCGCCGGCGGCGCCCGGCTGCGGCGGAGCGGCGGCGCCTGCTCCTTGACCGCGAGCGCGGCCGCCGCGGGGAGATTTAGTGTGCGCGCGAGCAGCGCGACGCCGGTCATGGACAAGTCCAAGAGCGAGGCCGGCCCCAAGGCTCCCACCATCGTCGACGTCGACCTGGGCAACCGGAGCTACCCGATTTACATCGGGCCCGGGCTCCTGGACCAGCCCGAGCTCTTGCAGAGGTCTTCTCCTATCCTATCGGAACGCATGCGTGCTTTGAATCTCGCGTCATTTGAATTCGATTAGAAGAGAGTCTTCGGAGGGAGTTTGATTGCGATGTTTTCGATCGTGGATTCTATCGGATGGAGCCTGATCTGATTGAATTTACGAGTGTCCCTGAACTTCGAATGGCTGCTTTGCCTCTAGAGTTGCTTCGGATTCCTTTGATTGAAAAAAAACGATTTTTGTGCTTTGCTCTGTAATAGGCATGTTCATGGAAAGAGGGTTCTTGTGGTGACCAACGACACCGTGGCGCCGATTTACTTGGATAAAGTGGTCGATGCTCTAACCAAGGGAAACCCGAACGTTTCCGTCGAACATGTGATCTTACCCGATGGTGAGAAGTATAAGGACATGGTGAGTCTCTTGAAGCTTTCTGTTCGGGGGGGTGGGGGTTTCCATCTCTTTGTCGCCTGGTGGAACGGGCTTTTGAGTGACGTGTGCGGTTATTTTGATCAGGACACCTTGATGAAAGTCTTTGATAAAGCAATCGAGTCGCGTCTGGACCGCCGGTGCACGTTTGTCGCCCTCGGCGGTGGTGTGATCGGTGACATGTGTGGGTATGCCGCTGCTTCGTTCCTCCGTGGTGTTAACTTCATTCAGATTCCCACGACGGTTATGTCTCAGGTCTCTCATCACTGAGAACTAGTGAATTCTTTATCGTCAACTGGCTCCTTATATCTTTTCTCTTGTGCTGCCACGCTGATGGATCGTCCTTTGTTTTGTTTCTGGCCCAGGTGGATTCTTCTGTTGGTGGGAAGACTGGCATAAATCACCGCCTCGGGAAGAATTTGATCGGTGCCTTCTACCAACCACAGTGTGTGCTTATAGACACCGACACTCTGAACACCCTGCCAGAAAGGGAATTAGCATCAGGCCTTGCTGAGGTTGTTAAGTATGGGCTTATAAGGGACGCCGAATTTTTCGAGTGGCAGGAAAAGAATATGCATGCCTTAATAGCCAGGTAATATTAATACCGTTTGCTGGGGTCCTTGGCTGTTCTTGTGCAAAATGTTGATGAGTCACTTCATCACAGGGATCCATCGGCACTAGCATATGCTATAAAGCGTTCCTGTGAAAATAAGGCTGAGGTTGTGTCCTTAGACGAAAAAGAAAGTGGATTGAGGGCAACATTGAACTTGGGACACACATTTGGCCATGTAAGTTTCATGCCGAGGCAATTGGTGTTTGGTTTTACAGCTTGTCAATACATTTTCTTGACCCTGGGATATCCATTTGGGCTTCTGTTTTGAGTGTGAAATTTGGTATTTTTTCCAACTCCAAGGCATATTGTAAACTTATTTCTCTAACAAGACATGGAGGGTAAGCATTATTATGTAAACTGTTATAGAATGACACAAGTTAGTGCTAAGGAGCCTCACAGAAGGAATGTGGTGCTGGTGCATCTGTTAATTGACCCAGATTGCATTAATGCTGCAATTTCAAATAATGAGTTTTCCTTGCAGCATTTTCTTGTGATGCAGTTTGCAGCCCAATGCATATTCAATCATCTGCTGATCTAGGTCTCATACCCAAATTGTAATTAGCAAAGCATATAGTTTAATTTTCCAAAAAGCCTGCTACCTTTGCCTTCTTATGTGTATGGCTCCGTAGCTATACACATAAGGCCTCATTCTAGTGCAGAACCGTAGCTAATCCTAACAGAAGATGTACTAAATAGTGAAGTTAAATGGTCCCATGCAGTCGTATGTACCTAACAAAAGATTGGTTTAGGAGGATAGTGTCATATGGCTCCTCTTATTCATTAACAGGTCTGTGCAATTCTTTTATGTCCATCCTTTTTGGTTTGCAATTTAATATGTACTTATGGTATTTCAGGCTATTGAGACCGGTTTAGGCTACGGTCAATGGCTGCATGGAGAAGCTGTTGCAGCAGGCATTGTAAGTTCTCTATATTTTTCCCATTGTTGTTTTTACAGCAATATCTTGGCCTGTGTGACCTATAATGCTAAACGAAGTCTCTGGACTTCAGGTTATGGCTGTTGATATGTCCTACCGGCTCGGTTGGATTGATGAATCGATTGTGACCCGAGTTGACAAGATTCTAAAGCAGGCTAAATTGCCAACTTGCCCTCCTGATACCATGACCGTGGAGATGTTCAAGTCTGTCATGGCGGTAAGAGAGTTCTATCCACATGATCCTATTTGAGTTTGAAAATCCGTTATCTTACGGGCGTTAACATGCATTTGGAAATGCAGGTCGACAAGAAGGTAGCAGATGGGCTGCTAAGGCTCATCCTTCTAAAAGGGCCTCTGGGCAACTGCGTCTTCACGGGCGACTACGATAGGAAGGCCCTTGATGAAACGCTCCGTGCATTTACCAAGTCTTGAGAACAGAGATGCGGACGGAGCTTTCATCCCTGCGATATGTGCAATTTTTTCGTCAGCAGATGTATGTGTAGTTATTGTTATAGTGTGATAAAGCAAGTGTTGCAATTGTCGCACACCTTCAATTCGTCGACCTAGATTGTATTGGTGAAATCTTATTGATCGGGAAGGTTTTTACTTAGACGGACGGGATCGTTAACAAAAATAAAGATGTTTATGTCTGTCCCTCTGTTCTCTCTTTTTTTCCTTTTTTTTTTTTTTTTTTTGCTAGAAATAAACTTTTCATTTCAAATAGAATATTTCAAATTGAATGCAGCACTTACGATACGTAAAAGAAGACTCCGCTAAAACAATATTTGTATCTCTAGATGGGAGATTGTGGAAAAGACAGGAGGATGCGGTCCGTATTTGATTAAAAATTCCAATTTGTAAGTGCGTGAGCAGCTCCAATGTTAAGCTCCGATCTGGATTGAGTAGCAGTAGGAAGTGAGAATTTACACCAAAGATTGAATACTCTCAAGGATAAATGTCTTGTTTGGTTCAGCATTTTCGGGCTTTAAGTTCTCAAAGCTCCTTGAGAAAAGTATAAGATGTTTGGCCTCATTGGCCAAATGCTAGCATTTGAAATGTTGAAAGCTCAAAGTTGAGAAGGACTTTAGGCCTTATTTGGTTCAGCTTTCTCAATGGCCCCCAAAAGCCTCTTGCGGAAAATATTTTGTATTTGGCAATCATTTTCGAAAGCTCCTTGACCAAATATCAGCATTCCCAATGCTGAAAGCCCAATGCAAGTCCAGACCAACTTTGAGCATTAGGCATTTCGGAAATGCGAGTTCACTGTTCATCACCGTTACTGTTCATCTCCTTCCCCCTTCTTCCCCGTCCATCTTCGTCTTCCCCGCCACCTGAGAGTTCGACTTCTCCGGTAGCCGCCACCACCACGTGGGGGTCGCGCGTCCCCGATGACCACCGCCCGAGGTGGCACGACCTGCGACGCCACCTGAGGTCGAGACCTGAGGCCGCCGGATGGCCAAAGCCAAATCTAGCCGTCCAACGGTTGGCCGATGGTTGGCCAACCACCGAAATTTTTTTCAGACTTAAATAAAAAAAATAAAAAATAGCAAAAATCAATAACAAATGTGAATTTTGCTAAACGGTGTTTATGCTAAGTTACATTTCAATGCTATAATTTACCAAACGGTATAACATTTCCAAAAACCTCTTTACCTCAAAAGTATTTGTATTCTCTCAATGGCATTTCCCCAAAGCCGAACCAAACGGGAAACTTTCAGCATTTTTAGAATGCTAAGTGGGGATTTAATGATTTTTGTTTTTTCCAATTTTGCACTCACTTATAATCACATTTTCCTCTTTTACCCTAAAAAAATATTGTTCATTGTCTTCTTCTTTGGACTTGTTGCAAGCTCAACCGACGAAGCTCAGTTGGCCAGATCTGGCCGCCAAAAAGCTTTGCTTGAGATCGCGTGACCTCAAGTGACGTGGCATGAGATCAGGCGACCTCAAGCATTGCTTAGGTCGTGCAACTTGGGAGCCGCCGCCTAAGGTCAAGCAACCTAGGGGCGATCGCCTAAGGTCGCGCAACCTCAAGAGTCGCCCGGGTCGTGCGACCCAAGTGGCATCACCTCCCAACAACCACCAGCACTATCGCCACCAACCACCTCCCCACCACCACTAGCAACAACTCAAGCCACCTCCCCACAACTTTGCCATCTCCAATGGATCTACATCTACGACCTAAGGGATCTGTGACCTCAGGTGAGCCGCCTCCCCACAATTTCACCCTTTTCGGCACTCTGCACCTCCTCTTCTATTTTTCTTTTCTTTTCTTTTTTTCTTTTTCTTTTCACCTCAAAGTTGCTTTTATAAAATATGCACAAAAATGAGTATCCAAACACTTTTACATTCACTAAAAGCTTATTCATTCAAAGATATTTGGGGAAATGCAAAATCATTTCTCCAAAATGAAACCAAATAGGCCGAAAGACCTTTTTGTTGGATGGTATCAATTAGATCTTACAATCGCTTTTAAAAATTGCTTTTCAGATGCCAAGGATCGAGCATGATTGTAGGCAAGAAGGAGAGCTGTTGTTTCCACTTCCATTGACAAGTCCCAACGTCCTCTCTGCTTGTCCAAGCTTGGACTGCTAAGCCGCTAGCCGATTGTGCAATAATATCTATGGCTCCTTTGCTATCTCTCCACACGCCATCAACATTAAATTTCAGCCCCTGATCTGAACTGGTTGCACTGAGTCTGTCCCTCTGCTCTGTTCCTGTCGCTTGAGCCTATTGTCATTTAGTCTCGGAGCCTAATTGAATCCATCGGGTTGAACTGAAATGTTATGGGCCTGAAATTGTTGTGCAAATATCGGATCCGGGTAGCTCAAGTCCGACCCGGAGTCGTTTTCCCCTAAACTCACTTCCACCTCAAAAATTAAAAGAAATAATAATAATAATCGATCTGATTGGCTTACTTTCAGATCCTTTTCGAAACGCCGTTATCCTCATTTGTTTTTTTCATGTCATCACCACACGATATGCGACGTGGCGGGTCGGTTTGGAGATCAAAATTTAAAACCCGCCTGCCTCGTAGGCCTCCAACGTTCCATTTCCTCCCGGACCACAGCGTCGTTGTCCGGTCGGCACACGAAGCATTAATGCATTTCCCGACGTATCTTGTGGTGGCGGAGATTCGAAATATCGAGAAAAAAAAAAGAAATCGAAAGGAGAGGGAGGGAGGAATGAAAGTGAGCGCCACGCCGCGGGCGTCATGATGACTCGCTCCAATCGCAAGTGGCGTCTCCCGTTCATCCCGTTCTATTCTCGGGCGGGAGCTGAGCTGGACGCTGGACTCCAGGGGCCGATTCCAATCCGTTTTAATCCGAAGCAAAGCCCCGAAATTAAAGACGGGTCGCCAGAAAAAGCGACAGCTCAAATTCAAAAATCGAAATCTGGCCCCCCACTCCCCTAAATAAAATAAAATAAATAACGAAAGGTGGGTAAAAAATTAAATAAAAAATCAAAAGAAAAATTACGAACATAAATCAAATAGCGAAAAAGGACAAAAAGAAAAATCGAAAATTTGGATTTTGGCTTTTGGTGGGGGGCGATAAAGGAAGAGGGGAGGGCTGGTTTCGTTGGGCGGAAAGACTGGTGCGTCTCGCTTCCACGAACGAACGCTTCAACGGCACTGATTTCCGGCTTCGGAAATGGTACTCTCCCTCTCTCTCTCTCTCTCTCTCTACTTTCTCTCTCTTGCCCGATCTGCAGTCCGCCATCGTCGTCTCGATCCGCATTTCCCCATCGCTTCTCGCGTTGATTCTCTCGCCCGATCGCTGGTTTCTCCCTAGGGTTTGAGCTTCGCTCTTCTTCTTCTTCTTCCTCCTCTCTTGTTCTATTCGTCTGAGATCTGGTGCCTTTGCGTTCTTCCGATGCGCGCTCGCAATGTGCCAGATGCGCGGTTGAATTGGCGTGGCTCGGAGGCGGCGGCGGCGGTAGCGGCGGCGGCGGCATTGCGATCGGGTGTTCGGCTCGAGGCGAGATCTGAAGGTGTGAAGTTGGAGGAGGAGGAGGGGGAGCGGGAGGAAGAGGAGGAGGGAGGAGGAAGGAGGAAGGAGGAAGAGGAAGCGGGGAAATGAGCGCGTCGAGGTTCATCAAGTGCGTCACCGTCGGCGACGGTGCCGTCGGCAAAACCTGCCTGTTGATTTCTTATACCAGCAACACTTTCCCCACGGTGAGTGCTCGTCGATGAAGCCTTCTTTTTACCGCGTGTCTTCGGCGCTTGCGTTTTCTTTGCGAATTCGCTTCTCGGTCGCTGGAGAATGATTGGATTGTGTAGGATTTTGCCGGATGATATGCTTTCGATCGTTGCGAATTTTTGTTGAGGTTCGTGTTAGGTTCTTTACCTTTCGGGTAACCGAACATAATTGTAAAGGAAAAAGGTCTGGTTTTTCTATGTTTCTATGTTTGTTTTCTTTCTCTTTCCTCGCCTAATTGAGAGCAGATCTTTGAGGTTCGTATATTGTATCGGTAGTACATTGCCTTGAATGCGGATACAGATTATAGAAGTCCTTGTGTTACGGACTATGGTCTTTTTTTCTTTGTGCTGCTTGCTAAATTTGGAAATGTAGCAAATAAAATTTAATGCACTCTCTTCTCTGGTTTGCTGAATAATGGGGAAATGCTATTATATGTTATCGTTTCTCTTCTTATGCTATGTCTAGTGGAAGGTTGGAGATATCGTCCCAATTGTGCACATCATACCCCGCTAGCATCAATTTGTAGGATATGCTCCTGTCACTTCTATTATATGCCCGCTATTGTGTTGTCTGCTAGATTGCAATTATAGTACTTTGTGTGATTGCTGAGAGTTTTTTGGACTCGATTATTTTAAGTGTATTAGTGTTTATGGATCTTAGTGATATATGCTGCCATTTTCTCATTCTATTGATTATATGGTTCCGGTTGTTGATTTCGGGTAAATGTGTTTCTGCTTGTTACTTACATTTCTTATGAGCTTAATAGAGCAAATGATCTATCAAATTGTTTGGTTTCTCCTCTTAAGTCTGCTTTAAGAAATTTTTGTGTGATTGATTGGTTGGATGTCGAGGGGTTTTTTTATTCGATATTTGAACATTTTCTCATGATTTTACTACTGAATGATGGAAACAGGACTATGTGCCCACGGTGTTTGACAATTTTAGTGCAAATGTGGTGGTTAATGGAAGTACTGTTAATCTGGGATTGTGGGATACTGCTGGTAATTTCTACTTCTTTTGTTGTTCATGATTTTGCCAATTGATTTGGCATTTATTTGTTTTTGTCTTTTTCATTTCATTGAACAGGACAAGAGGATTATAACAGATTAAGACCTCTAAGTTACCGTGGAGCAGATGTTTTCATACTTGCTTTCTCTCTCATAAGCAAGGCCAGTTACGAAAACGTTTCAAAGAAGGTCAGAGAGCCTAACAGTATATTACGGGCTTTTGGTTTTTTGTCCACACGATTTTGTATGCTGATATGTTATCACTTATTATTTCCAGTGGATTCCAGAATTAAAGCATTATGCACCTGGTGTGCCAATAATTCTTGTGGGAACAAAGCTGGGTAATTTCTCTATTTAATCGGCATTTAGCTTCTTTTCTCGACGACATTTGTGTGTTTCTTTGTGCTAATCTACATGTGTACGTTTTATATACTCCATTTTGCAAGTTGGAAGAAAATACGATGGCCAACTATTAATAGTTGAACTGCGCAGCACTGTTTACAGTTAACATTTTCAAGCAGTGTTCAGAATTATCAATTAATTCCCCATGATTGATTTCTTCTTTAACAATAATATCTTTGTTTTAATTTGTTCGCTCTATGCAGAAACTTCTCTACAACTGTAGTGATCTTAACATGGAGTTGACTTGAATATAATCACTCTTTGGCTTCCCATTTTATATACCCTCCTCCATCCTGTAAACTTGCATTGAAGATGCAGACACTGCATTCTTCCAGGATCTAAACGTATTGAATACTAATGTTAATTGGTCCAGATTTGCGGGATGATAAGCAGTTCTTTATAGACCATCCTGGTGCAGTGCCAATTACGACCCAGCAGGTACTGATCATTGCTCATTGTTCATTTTAAGCCAAATGAATAGTTTGATTGTTTCCTATGATTATTCTATTTATATCTGAACCTTATTATTACTTCTTCTAGGGAGAGGAATTGAGGAAGCTGATTGGAGCTCCTGCATACATTGAATGCAGTTCGAAAACACAACAGGTATAGATGATATTCTTCAACGAGATATTTCATAAGAGTAATTTTGCTTTTGAAGATGCCAGTCTTCTTAATGGATGAAGTCCTATCTTGAGCGCAGAATGTGAAGGCCGTCTTTGATGCGGCCATAAGGGTTGTGCTTCAACCACCAAAACAGAAGAAAAAGAAGAGTAAAGCACAAAAAGCCTGCTCAATATTGTGATTGAGACTAGGTGTAAAGAGATGTAACAAGCTTTTCCGACCTGCCTGTATCTCCTTTTGTCCTTTGTTCATCCTACCGGTAAGCAGCTGCTTTTGTTGGATCATTCCTCATCGCAACTAACAAGACCCGGTTCTCAGTGAGCATCTGGCGCTATGGGTACCCTTATATTGGTGTCATGATCTCTAATCACAATCATCATCATTGTGTCATCCACTCTTTTCTTAACTCCAGTTCTGATTTTGCTTTATCTATTGTGAGACTCCACTTAGGAAACAAAAGCAGAAAACCTGTCTTAACGGGCAGTTATATTTCTCGCTTTGCAATTCCTTGGCAAGGCTTGCATATGTCTGTGCTCCTCTGTTCTTGTCTTTTGCTAGTCAGTCCTGCAGAATTGGATGAGCTTTTCTGATAGATCCTCCCTCTCTCTCTCTCTCTCTCTCTCTCTCTCTCTCTAACACAAGCACGCACATAATGGCGGCCCACTAAGGAATAAAAGTCAACATCAAAACAGAAAAAAAGACAGAAGTCATATGTGCTGCAAGATGGGAAGGTTTTGGGATGACCATTTTTTCTTACGCTCGAATTGAGTTTGTAAACGTGACTAGCACTTTGCTCATGCTTAGTAGTAACCTTTTATGGACGCCAAGGTGAACTTTATTTGGACTGGTTCGATCATCTTACTCACTTCTCCCTTCACTGAACAAATTGAGTGCGGCTCATCACCGTCTCGAGATTAAAATTTTCTTTTTCCAGGGTAAGATCTCTTGGCATCTAAATAAACCTATGATGTGGGCGCTTCCTATGACAAAAATAAAAGATTCACCATCACCTCCTGAACTTATTTGATTGAGTCCGTGTGAAGCGGGCACAATGGCCAATCTCTTCGGTGGGAACTTCATATAAGAGTCGTAATTAGCGGTGATAACATACGATTTGTCATGGTTTATGCTAAAGTTCCCGATTGACCATTGAGTTCTACTTTCGCGATCCAACAGTTGCAAACCCCTCAAGGAACGGTTTCTCAAGAACTGTCGATGCCCTCTCTTTCGGTCGGTACGCCTGTGATTAACGTTGAGCAACTGTGTCTTCCGCCGCCCAGATGACGTTGCCCCTAATAGTTCTCTTCGCTCGTTTCTTACATGGCCGTTGGCCCTTCTCCTGTCGACTTCTCTCTTTCGAAGCGCTTCTTTCGTTGTTCCTTCTTGTTCCTTCGTTCCTGCGTATTCCCGTTGTTACCTGGATTCCGCTCCTTTTATATGCAGCTGCAAGTTGGCATAGGGTGCATTTGGGAACTACTTTCCAAGGGACTTAGGGGGCTAAAAGCCTTTGGGCCAAATGGAAGTGTTTGGGAACTACTTTCCAAGGGACTTTAGGAGGATGCTAGCATTTGCAAGGCTCAAAGCCCAAGGCAACTTTAAGCTGCCTTGGGCTTTGAGCATTCTCGAAATGTCCATGTCACTGTTCATGCTATATATATATTAAAAAAAACAACTTTAGTGATTAATAAAAAAATTTATCAAAAAAAAAAAAATCTGCCGGCAAAGCAGGCGGCCGGCGGCGGCCTCAAGGTCGGGCGATCTCCGGCGAGGGTCGCTCGACCTAGATCTAGGTCCGCCAGAGGTCACAGGACCTCGCGGCAACCCAAATCTAGGTCACGCAGAGGTCGGGCGACCAAATCTAGTCATGCAGAGGTCGAGCTCCGGTGGACCTAGATCTGCGACCTCTGGCGGACTTAGATCTGGGTCGGGTGACCCTCGCCGGAGGTCGCCCGACCCTGAGGCTGCCGAGGAATTTTTTTTTTTTTTTAATTTGTTTTTATTAATCATTAAAATTGTTTGTAAATGTAATTCCCCCAAATACCATTTTACTCAAAGGTACTTACAAAGGGTTTTCAAACTATAATTTACCAAACACAATTTGCATTTTGGAAAAAACCTTTAACTCAAAGGTCTTTGCATTTTCATAAATATTTTCCCCAAAAGTCTTCCTAAACGCACCCATAGTACCCACTACCCATGACAAAGACTATAGCATATATGCAATCAGTGTGGTGTGTCTTTTTGTGAGCTATTAAGAGAGAGAACTGCTTGATTTGTAAGATGTAAATTAAAAATAATAATAACCACTGGGATTTGTCCTAGTGGCCACCCTTTCAACATAGAAGGGGGAGATGAGGGGTTCGAATCCCCACCTTCTCGGGGGATGGGGTGGGGACGCGTAAGTTTCAAGAGTGGGTTTCGACTCTCACGTCCTGCAAGAGGTAGGGCAAAAGTCTGAGAATGAGTGTAAAATAGGAATAGAGTAGGACTGACCAAAAAAAAAATTAATAATAATAATAATAATAATAAATGCTATAAAGATCTCTCTAAGTAAAAATCTCAACATATAATAGTGGACATGGAATCGCGAAAAAGTTGATAGATACCCCACAATTATATACCAAATTAGTCCGACAGTGGCATGTTCAATTCAATGTGATTAATTGACAGAATGCCAGTGGGCCAACAATACATCAAATATCATTTTTGGTTAGGCTTAGTACTTTATGTCCAAATTGCCGCGGAAAGCGATTCAGACAAGGACCAAACATAATCTCAGGCAATGTGCATACTTTAACATATATCTTGAGACGTGAATGATGGCTATCGGTTGTTGGTCATCCTCAGTGTGGTTAGCAGATAAATGGTTTTGTCCAAATTCAATTGCGAGATAAAGACAAAAATTGTCCATGAACTTTAGCTAAATATATAATGCAGTCCCTTAACTTTTAATTTGTTCAATGTGACCTCTAAACTTCATCCCAATACGTAATGTAATTCCAAAATTTTTAATTTATTCAATATGATCTCTGAACTTTTTGTACATATTCAATTTAATTTCTAAACTATATGAAAATATTCAATAGTATCTTTCTATTAATTTAAATTCGGGGACAATATTAAACATTTTCATAAAGGGGAAATGTACCAAAATAGTTCTAAACCTTTTGTATTAGTACCAATTCAGTCCTAAACTTTTCAATTTGACCAATTTAGTTCTAAACATTTTTACATTGGTACAAATTCAGTTCATCCGGCTAATTTGAGCGTAAAATGTGAAATATCTCGTTGAAGAATATCATCTATACCTATTGTGTTTTCGAACTGCAAATCCTATGGCTATCTCCCCAACAAATTACCAATTCCAACTACAAATCCTGTGGCTGCATCGTTGCTCTCTCTTAAGTCCCAACCGCATGTTGTTCTTGTATTGTTGAAGAGGTCGCTCTCCCATTCCTGCCCATTGAGGGACTGATCTGGTCCAGTAGAAAACGTAGCTTCGTTTAAGAAAATGAATCAACAGAAAATATTTTCCTATTGACATAAATTAAATTTAAGAAAATGATTTCTTCATTGAAATGATCTCTTTTAATTTTTTAATGTTTTTTTTTTATTTTTCATTATTTTTCTTTCTTTTTACCAGCCACCGCGAGGCTCGGCCCGGTTAAGCGAATGGCCGCTTTGGACAATATGAAGGCCGCTCATGATCCGGCGAGCCCGAGCTCGCGAGCCTCGCCGGTGGCTGGGCGAGCTCCGCCTCGCCGGATCTGGGCAAGGCCGCCGGCCCTCATCAGCCGGTCGCCGGCCATGGCCGAGGCCGATGACCAGCCAAAGCAAGAAGAAGAAGAAAAGAAGAAAAAAAAAAGAAAAAAAAAAGAGAAGAGAGAGAAAACTTGTTTCTTTGTTTTTGTTCCAGAAACAAGAAACAACTTTTTTTTGTTTCTTGTTTCTGTTCTTTTTTTGTTCCCGGGAACAAAAAGAACAGATTTGGAACAAAAACGCACACAAACGCATTTCTGTTCTTTTTTTGTTCCCGGGAACAAAAAAACAGAAAAACTGTTTCGGAACAGAAAAAAGAAACACAAACAAACACTGCCTATATTTCTCGCTTTGCAATTCCTTGCCAAGGCTTGCATATGTCTGTGCTCCTCTCATGTTCTAGTATTTTGCTAGTCATTCCTGCAGAATTGGATGAGCTTTTCTGATAGATCCCCTCTCTCTCTCTCTCTCTCTCTCTCTCTCTCTCATTTATGTTATATTTAAAAATAATATAACAGAATCCTAGGCAGATTGAGCGTACTATATGGTGAATGTGGAACATAACTAATCATATATATGTAAGCGCTATAAACATCTCTCTAAGTACAAATCTCGACATATAATAGCGGACGCGGAGCCGTGAAAAAGTTGATAGATACCCCCACGATTATATACCGAATTGCCACGGAAAGCGATTCAGACAAGGACCAGACATCTAACCAAAGATTATTTCAACGCGCGGTGCCATTCCCAGCGAAACAATCTCAGGCGATGTGCGTACTTTAACGTGTATCTCGAGACGTGAACGATGGCTATCGGTTGTTGGTCATCATCAGTGTGGTTGGCAGATAAATGGTTTTGTCCAAATTCAATTTCGAGATGAGGACAAAAATTGTCCGTGAACTTTAGCTGAATATATAATGCGGTCTCTTAACTTTTAATTTGTTCAATGTGACCTCTAAACTTCATCCCAATATGCGATGTAATTTCAGAATTTTTAATTTATTCAATATGATCTCTGAACTTTTTGTACATGTTCAATTTAATTTCTAAATTATATGAAAATATTCAATAATATCATTCTATTAATTTAAATTCGGGGATAATATTGAACATTTTCATAAAGTGTACCAAAATCCACATTTATTGCCTGTCTATCATTAGACGACCATGTCGCACAAAGACTTCCCTTGTTTTGCCACCTTGAATATCTTTTAGACAAAAAATCAGGTATATTCCCGGTCCCTGCCTCATCCACGTCATCACCATGGTGAAATTGATCTTGAACGTTTGGACTTGAGAACCAATGTTGGAGTTTTTATGCTCAAATGTAAAGTTTCAAATCCAAGCATCGATTCCTAATCATATTTCAGAAAACTTTTCCAATCCTTCCAATGAAGTAATCATTTTCTTAAATTTAATTTAAGTCAATGTAATTCCCAAACTTTTAATTTGTTCAATATGATCTCTGTACTTTTTGTACATATTCAATTTAATTTCTAAACTATATGAAAATGTTCAATAATATATTTCTATTAATTTGAATTCGGGGACAATATTTAAAGGGTACCAAATTAAAAATCCGCATTGGAGTGAAGTCCAAACGTTTATATTGAAAAAATTGAAAATCGAGGGATTTCATTATAAATTGAGTTAAAATTCAGAAACCCTTCCGTCGTTATCCCTTTCATTATTAAAGCTTGACATTGGGCTTCTTTGGGTGGGATCGTGTGTTAATTAGCTCCTACCCCGGCGGAGACTTGAGGCATCCTCCTTGCACCGCCGCATTTATTGCCCGTCTATCATTAGACGACCATGTCGCACAAATACTTCCCTCGTCTCGCTTTGCCTTCTTAAATGTACTTGATTTCACTGTTGTAGCTGTCCCATCTTTTGGACAAAAAATCAGGTATATTCCCGGTCCCTGCGTACATCCACGCAGCCGTTGTGCTCAGATGTAAAGTTTTAAATCCAAACATCGATTCCTAGTCATATTTTAGAAAACTTTTTCGATTCTTTAAAAAGGAAAATCATTTTTTAAAATTTAAGCTGATATGAAAACATTTTCCATTGACTCGTTTTCTTAAATGGAGCTACGTTTTCTACTAGACCGGATCAGTCCCTCGATGGGCAGGAACGGGAGAGCGACCTCTTCTATGAAGTCTTGTTAAGAACAGCACCACCGGCTCAAGTAGCTCTGTTGGGTAGGCTCTACAACGTCCTCCTCGGGGAGGTCGGGAGTTCAAAACTGCGTTGCAGGGAAGCTGGCAGATCATTAGGCGATTTAAGCGTGGCGTCGGGGTAGTGATTTCCCTGCTAGCGTCACCAGAGGTTTACGGCGCACTGTCGATGCAAGCCGGTTCCTCCTGCCACCAAAAAAAAAAATCAATACAAGAACAGCAATGCGATTGGGACTTAAGAGAGAGCAACGATGCAACCACGGGATTTGCGGTTGGAATTGGTAATTTGTTGGGGAGATGGCAGGTAGGGAACCATTTGGGTATCTTCCTATTTAGGAAGGTGCGGGGCACACGGTATAAAGTAGTATCGCGACAGCAGCAGTAGGGGTAGCGGCGGCGGTGGCATCGGATCCCACCATGGCGCCAAAACGCTGTCCTAGACCGCCCCCTCCTCGAATCGAGAACCGCCCTCGCAACACGAGCATATCGGTGGAACACAGGACGGAAACCTAATGAACGGAACAGCGCGATCGGAACAGCGCAATCGGAAAAGCGACCGAGCGGGTGTGCTGGCCTGAAGGTGATCTTGTGTGCATTTATTTGGTGATTCTTGACAGCAAAGGCGGATCGAGCTATCGCTACCATGGCCAATAATGTCCAGTTCTTTGGTGGATGCCTTGTCCCCACCGTAATCAAAAGAGGGTATGAATTGGTTCGGTCCAGGTAGTTGGGAAGGGGAATTAAATGGGCGGTAGCTTTGCTTTTATTTTCTTTTTCTTTTTTTTCCTAGTTTTTTTTTTGGTCGAATTTTTTTCATAGTTTTTTTTTTTTTTTCGGTCCTATGCTAATCATACTCTAACACTCACTCTCAGACTTTTGTCCTACCTCATTACAGGGCGTGGGAGTCGAAACCCACACTCCTGAAATGAAATCGTCCCCACCCCAATCCCCCTGAGAATATAGGGATTTGAACCCCCAACCTCCCCCTTTCAAGATGAAATGGTGGCCACTGGGTCGTAGTTTGATTAGCTTGTTTAGCACATCTTATCCCACATTGAGATTGGGGGGAGGGGGCAAAAAATTCATCCACGAACTGGCTCGGGAACTAAGCTAGGGAATCATCATCATCGAGATCGATCTTTCTCTTTAATGGGACCTTTTTTAAGGCATTAAAGGTATGGGAGTGAACTCCGTTTCGGCAGGCGACTCTAGAATGGTGTCAAAAGCGCCGTCCATCGCATTTGCTAACATCTCGATGGGTATCGGCTTATTGATTGATTCGCCATTCCAAACTCTCATATAATATTAAGTTTGACTATGGTCAAGATTTTTCCTATGCTCATAAACGACTCCTCCTTTCGGAATGGATGAATTATCCATTCCGAGATATTCCTTTTTGCCCTTTGTTTGCTTCTCTTTTGGAAATCTAAGATCGACGTATGCGTAGTCACGTCCGAAAAGTACAAATGGTTCGATAAGAGATAAGTACATTGGAGGTTCAACAATTTATTGAAAAAGTGCAATCGAATCATAAAATCTGTCAAATTGATCCAATCAAAGTCTTTTCGTTGATTGCACTTTGAAGACTTTTAGAACTCGATTATACTCTGGTGATGAATTTTAGAACTTTTACTATAGATATCCCGTTAATCTATCGTGTTTCTCCTGATAGAATCGAAGGAGCCTGTTTCGTTCTTTGCCTCCCACGCACCATCCTCGGCAAAGGAAATGTTTTCTCTGTCTCCGTCTGCTTTTTTTTCTTGGGAAGAGAGAGGTAGGGACAAAGTTTAGCAGGCATTAATGAAATCGAAATCGAAGTGAAGAGAGTATTTCCTTCTCACTCTCTTTCCCTAAGCTTGCAGGGACTCTTATGTGCATGCATGCCCGGACCAAGCAACGAGGGACGATGCTTAGCGTCGTTTCAAAGCCTCAAATTCTCCCTCAGATCTGATATTAAAACCTAATACCAATTACCTCTGTCGCCTAGCTACTCTGAAAGCCCTGGACACTCGATAAATAGCTTCGTCTTCTCCATGCTTACCTGAGGAAAAACCAAAGCAAGCGCTCTCTCTCTCTCTCTCTCTCTCTCTCTCTCTCTCTCTCTCTCTCTCTCTCTCTCTCTTCTCCTTCTCCTTCTCCTTCTCCTTTATATTCTTGTTGAGTTAAGAGAGGTTGTGCTAGGCGAGAACGTGCCCGTCGAGAAGATGTCAAGCTTTAGGAAACCCTTCGGCTCACCTTCTCCTTTGTACGCGGTTATCTTGGTCTCCCTTGCCCTCGTCGCTCGCGGGAGGCTCGCCTCCTCGGCGCAGTCCAAGCCCCAGCCCCGCATGCCGGCGTTCATCACGTTCGGCGACTCCATCATCGACCCTGGGAACAACAACTACATACAGACGGTAGTCAAGAGCAACTTCCCGCCGTACGGGCGGGATTTCATGGGGGGGAAGCCGACCGGGAGGTTCTCCAACGGGAAGATCCCGCCGGACCTGTTCGGTAATGTGCATAAAAAGTCCCATCTGGTTTGAACTAGTCTCGAAAGCGGAAAAATCGATCCGCCTGAGTTCATGTTATTGTCATCTTGAGGAGGTGACGAGTGTGTTTTCACCTGTAGTGATGGATGCATGACTTGTATTATCCAACTGTTTTGCGTTGATCTTTCGAGTGTAATCATAGATTGATCAGGGCGAGGTAAAGCTTGAGCCTCCAACATGCGCTATTTTATTTCATGAAAACATCGACCCATTGATGTTTTTATTTTTGTATAAAAATCGTATTTTTAATTACTTTTACTTTCTTTCTTTTTAAAATTCGAATTTTTAATCTCTTTTATTTTCTCTTTTTCCTTTTTTTCATTTTTCCGACTTTCTCCGCTACAACCGACCGGCGACGACCATAGGCGAGCTCTAAGCTTACTCAGATCTAGCGAGCCTTAACTTGTCGACTCGACCAGCTCGAGCTCACCTGGATCAGCCAAGCCTTGAGCTTGCCAAATCGTGTCATGGTCGACTAGCGGAGGAAGAAGGGAAAAAAAATTTAAAAATTTAAAAAATTCGAAATTTTTTATAAAATAAAAATAATTCAAAATCAAAATTTATTTTAAGAATAATAATTTTTATAATTAAATTTTCATTAACCAAGGATCCTAAAACTAGGAAAATATTTAGGAAAACATTTTTTTGGTTCTTTTAGAGGGGAAACCATTTGCTTAAATTAAAGTTTTGATAGGAAAACATTTTTCATCGATTAAAAAAATATTTTTCGTTAACTCATTTTCCTAACAAATTAAACACTTAAAATTGAGGAAAATGTTTTCCATGAAATGCTTTCCGCAAAACAAACGGACCCTAGTGAAAACCAGTGTGTTATAATAGACATCAAATTCTAAACTTATTGTATTTGTGCCAATTAAGTCATAAATCTCTTCTGTTTGTGCCAATTAAGTCTATCCAGTCAATTTTCACCGAAAATTGTTAACATAGATACCAGCCATCCCATGTAACACGGCCAACGCAAACATGGATAATTTTTTTTTATTTTTTAGAGTTATTTATTGCTTTTTTTTCCTTTTTTCTTTTATTTTCTTCTTTTCTTTCGTTCTTTATTTTTCCCAACTATGGGCTAGCAAGTTTGCCGACCAACCATTGTCAATTATAGAAGAGAACTAGCGACCCTCCCTGGTCTAGGCGAGGCAAGGGTCGCGATGCCTTCTCTTAATCTGAGATTTTTCTAACCTTAACTAAAAATGAAAAAAAAAAATTGAGGAAAAAGAAAAGATGTTTTTTTTTTTTAGCGGCACTCGTCCCTCTCCTTTCCCATCAAGATGATGTTTCTAATTCCTATGCCGATTGATGTTTGTGCAAATTTGTTGCCGGTCTCTTTGGAGGATTGTCTATGGTACAAGTACGATATCAACGCAAGTTTCACGAGGTTTTGTCGTGTGATTAAAATACAAAACACCGCACGATAATGTGATTTCTCTTCGTTAATTTATCCAAATTCAAAAGAACGCCTTGCGAAAGAAATTGCGAGGTACAAACATTTTTTTTTACAATTTACCATAGCAAACGTTATTAACCCGATTTTACGAATCTTGGAACAAAATTTTCTCCAGTCGAAGCATTTGGAATCAAACAGTACTTGCCTGCTTATTTGGACCCAAGTCTCAAATTAGAAGACCTCCTCACCGGCGTCAGCTTCGCTTCCGGCGCCACCGGTTACGATCCTCTCACTGCACAAATCGCCGTAAGCTCTCGCTCCTCCCGATCTGCTCTTAGAATTCGACCCTCCTTTCTTTGTTTTCTTGGTAATTAGGAAATTAGGGATTGTCTTAGGCTTGTGCGTCGGTAGGTGTCCATACATGTGAAAGAATAGTCGTCGTGACACCGAGGAGCGTCGGTGTGTGCTCGTGCTCGTGCGCGCGCTGTCCTCACGAGTCGCTCGAGCTTTGTTTAGTCCAGCTCGATCTTTTTGCATTAATTGGAATCACCTGAAATTTCTTCCATCATATGATCATACCGGCAGTCGGTCCTGTCGCTATCGGATCAACTAAACTTGTTCAAGGAGTACGTGAACAAGATAAAATCGGGTGCCGGAGAAGAGAAGGCGGCGTACATCGTCGAGAATAGCCTCTACATGGTGGTGTGCGGGAGCGACGACATCGCAAACACTTACTACTCGACTCCATTCAGGCGAGAGGAATACGACATACCGGCCTACACCGATCTCATGCTCAACTCGGCTTCGAGTTTCATTCAGGTAAAGTCTTGAAAGAGAAACATTCTTTACGAACAATGATGACAACGACGACGAGGAAAGACCAAAAGACATGATAACATAGGGATTAAATTGCATGACAGAATTGATTCTGAAGTAATGGTGTACGATTTAGCAGGAGCTCTATGGATTAGGAGCAAGAAAGATTGGCATCCTGAGCCTACCACCGATCGGATGTGTGCCTGCACAGAGAACGCTTGATGGAGGATTAGAAAGAGCCTGTTCAGCGCCTGCCAATCAAGCAGCAACACTCTTCAACTCCAAGCTCACCTCAGAAATCGAATCCCTCCAACAGAAGCTCCCTGGCTCTAAACTAACCTATCTGGACATCTACCATATATTGCTTTCCATCATCCAAAACCCTTCGCACTACGGTAACTCGCTGTGTTATACTCTCTCTCTACACAAGGTTTTGGCTTTTGCATTCGAATCTCTATCGTCATGCCGTCGGTCAGCCTCATGTTTGGGTCATGTCGATGCACGTGTGCAGGATTTGAAGTGGCGAATAGAGGGTGCTGCGGCACGGGGAACATAGAAGTGAGCATACTGTGCAACCGTCTGGACGATCTCGAGACATGCCAAGATGAATCGAAGTACGTCTTCTGGGACAGTTACCATCCGACGGAAAATACCTATAAGATCCTAACGGATCACGTGGTCAACAATTATGGCGACCGGCTTTTATGAGACCGCTCGGATTTATTAGTTGTTTACGGGTGAATTGGATTAGACAGTACACCTCGAAGTTTCCATAAGGCCCCCTGCTTCTTGTTGCAGATTGAAGTTTCCATAAGGTCCCCGGCTTCTTGTTATAGATTGTAACAGGCTTCTTGTTATAGATTGTAACAGAGGCTGTAGAATATCGCACCTGTCTTCTAGCCATCTTAGTTATGTTGTTCGGCTCAATGAAAGTGTGAAACATTGAACTCTTCATTCAAAATCCTTTCATTATCGGAAAGATGATGGTACTTAAGCGAATGTCTCCTTAACTTCATGCTGCGGCTAAGTTGGGCACCTTGAAACTTTGGAGTGTCTGAGATACTATCTTAAGGTATTCCATCAATTACTCCTAACACGGTGGTCCTGCAGCTAAAATAACAATCATTCATTGTCCAGCGCTGAGTGGTCATTGTTACAATTCATTTTTTGCATTAATTGTTCGAGCAGAGGGAAAATTATGTGATCAAGAATCAGATCAGAATCCCAGTACCCCCTTTAAAAGAAGACAATACTTCTTTCTCAAGCCAATTCCAATGTTGCACCCGCAGAATATGCAGTAAATGAGCCAAAATACTCTTAATGTTCAAGATGACAGAGACAGAGTCCATCTGTTTAAGACAGGAAGGATTGATTGCCACTTTACATACCTCAATAATTTATCTGATCAAATTCATAACAAGAGACACATCGACAGTTTAATTATTATAGCAACCATATAAATGGTGACAAGGTGAGATTCCTTATTAAAAAGTTCTGAGACTAGTAGAGACAAAATACTCTAATGTTCAAGATGACAGACAGAGTCCATCTGTTTAAGACAGGAAGGATTGATTGCCAATGACCACTTCTGTATGTGCCTCGATAATTTATCTGGTCGAATTCATAACGAGAGACACGTCAACAGATTAATTATTATAGCAACCATATAAATGGTAACATTGCAAGACTTCTTATTAAAAAGTTCTGAGGAGATTGATAGAGACAGATTAGTCATTATAGAGCTTTCTAACCACAGCAGACTGAAGACATTATTGGATAAGTTCAGGAAATTCAAGACAGGAAAAAAAAAATTATACACACACACACACACAAACACAAACATACATATATAATTTTATATACAATTAGTGACAAGAATATCCATCCCAGCACATCAAATAATTGGATACTATTTCTTAAAGGTAACACAATGCATTACAGGGAACAGAACCTGAAAAGTCATGCGTACATATGTATAGTGCAAGTAAATGCAAATCCAACTTCAACATATACTGCTAAAAGAAAAACCTAATCCCCACAGCCTGTGTAAGTATATACTTCAAGAGCTCACCATTCTTTTCAACCACACAAGAAATATACAATATCTAGTTCAAACCACCACATCCAGACAATTGTCAGCTTAATATCAATTACCCGTGGAGTACACATCGCCATAACACCTAATGCATCCAACAAAACTACAAAATTGCATCCAGCATCCTATCTAAGAAGACCTAGAGGGGGGCAAAGCAAACTATGTACATATGATAACACCAAGTAACCCAAAGCCACAGGAAAGAATCAACGAAGTTTATTTTGAGCGACAGCCTGACATAATTCCTCCTCATAGAATAAAGCCCGATTTGATGCCAAGGACTTGCATAGAGGCTTTGTTAAAACTGATGGTACCATACATCTGGAAGGGAATGTTGATTCCTGGAAAAGAACAGCTGCGATCTGCCGCATCTCAGCTAACTTAATACGAGAAGGTGGCCGTGGACCATGCCTTGGTGCTTTTGGAGTATGAGGACTCGGCATGAAAACTCCCTTTCCATCACCCCTGGTCGGAGCAATCATATTGAGTATGCATAAATGATTTTTATGGCTTAACCAAGACAAAAATTAGGCACAATAGGATGAAAACCATCAGTTATACCTTTTAAATGGCCAGTGTTCTGTTGGGCGAGGAGTCATGGTTCTTAACACTTCTTGTCGTGAGCGATCTGGCGTAGTGTAGTTGAAGTGAAACTGCCTTGCAATCAAGACCTATAGCAACGATCAAATTGGGACCATCATGTTGAGCTATAGTTTCAATTTAATCCACGTAGACGGTAAGAAGAAGACACAAAAACATAAAGGGAGAGATTGACAGAGTACAAGACACTTACCGCCTTCCTAACCCTTTGAGAGACATGGAAAACTGCCCTTAGCTGGTCATGATGTAAGTGACACAGTATTTTGACCTTAAAATTGGAAGAAAAAGAATTAGATTCTTGAGAGAATAAGCATTTAGCTTAGGGAAACAAAAGAGAAACAACAATAGGAAGAATCATCCAATCAAAAATAAGAGGGCAGAGCAAAACTGTACTTTATCCCAAAATAAACAGAAGAGACAAAAATATGAACTTCCAGCCGGAACTCTTATTGCCTTCACTTCTTCCGAAGTTAGTACTCACAAAACAACCAAAACCATGTTGATATGGTAAAAGCATCGTGTCTAATGTCCACACCTAATTGCAGGAGCTTTTTACGGTTGAAGCTAGGTACATGATTTACTGGAGGCTCACTTGCAAACTTCCTGACGAAGGTTTTTGAAAATGCCCCAGATTGCAATACAAACCCCCCAGCCCCAAGAAAACCCACAAAAGAAAAAGGGAAAAAGAAACCATCCATGCACTTTACGTCCTTCTCTACAAAGATTCTTACATGTCCCCGACCTTAGAATGCGAATTAAATCTTTATATCACCATCTTCAAAACTACACAATGCCAGACCCATAAAAACAGGCAACACGAGCAAAGAAAGTTTTTCTTAAGCCTAAAAACTAATACCACAGCTCAATCAGACTAGGGAATATGCTGAAAATGCAGACATAACAACAAATAAAGAGAGTGAATCTCGACCAGATGAGAAGAAGATGGCGAACAGTACCAGTAAATCGATGGGGAGAGCCTCGAGCCTGGATTCAGTTTTACAATCATTGTCTCGAGGTGTCTTGGGTGTCCACAGTAAGTTATTTTGTTTAACCAAATTTACAGGGGACAGCAGAAGGGGGCTTTTCTCGACCACTTCATCTTCGAGGATTAAGTCATCCTCAGCCTTCTTAGCATCCAGAACCGCAACCCTCTTCTTCCCGATATCAGTACAGGACTTGGCTCCTGAGCCTCTGCTGTATCGGAGCTGAGCTAGAGCCCCGGGTTTAAGATACTTCTTGCTTGAGCTCCGCGATCTCCTCTTTTGCCTCGCACCCTTCGTCTCCCTCTCTTTCGGCAACACTTTCCCCATTTCCACCGCCCGGTCTTATTTCCTCACTTCAGTTCTTCCGCTTCTCCCCTCGAGAAAAATCCAATGCCCCCTTCAATTCAGCATTTTTCACCATTCTCTGAAGCAAAAGGCAAAACTTTTTACTTCCACTTACACATCAGAACTTCACATCTGCCGCGACAATAAGTTCAAGCGACCAGATCACCGCAACAGGCACGACAATAACACGAGCTATCCCCAGAGCTACCCGCGAATCGAGAACTAGCTATCCACAATCCGCATTTCTCGATATTTCCGAAACTACGGCAAACCGCGAGTTCCGCGAAATCGCCAAAATCGACAAGATTGCGGAGTTTTGCGAGACAAATGAAGTCATCTATCGTGGGAACCGACGGCAGCCGTATCTCATCGGAAACCGCAATTAAGCTTTCCGAAAGCCGTGCATACATTCAATCCGCATATCGCATGAGAAAAGGCTTACCTCATCCCGGAGAGCTTCGAGACACGGAACCCTAGAAACCGACGCTGGAAGAGCTCGATCAAGACGAAATCCGCACGGAGCAAGCCTGGAGGAGTTCGATCGAGAGAAAGAATCTGCACAGAGAGAGGAGAGAGAAAGAGAAAGAGAGAGAGAGAGAGAGAGGGAAGATACGGAGCAAAACTAGGGTTTGGCCTGTATTTGAATTGGGCGAATTTGCCCGCCAAATTTTTACGAGCAACAGTTGCTGCGATTTTATTTTATTTTAAAGAGGGGAGGAAAAGAAAATCTCTCCCAAAAGATTGACGTGTTTTTCGGGGAAGAATAAAGCTGGGCGGACACGTGGGGTGGTCCCGTTGGTCGAGGTTCGCCGCGGTGGGCCCGAGCAGGTGCTTCAAAAACCGATGGTGGGGACGGGGGCCACATCAGACGGCGGCGATTGCGTGATTTAGATTATGAACTGGATCTTCTTATATATATATATTCATTTAATATCCGGTCGTCGCTCTTGATTTGAATTTTTTTTATTTGATACGAAGCATCCCGGAGTTTTTCGGAAAAAAATATAATTGCCAAATTATACATGTAATTAGAGATGATGGAAATTCAATTTATATATACTCTCTCTTTTTTTTGGCGTTTTTTAAAGTGAACGGTTGGAGAAAGTTTACATTTTTGAATAATTTGAAAATGGAAAATGACAATTGTGGGGGGGGGGCCCGAAAATCAAAATAAGCCGAGGCGGGAAAAGATGAAAAAATAATCAGGGAATTCTCGTGCGGGGCGTTGGGGGGGAGGCGGGCGTTAAATGACGGATTCGGCCTCGTCGCGAGCTATTAATAACGGCGGCGAAACGCGCGCGTAGCTCCACGTCGACCGGAACGAGGGTAAACTGGGAAGAAAATTCTCGGGGGCAGTTACGGCAATTCGAAGCGCGGGTCGAGCGGGGGAGGTGGACATCGGGAAGTTCACGTGATGATGGTTCCGCCCGTGAAAGGACGGATTAGACCCTCCTTAAATTGGCCGATTTAATGAGCGTGAATGGCGCGGTGTTTTCACGTGAGAATAGTTGGGTGCAATGGAGAGAGCATCCGATGTATTTTAGTTTCTTGACCATCTATATATATATTATTTTTTATTTTATTTTTAAAAAAATTTGCTAATTATATAAATGGAACGAGAATATGTTGGGATTAGTGGACATGAGGACCTCAGGTCATATATGAAGGGATTAATGGAATGTATATATATATTTTTTACGCTAGTATTTGTTTTTTTTTTTTATATATCTAGGGAACCTCGTGCAGCTGGTAGCCAGCGGGTAAACCCTGGAGTGACGCTAGTGGATGACTTACCACCCCGACGCCATACTTAACACACCAAATGCCTTCACTGGATTTTGAACCCTTCACTTTTGGGAAATGATTAATGGATTTCTTATTCAGCGAAACCATCACAGCCGGTGGTAGTATTTGTTAATTAATGCCCAATGCATTAATCTAGTCTCCACCGCAGAAAAAGCCTAAAGTCAGGTCAAATTATTGCAATCAATCTCTTTGGCAGGAAGCTCGGCTTATGCCCTAGTCTTTCTTGTTTGAACATGGAATTTCATTTTGCCTCGTGTTTGAACATTGAATTTCAATTCGGTTCAAATGTGATTTCTTTTAATTGACATCCGAGCAAGCATAAAAAGCAATTTGACAAGGCTTTTTAAGTAACAATAAGTATAACACCCGTTCTCTATTATCTGGAGTTGGGTTGAAAATGGTAATAGGTCTATGAAATATATATGGAGAATACATGAATCCTCTTTCTTTGCTAGTTACAAAAAAAAAACTAGGCTATTCCTTATCCTAAAGTAGATCATCCCTAACTAGGGATTAGCAAGTTATTGCTCCTCCGTTGAGTATAACAACTCGATTCGAATAATTAATTAGCCTAAAATATAAGAACACTTCAGGTATAATTTAACTTGAATCGATTCACAATTCTAATACATTAACTATTCAAATAGAAATATAACATTGTCCTCTAGGATAGCTGCCAGCTTTCCCCGCTCTTTGTAGGGCACCTATTTATAAATCATTATTATACTGCGTTCACGCATTAAATGCTTTGATCAGACCCTTGAATATTAAGAATCAATAGTAGAAGTGATCCTGAAATGTACTGTTTCTTGTTTGACCAACTAACCAATAATTATAGATGTTGCTCTTTAGTGGTACTTATTTGGTAGTTATATGCTTTTAATCATGTGAAAAGCATAAAGCTTTACCCAACAAATCCATTGTTCCACGTTTTTTTGACCTCTCCTTTCTGGCAAATTCTTTTAATAATTTCCATCGATGGTCATATGGTCAAAAGTGCCACTAAGAAACAAAGATGAAGCCATTATGAGTCAAGCCTAGGGAAGATTGGATCCTCCCCTAGAGAGACCCACTTGCATCTTTTACTCATTGGTGGGTAGACAAAAAGGTAATTTTATGTAATGAATATACCCATCACAATAATGGTAATCGATCTATCATATCATCTCATCACTATTAGAGGTGTGCAACTAAATTGAGAACCCCTCAAATCATCCAGAATCAGATTGGAACATGCAGTTCTTATAGGGATTAGTCTAGTTTCGAGTTCAAATTTGCTAAAATTGATGGATATTGATTCGGTTCCTAGTTCTAAGCATGGAACCGCCCACCCAGACCAATGTATATATTAAAAATGAAAATTTAAATTAATTACTTAATTATATTGTAGTTTTTCGATCAGTATATATGTACATATATATTTATAATATTGGATATTATTGACTTGTTTTGTCTTTCAGGTGTGTAATAGGATTGAGTCCCTTACTTTTTGTTCATTCTAATAATACGTTTACTTGCTTTCTTAATCAAAACAAAATAAATGAACGAAAACCACGGAGGAGATTGATTGGAGATGCTCAACCAAAATTTAAGGCCAACAAGCTTTAATGTTCTACGTAGAAACTGGGTTCACCGTGATATTACTTGATATATATATGATTTTGGAGGGATTGGAGATTGGTCTGATGGACTCACTCAAGAACTAGATTGGATTGGTGATTCGGTTCCAAGATGGATCTATGAAACTAATGAGCGGTTCTCAATTCTAATTTTTTGGAATCGGTCTCTAGTGGGTAGTTCCTCGTTCCAAGGTGGGAATCGTCCACTTGGATCATGCACACCCCTAATCACTGTCATGCAACATATAAAAGAACAAGGGAGACCGAGTGCAACTATAGTTTTGACGTCTACAAGATAGGCTGCTAGTGTTAAATCCTTTTTAACGCCAGAGCGTAGACTCTATTTTATTTTTTAGAAGAAAAACGTAGTAGCAATTCCAATAATTTCACGAGTATCACCTGTACCAAATAATCGGGGCTACGACATTTTATCTGTCCTTTAACCCCCATGCCATCGAATCGTCCTAATTTTGTATTTACATGATCGATATCTACATCTAATTTCCGACTTTCCTAAGTATGGGAAAGATTATGTTCCTGAAAAATAAAAGATGAAGTACACCTAGCAGCAACTAGCAAGCAACATACGAAGGCCGACAAAAAGGCCCGCGGGCGGTAACACCCTCCTTGGGCCTATGAGCTTGGCTCCCTATGGTGGGCTTTGTGGCCCATGGGTCCAAAAAAAAATTCAGCATTTGAGCTAACCCTCGATTGAAAATGTCACTGTACAAAATTTTTGGCCCGAAACTTATGGACCCCGTGGGGGCCCGACTGTGAAGCATGGTATAGATCCCTGACTTTCATAAACGTTACTATAGAATATTCAAACCTACATTTGGTTGCCCGGATATAAAACGAGATCAAACGCAATTGTATGAAATCACCAAGCTTGTTAATCCCACTTTATTTTCCAAGGAAAAATACGAGAAACGAGGAACAAGAGAAAAGAGAGATTTCTAGCAATTTATGCTACGTTTGGTAGTCCGGATTTGAGTCTGAATAGGATAATTTGTTATCCTATCCGATGTTTGGGAATGTCCATTGGATCGGACAAACCCGGATACATCCGGATAAAAAATCCGGGGGAGGGGGTGGGATAAGCCCGGATTGGATAAGAATTTTTTTTTCAAGGAAAGAAATAACTTAACAAAAAGAGAATATATCATAAGCATCTATGTCAAATGGATGCTTCCGTCTCTCTGATTCATTGTCAGCCCTCTTCTTCCACTTCTTCTCCCATCTTCGCTTCTCATACGCCAGCGATTGGGTGCCCCTTCATTTGGATCATGGACTTGTTGAATCTAATGACAAAGAGTGGTTTTTTGAGACAAATAGGGCAGAAGTTTTCTCATAGGCATCCGTGGAACTAATTGAAGCATTACTCGTGCCATCTCAAACATCGGTGGCTAGAACTTTGGCTCCACCTGCACCACTTCATTGACAATGCTAAAATCCTTATGAAGTACGTTGGACGTCGCAAGGGAAGATGGGAAAATGGTGATGGTGATGAAGCAACTGTAAATCTTTGTTATCGTTGACAACTTGGGGCGTTGATCGATTTGAGGCAATGCAAAGACTACTCTGGTGATCACCTAAAATTCCCCCACCCACCCTCTCTGTCGTAGTCTAACATTTATCGATTTGTGTTACCGTTGCACGGCGATGTTGGTGCTTGCCATTTTCAATGGTGGCCACTACGGAGGTGGCCACAATCCCTAGATCTAGGGTTTTTCCATGGCCTTTAATTAATTGAATTTTCTATTTTTTTAATTTTATAATTTAAATGAATATCATATTTATTTTGTAATCTTATCTTGAAGTGCACTAAACACTTTATAGGATTAGATATCCACCTTTATTATCCAAATGATTTAATATTCTATTTTATTCTATCCTATCCTGATTATTATCCCGACAACCAAACGTAGACTTAGAGGATAGGGGTTGCTTGACAGCAATGACCACCATTACCATATATCGTCGTTAATTACTCTCTCTCTCAGGCTTCACCTCTTTTTTTCCATATCCATTCAAAGAAGATTTGAGTAGTTCATTGAGTACTGATGTACTAATAATAATCAGGAAAATATTACATAGCTAAATAATTCTCAATATTCACGACGATATTCAAATAATAATTCTAAGTCATACTCTAGTGAAATAAAATGTTATAGCCCATGCAAAATAGGCCGAACATGACCAGTTATTGGTGCTCCATGGCTTATCAAGGATAGTCCATTGTCGGCGTTAGGGATGGTTTCCAAGTTTGAGACTCGGAGTAAGCAAAAAAAGAAAACATAAAAATCTAGAAATATAATTTTTTGTTTATTTTACACATCCAAATTATCCTTATAAAAAGCTCCTGAAAATAACATTGAAAATGATATAACTTTAATTTGACGCTGGTTTTAGTATCAAAATTTTTCGTTTAATCATTTCAGTGTCACTCTTGTTAAAAAAACTGATTGCCCTAATTTGACTATCGTTCTGATTCTGACGGTGGTGATAGACGTTGGGATCCAGGTCGTGGTCGGAGGACGTCGGGTGCGCATGGTAAAATTTCTTGGCTGGGGAAGAGTTTTTTTCCAGAAATAGTTCTTTTCTATTTCTATTCCGGGGAACAGTTTCTGAGCAAAATAACCCGTTTGATAACTACACAAAATTTCTACTCTTGGAATAGAAAAAGAATAGAAATGCGTTTGGTAACGCAACGATTCTTTTTTGTATTTATTTGTTTTTTATTTGTTCTTTTTATTTTTTTTATTCTTTTTGTATTTATTTATTTGTTGTATTTGCTTTTTATTCTTTTATTTGTTTTTTATTTGTTTTTTATTATTTTTTGTATTTTTTTGTATTTATTTTTTTATTATTTTTTGTATTTATTTGTTTGTTTATTTGTTTTTGTATTTATTTGTATTTATTTGTATTTTATTTTTTATTTGTATTTATTTGTATTTATTTGTTTTATTTGTATTTTTTATTTGTTTTTTTAAATTTTCTTGCATTTTTTTTTTGTATTTTTTTTTGTTTTTTTATTTATTTGTTTTTGTATTTTTGTTTTTTATTTTTGTTTTGTATTTTTTTTTCTATTTATTTGCTTTATTTGCTTTATTTGCTTTATTTTTTTTGTTTTTTTTTAATTTTCTTGCGTTTCTTTTTTATTTTTATTTTTTTATTTATTCTTGTATTTTTTGTTTTTTATTTATTCTTGTATTTTTTGTATCTTTATTTGTATTTTTATTTATTTTTATTTATTTATTTATTCTTTTTTTGTATTTATTTTTTTTTGTTTTTTTTTGTTTTTGTATTTTTTTTTGTATTTATTTGTTTTATTTGTATTTTTTTTTGTTTTTTCTAAATTTTCTTGCGTTTGTTTTTTATTTGTATTTTTTTATTATTATTTGTTTTATTTATTTATTTATTTTTATTTTTGTATTTATTTGTTTTTTATTTTTATTTTTTATTTGTTTTTTTGTATTTATTTGCTTTATTTTTGTTATTTTTGTTATTTTTAATTTTCTTGCGTTTGTTTTTTATTTTTATTTATTTGTTTTTTATTTATTTTTGTATTTATTTTTGTATTTTTGTATTTTTATTTGTTTTTTTTATTCTTGCTCACGGTCGGCGGTGGCCGACGGCGGCGACGGGTGACCGGCGGCGGCGGTGGCTCCAGACGGTTGGAGGTTGCCACGGCAAGAGAGAAATAAAATAAAAATAAATAAAAAATTTGCTTATTTCTAGAAATTGTTCCTAAAACAAGAAGCAACTTTTTTTTGTTTCTCGTTTCTATTCCCGAGCTAACTTTTCTATTCCGGGGAATAGAAATCAACTTACCGTTATTAAACGGGTTTCTATTCTTTTTTTGTTCCGGGGAACCAAATAATAGAAATTTTTGAGCTGGGGAAGGTTATCATGCAGCACCGTAGTGTCTAGCGCGCTTCCGATTTTGCAAGCTCCTTCATCTCCACATCTAAAGCCATGTAATATGTTTTGTTGGATTTTATCAAAAGAGGCACTTAAGTAATTGTGTTTTCTCTGCAATGATTCTGAAGTGATTTGACAAAAAGTTACGATATTAAGGTAAGTATATATATGAAAGTTATGACATTTCTAATGTGATTAAAAAAAAAAAAAACTCACATCCTATTTAAAGAAAAATTATCGTATATAATGAAACAAAAGACAAAGGGTGTTTTCCTTTATTTGCTTTCCTATCGAAATTAGTGTTATTAAAGTTCCAAGACGTTATGGAAACTTAGCGTTATTAAAACAAAAGACAAATGGTGTTATTTATGCCATGTGCGTTTGGTAATGTTTTTGTTGAAAAATTATTTCAGGGAACAGAAATAGAAAAAACTATTTATGTTTCGAGGAACAATTTTTTAACAAAATAATGTGTTTGGTAAACTTGTTTTCGGAATAGAAAAAAAATAGAAACACGTTTGGTAAACTTGTATAATTTTTTTTTCTTTTAATTTTTTAATATTTTTTTTATTCTTTTTGGCCGGTCGCTGACCTCGGCCATGGCTGGCGATCAGCCGATGAGGGCTGGCAGCCTCACCGGATTTGGGTGAGCTGGAGCTCGCCCTAGTCAAGGCGAGGCCAAGCCTCACCAGGGGTCAGCGACGATTGGTCTCGTCGAGGGTCGGCGACGCTCTGGCGAGGTTGTCGGCCAAGGCTGAAGCTGGCGATCGGCCAAAGAAAAAAAAATAAGAAAAGAAGAAGAAAATAAAGAGAAGAAAAAAATTATTTCTCAAAAGTGTTTCGGAAATAAGAAATAATTTTTGTTTCAGTTTTAAATTTGTTCTCAGGAACAAAAAAAGAGATTTATAACAAAAACGCAAATAAACGCGTTTATTTTGTTTCCCGAAAAAAAAACAGAAATTGTATTAATGACCAAAAAAAAAAAAAAAACACAAACAAACTGGCCATAAATGTCGATATTTGATTAATCGTGAAAATTTCAGTCAATTCTCGTTATAAAATTTAAAGTGAATAGATAGCGCGAAAGACATTCCGAAACCACGTGACCTAAGAAAAAAAACGAGAAAAAGTCAAAAGTCGTCCAAGCGGGGAAAAAGGAAAAAAACTAAAGGAAACTCGACACGTGTCGATGCCTGGTTGCTGCACTGGTCCCTGTCTCTCGCTCGTACAAACGGTGGGGACCACCCTCGTGACCAGTGCCGAGACCGGATGTCGGATGTCTTGGTCCTTGGGACCCGGGAAACCTCCGAGCACCCTCCAGGACACGTGACTTCCTCGTGTTCGAAGCTACACGTGTATTGACGGTAATACCCCGCAAACTTGGTTAGATCGGTCCCGCGATCCTCTTCGTGCTCAGGTGGACGTAAATTCTGGCGCAAATGCCATTTGCATTCTTCTAGGGCTTGAAATTTAAGACGAAGTCAGCAATCAGTCACATGAGATAAGTGATTTTTCCAATTTTTGTTGCATTTGACTCGTGTAATAGTTTTAAAAATCGATGTCCATTTATTTTTAAACATCCGTTTCTTTCGTGAAAAATGAACGATTTAAAATTATTTTCTAAAAACAATTGAAAGACATTTAAGAAAACTATTCTGGCAAACAACTACTTATTTCATGCGATATAAATGATTATATCTGGAGAAATATTGTTTAAATATTCAATTTTAGAAAAGCAATGGAATTTAAATATGCTTAGAAAACGTTTCATCAATTGCATTGGAAAGATATACACCCCCTAGAAGTGTATCTCTCTATTGCACAATATAGATCAAAGATCTACACTACAACTTCAGGTAGAGTGAGAAAAATATGTTTATATGCAAATAACTGACCTATTATTTTTTCATTTGATAAAAAAAATTAAAAAATATCGGAATTAACCGTCTTCTCCCTTAAAAGATAAACAAGAATTTCACTTTTTTTATATTGACAAATGATTGGTATCTAAGATAAACGGAGTCAAATTATATTACCTCGAACGGTAAAATTAGTTATTATTATTTCTCACATTATTCTTGCATATTTTGGCAGCATAACAGTGCGCAGGAGAGGGCATGGGTGTAATTATGCTGTGCGGACGTGGCCAACGAGGTAATTCAGCACAGAGCGGGGGAGACGGTCGGTGCCTGCGTGGGGTCCGCCGTGCCGTGGCGAAGTGCCCCGTGCGCCACCACCTGCAGGAGGTCGAAGAAGACGACGAAGAAGACCGAAACGCAGAGACCGAACAAGACTCCACCGACGCAGTAGCGAGCCACCCGGAAATCGACACTCGTCCACCTCTCCCTCACTTCATGCTTCTGCACCCCCCAACCGGCGCGCACATTCGCGAAGAGCAGCAGCTTTTGCGGCGGCGGCGGCGGCTGTAGCAGCGGCGACAGCAGCAGCCGAGGAAGAAGAAGGAGGAGGAACGTCTGCCGGGCTCTGAAATTTATGCTTCTCCATCCTCTTCTTCTTCTTCCTCCGCGTCGCTTCTGTACCGTCATTCCCACCGCGAGCGCCGCGTAGCTACGCCTCCCTCACGCGTTCGTCCGCCGGAGCGGCCGAGATCTGGGGGGCCGAACCCCGTTGCGCCGAGCTTCTTCCACAGTAAGACGAGTTAACTGCCGAGTCGCTGCGTCTCTCGAAGTGCCGTCGGATTTCTAGCCGACGAGGCGAGCCGCGGCGAGGCACGGCGGCCGTGGAGATCAGTCCGCATTGGCGGCGGTTTCACCGGAGGAGGCGTGTTCTGTCTTCTTTTTTCTTTTTGGGTAATTTTTCCTTTTTCGTTCGATATAATCGCCTACTACTGATGTCCGAGAGACAAGCTAATCGTCCGTCATTGCTTTATTTATTCTCCTTTTCCCTTTGTCTGGTCAATGAGCTTGCTCCACGATCTCATTTCGCTTTCCGAACTGCTTTTCTTCTTTGGCAGTCGATTGGAACTTAACCCTCTGGAAAATTCCTTGCTCGCTATGGTGGGGAGTATCGTGGGCAGCAGTGCGGTCTTTGATAAGTTCTGGCACTGGATTGTAGATTGAGAGCTGGTATTGTACGCTGAACTGCGTGCTTTTTCGAGGGGCGAAGATGGCGTTGGCATGGGATCAGGCCGCCGGTATAGCCCAACTCACGGGACTCGACGCGACTCGATTGATTGGAATGATAGTGCAGGCGGCGAACAGGGCTCGGCTGCACAAGAGGAACTGTCGGCAGTTCGCTCAGCATTTGAAGCTGATCGGTAACTTGTTGCAGCAGCTGAAGATATCGGAGCTAAAGAAGTACCCCGAGACGAGGGAGCCTCTGGAGCTGCTCGAGGACGCTCTCAGAAGGGCCTACCTTCTGGTCAACAGCTGCCAGGAGCGGAGTTACTTCTATTTGTTGGCTATGGGGTGGAACATCGTTTATCACTTTAGGCGAGCCCAGAATGAGATTGATCAATACCTGAAAATCATCCCTCTCATCACCCTTGTCGACAATGCTAGAGTTCGGGTATGGATTTCTCTCATTTTGTGTGTCGGCTGTGCAGTGTAAATGCTATACATTTCACATTTCTTGACATCACATTGATATTGAACTTATCATTCAAAACTTGGTGGAAATACTGAGACCCTTTGATGAATATAAGCAGCACCAGCAACGAACTGTCTGATCTCCAATTTATAAAAATTTTATTAACTTGAAAAGTTGGTTGATTGCGTATACGTGGTCATAAATAAGTGTTCTAAGTTGAAAGAATAATATTTTTGCAACATACAGGAGAGAATGGAAACTATTGAGAAGGATCAACATGAGTATTCTCTAGATGAAGATGACAGGAAGGTGCAGGATATAATCCTGCAACGAGAACAGTCAAAGCATGATGCCATGCTGTTAAAAAAATCTCTTTCCTGTTCCTACCCCAATCTTGGATTTGGTGAGGCGCTGCGAAAGGAAAATGAGAAGCTTCAGCTGGAACTACACCGTTCTCAAGCTACTTTGGAATTGAGCCAGTGCGAAGTAATTCAACATTTGATCGATGTCACGGAAACTGTTACAATGAATATGGTGTCAGAGAATGATTCCCCAAAAAAGGGATCCAAAGGGGTTATGAACAGTGCTTCAGACGCTAATAATGAAAAGAATCATCCTTCAGATGAAAGCCGTTCTAAGAAAAGTGATTGCTCTACACCTACAAGGTAGTTTCTGCTCAAATTCAGCTGAAGTTAAAGAAATTTGTTAAATATGATTACGTTGCAAAAATATACGTCATATTATTGCTAGAGTAGATGAGGCCCCAGTTCAAATATAACAATTATTATTCTAGGCACAGCTTACTGTGAGTGAAACTAGCGGCAGAAAGTAGATTTATTCACAGAACAATGAAGGATCTTTCCTTGTCTTGTTTTTCAAACCATGTCAGATTGGTTTTGGCTGATGATGTATATGCTCCAAGGATGAATGCTTTTTACTCTTAGAACATCTATAAGATAGAGTAAACTAAATTAAATAAGGGGAAAGTATAGGATTATTTTGTAATTTTGATTGTTCTAGAAAAGTCACATAGTATTTCAGGTGGCTTTTGTTATTTTGATTTTTCCAAGGAAAAATTGCCGTGTGTTATACTTTGTGAGACTAAGATAGTGCTTTGATTGACCATAACTCATAAAAGTGAAGGAACCGTAATATGTGCATGTGTAGAAGTCACAGAAACTGCATGCTTCCCCCATCTCTTTCCCTGGAGGTAGATGCATCAGCAGATTATCTTTTTCCATCATGTCATATGGTTAATGTGCTGTCACTTTATATCAATTTTATTAGGATTCTCTGCCGAGCGTCATCCATCCTTCGTAGTTTGGGCCATGCTCTAAAACCTGATTCCCTATTCTTCTGTACAGAAAAGTGCCCACTATCTTGTCAGGCCATGAAGCATTTTCAGTTAGAGGTTTGCATCAACATGAAGAATGGCATGCTGACTTGCTTGGCTGTTGTTCAGAACCACTTCTGTGTATGCTTTCTTATGAAACCCTTCTTTGGAGCTATAAGAAAAGAAAATGACGCATAGCAATTTTCAAGAAATGATTCAGTTGATCATGACATCTATCTGTACATTTTCGGTGGTGGATTAGTCACATGATTAACCTCATGGAAGGCTATTACTCATGGTGTGGTCAGTCTCACTGGTCCATTGCCATGAAGGAAAAAAAAATCCATATTTCTGTCTTGTTAATATGAGGAGATTTTTAGAGAGGACTGAGGAGATATTGTGCACAGTAGCATAAGATAAGTGGGAAGGCTATGAAGATGGCTCTGGGTGGATCTTTTAACTCTGAAATTGGAAAGGCTGAAAAGACAAGATTAAAGAGTGTAACATGTAAGGTGCAGTGAGTCTTTGTACTTTAGTCGGCTTGGCACTGACCAGAGCTCAACATATTTGTTTAACTGCCACTGATGAGAGAATCAATAACCAATAGCTCTAGTAATCGTGGTTAGCATGATTCAAAATTTGGCACGGTTGAGCAGCTTTATGTGCGCACAAAATGTGTGAATTTGGTATGCTTGTTTCATTACTGGTCATCACCAAGAATGTCTTTGTATGGACCGTTGCAAATCTGGCCTAAGGCATGAGCGGACGATGTTCCACTGCACAGTACAATGCATAGGTCTTATTGAACAAAGTTCTGTTATTCCAAGTGCAATTCTATTGATATAAATGAACTTCTAAGCTGCTCATTTGGTTCGCAGGTGTCAAAACACTCTTATTCCCTTGTGGCACATTTTCAAGGGTTGCTACTGTGGCATCTAACAGGCACATATGTAAGAAACTTCACCTTCTTTTTTCTGATGATCTTTTAATTTATCGTTATGTACTAGCCAGTGGTTGCTTGGTTAATCTAGTGGTCCTGACCTTTCAATGTTCTTGTCACTTAATTTCTTGCTGGAAATGTGATTGTGTCATCATTATGGGACAAATCTGCATTTGAATTTATGCCTTCTTATGATCTAAATTTCAACTTTTACTACTTGAATAAATGAGTGCTTTGTCTTCAGAAGTCTATCTCAGTTTGATTGTCTAAAATACTTACAAGAAATTTTCATTACATGGTCATCAGCCTCGGCAGAAGCATGTAATGAGTTGATGGCTTACTCGTTGGTATTGTCATGCTGTTGCTATACTGGCTGTGTCAGGAGGCGGCTTCGCATGTTATTGAACATCCAGGTAATAGGATTGGCCAGCTACACAGATTTTTGTTTAACGATGTGTCAAATTCATAAGCACTTGTCCTTTTTTGTCCCTGCCAATATTCCTTACTCGAAAAGAAATGGCACTTTGAAGTCATATCCTGTTTTTGATTAGAAAAGTAAAGAATCTCATCGTCTTCTACTTTTGGAATCAAACCATTGGAGCTTGATCTACTAAGTCCAAACTCAAATACATCTGAGCAGATGATTTCAGCTGATCCTCTAATCAAAATGGAGAGGAGGGAACAATAAGCATTCCAGAACAACCATTAATTTTACCATTCCAATTATGGGAGTTAAATTTGTAAAAATTGTTAGGAATTGGCTAGAAATGGCTGCCAGAATATAGCCAAATATTAGCCATCTCATCAGAAACACTAATTGTTCGGAAAATTGAGCGTCTTGATACCAGGTGAAGTTGTAAATGATTCTAGTAAATATGAAACTCGGGAGAACGTGCTCAAATACAGAGTTTTTTCTTTCATGCAATTTGTATTTAACATTACAAATATACCTAGGTTCATCACGGAACTGACTACCCCTACCACCAACTTGTTACGCTGTGCGGGGTCAGTTACATGGATTGTTTTACTTTATTATGCTCTTTTTTGTTTACAAATCCTCAATATAAATATTGGCATTTTGGTTATGATATCCTTTTGCTTCCTCTTAGGTCTTCTTTAGCACCTTTAATCTGCATCCTGGTCACAGAAAAATGACTTTCTGAAGAGGTGATTTTAAATCTAAGGTCAAATATTGGCATTCTGGTTATGATATCCTTTTGCTTCTTCTTAGGTCTTCTTTAGCACCTTTTAATCTGCATCCTGGTCACAGAAAAATGACCTTCTGAAGAGGTGATTCTAAATCTAAGGTCACTGTTCTACATGTCCAAACCATCTCAAATGGGTCTCTCTCGCTTTGTCCTCACTTGGTCTGCACCAACTTTGGCAGAACGTGCGCATCTCCAGATTTATCTTTGCTAGGGTGGATACACATCTATCAAAGCATTCTTCTCTCCACCATGCTTGATTTGTTTACCTGTCATACTTGACTGCCCAGCATTTCAGACCATAAACATTTACAATCTTTTTATTCTCTTGTAGAATATCTTCTTAAGTGGTACACTGGGATCCCATGAATCGCCACATGCACTTCTGCACTTAGTCACGAATGGGGACCGAACCTTTAATTTACCTGTAAATTTTTGGAAACACCGACGAACTTCATACAAAGAGCAATCTGCTCTATTTGTTTTTATTCTTATGACCTTTTTCATTTTTAATCCGTGTTGCAGGGGGGATGGTTTGATGATTTCCTCTCCCACTTGTTGTGCTGTTGTTGTGCCCTTGTTCAAGAATGGCGGGAAGTGGAGATACGTGGATTAAAAGGTAAACCTTTCACATAAAACTCTAGCATGAAAGTCAACCTATCAGATTCTTTTATTCCTAGACAGCACTTCATGATGCTGGATCCCCGGACATGTTATGGTTTACCTGTTGATGATTTTGAACAGCAGTTTGTTTTTTCTTGGACGTGTGATTCACTTGAACAAAAACACCTTGTAGGTCCAATGAAGACCGAAACCAGCGCTCCACCCTTGCAGTACATGCAATCTTAAATTGGAAGGAGGAAACAACTGTACATTAATCAGAAGTTTAAGTACAATTTAGTCTTGACATACACATAGAGAGGTAATGTTTGCTTCCTTTGTTTCTTCTTATTTCTTGGGCTGCCTCATGTAAGATAGCCCGACTAGAAGTCCAGGATCTGTTTATCATGAGCCACATGGAGAGGATATCTCGTTCAAGAGTAGTGGGTTTTGACCTTTGTTATCTTGTCTGTTCTACTGTTTCAATTATGGATAGATCCAGAAACCTGTTCATATATTGATATTGATCAGTTACTCTTATGTTCTTCGGGCAATTATCTCTCCTCGTTAATTCCTGCGTTTTCTGTGTAGAAGACTTTCCTGCTTTCTGGTGGTTTATACTGATATTTTTTTCCACCCCACATGGTTTTAAGTACGGCCGGACAATTATCCGTTCTCTTGTTTGACTCAAGGTAAGGATTTGCATCACTTATTCGGTATTCATATGCTATGATTCACACTTTCGTCTTTCTCGCTCAAAGCTTGGTTCGAGCATCACGCTCGCGCATTCTACCGAGCCATTGTAGTAGCATGGACCATCGTGGGAATAATGAGTTGCCAATGGTATTTGGCCGCCGTAACAACACGGAAATGTACTCTTTTGTTCCATATGGCCACCTAAATATTGATGTTTATGTTGTGTACAATCGGTGTCATTTATTTTAACCGGGTTGCTGGAACATTTGAGTTCAGACCAACTGATCTTGCCCTAAAGTTAGCCTTAACAATAAGACACCGTTGGTAAACCAAACTACACATGAGCCTGATTAAAAAATGAAAAACCTTATATTTCTTATTTTTTGTGCTTGTTACACCTTCATTTGAGACAAAATTTGTGAGGGAAAATGATACAAATGGTCCTCGAACTTTGGTTCGATGTGCAATGTCATTTCTAGACTTTTAGGGTGCATTTGGTAACGTCTTTGTTCCCACGAATAATTTTTTATTAGAAATGATTCTTTTTTTATTTTGTTTCCGGAAATAATTTCTAAGCATTTTAAGCCGTTTGGTAACTGTCCAAAATTTCAATTCCCGGAATATAATTGCATTTGGCACCATGCTCAAAATTTCTATTCCAAATCATTTTTTTTTTTAATTTTTAAATAATTGTATTACTTTTTTTTTTCTTTTTTTCCTTTCTTTCTCTTCTTCTTCTTCTTCAAGTTGCTGGTTGCTGGCTTCAAGATGATTGGCGATTGGCCAGACGAGGGCCGACGACCTCATCGGAGTGTCGCCGGTCCTCGATGAGGCCGTGCCTCGTTGGTTGAGCCTCGCTGGCAGTTGGGTGAGGCTCGGCCGAGCCATGGTTGGGTGGGCGGCTTCGCTCAGATCTAGCGAGGTCGAGCTCGCCCAACCGCCGGTGGGGCTCGACCTCGCGATGGCCGAGCCTCGTCGGGGCTGGGCTGGTCGAGCCTCGCCGGACCAGTTGCCAGTGGCAAACGGTGGCGGACGGCAACAGTGGCGGTGGCAACAGATGAAGAAGAAGAAAGAGTGAAGAACAAGAAAAAAGAAAAGAAAAGAGTTTGTTTGCAGGAACAAAAATTTTATCAAACGGATTTCTGTTCCAAATCTACTCCAGGAACAAAATAAGAGAAATAAGCATTGTTTGGCAAGTTGTCAAATAGGCCCTTAATGTCCCTATTTTCATGAGAACACAATAGATGAATAATCATTTTTTCAAAGTGGTTTATGAATTATTAATAAATGATCAATACCGTCCCTAGATTACTTTAAAATGTTTTTTTGTTTGTTTGAGTTAACGGAGTTCACTAATGTGACTTCCAATCCATTAAGTTTAAATAGTGAGCAACCAAAAAAAAAGAGTTATACTATTCAAATAAGATATATATCTTAGGGGATATGATAATTCACGTCATCAAATAGTGATCTACATGTTGATACTTAATTTTTTTTTCCCCTAAAGTTCATGGGTAAAAAGATGGATATATTGTCCTATCATTTTTAAAAATACAACTTAGCATATAATAATTCATTTTGTCAAAAAATATCTTATTTGACGTTAGAGCAAACGAAAGGATCATATTGGATAATATCAAAAGTTTATGGACTATATAAAACAAATTTAAAATTTAGGAATGATATTGCTAAGTGAGCTAAAATTCACATATTATTAGTGTCATTTTCTTAATTTGAGGATTCACAACTTTCATGCATGCTTGTGCATATAAAATGAAAAAAAAAAGACCATGATTTGCACATGCATTTAATTTTCGGGTTCATCTCAATCTAATTAATGAGAAAAAAAATTGACAGATTAGGCTATATTTATTTTACGAAAAATAAATAATTATAAAATAATTTTCTCAAAATAACTACACGTATTACTTAAAATAATTAGGTAATTAGATGTATTTATGTTGTCAACAACAATTTATATCTAAATATTTTTGTAGATAATAAAAATATTTTTTATTCAATTTTATAAGTGACACAAACAATCATTATAAGGAAAATATTTTCTAAATTATTTATTTTTCGCAAAACATACTTTACGCTCCATTTGTTTTTCAAAAAATGAATGATTTGAAAATATCTTTTTAAAAATAATCCCTTATGCCACTTGAAATAATTAATTGATAAAAGATTTTTCAAATCATTTATCTTTTGTGAAATAAATACACCTTAAGTATCATTGAAATATATGTGTGTGTGTGTGTGTCGGTTTCTTTTTTGCTAAATTATTAAAAGATAAAAGTCAATGCACATAGTCGCTATATATATATTTAGTTCATGGATAATATGGACATGTTTGATTTTCTCCCCATTAATGAAAAATAGAAATGTATATTCTCCTATGTTGTAAGGCTTAAATTTTTGGAGACTACATTGAACTAAATAAAAATTTAAGAACGACGTTATATATTGAGTCAAAATTTATGAATCATATTTAATAAATATAAAATTTAGGAATGAGAAAAATTCGCTGGCCACTTCTGCCGTTATCCTTTATCTATGAAGTTGGGCTGTGGGCGGAAGTGCCAAATGTGTCTCTTTGGGCTCGTTTGGTTCAGCTTTGGGGAAATATCATTGGGAGAATGCAAATATCTTTGAGGTAAATGTGTTTTCCGAAATGCTAGATTGTTTGGTAAACTATAACTGAAAAATGCTTTAGGGAAACGCAAGACTGTTTGATAAACATATATTTAAAAAACCCTTTAGTGTGACCAAATTAAATATTTTAGTTTTAGTATTTTAAAAATTGCAAAAAAGAAACAATGACTATATAACCTTTTACATTTTCATGTTGAGAGTAATGTAAAAGGTATATATTAGTAAATTTATTTAAAAATTATATTAAAATAATTTGATTATAGATTAGATGCAAAGCTCAAAAAATTAAGTTTTTTAGTTTTAGTATTTTTAAAATTACAAAAAATAAACAATGACTATATAACCTTTTACATTTTCATGTTGAGAGTAATGTAAAAGGTATATATTAGTAAATTTATTTAAAAATTATATTAAAAGAATTTGATTATAGATTAAAAGAATTTTTTTAGGCCTGTTTTCAACTTTGAATAATTTTTTTTAATTATTGTAGTATTAATCATTTTCGTTAATTAATTATTATTCTAGTGTATTGATAAAAAGTTGGCCTATTGATTATCAAAAGATAAAAATGACAACAAAGAAGAAGGGTAAACCCAACATTTGCAAAGGGTTTTTATTTTTATTTTTTAAATAAAAATAAAATCCGATGAAACTCCGTTGCCCATCAACGGCGGTTGAGGCGAGGAGAAGATGATTAGTTTTAAAAAAAAAAAAAAGTCAACGGATGAACAATAAAAATAAATTTCCTTTTTCGAAATGTTGAAAGCCCGAAGCAAAGCAGGTTGCGGTGGGCTTTCAGGCCAAAGACACCTCCAAAACTGAGGGGAATAGAACTTTCCCCCAATCCTGTTTATCTCTTTCTCCCTCTCTATCCGAGCGACGAACTAGGGTTTGCAGATCCCGATCCGAGACCGGCCCCACGCATCGCCGGCGCACGAATCCGCCACCGGGACAGCGGGGAGAATCGACGATGTCCTCGGCGAAGAAGATCACCCTCCGGAGCTCCGACGGGGAGTCGTTCGAGGTCGACGAGGCGGTGGCCATCGAGTCGCAGACCATCAAGCACATGATCGAGGACGACTGCGCCGACAGCGGGATCCCGCTCCCCAACGTCACCAGCCGGATCCTGGCGAAGGTCATCGAGTACTGCAAGAAGCACGTCGAGTCCGCCAAGTCCGAGGACCGCACCACCGAGGACGACCTCAAGGCCTGGGACTCCGAGTTCGTCAAAGTTGACCAGTCCACCCTCTTCGATCTTATCCTGGTCAGTCGATTCTTCGGCTCCTCGGAACGGCTCTCTAGTTTTTTTGCGCCCGTGCTAAGTAGTTTCGGATTTCGACCTAGAGTCAAAAGTGGAGTCGCTGGTCAGCATAGGTTTGGCTTGGAGGGGATGATGTTAAGGCCTTGATGAAATTCTGGGTGAATTACGCGGTCGCGTCCTGCGCTTCCCTAACACCTGGACGCTATGAGCAACTACGCTTCCGTGATGCGTTGAGTACACACGGACCATCCTGCCATGTGATGATCATGCACGTCTTTTGTTTTTTCCTTTTCTTTTTATGGGGAATTTGATAGAACGTGTCGTTGCAGATTTTGATAAGCAGGGGAGTGTACAGCTTTGCCGAAGCATACCCGCACTAAGATACTGCTCTCTTATCTTAACCTTTCGGGTTGTCTGGTTAGCACTTAAGCTGTCCACTTTTGGCTGATGCATTCGATGGCTGTTGGTCTCCATAGAATGATGCCTGTGTTTGCCGATGCTAGGTTTGATTTAATGCATGTTTCTTTACTTAGAAGTGGTCCATGTTGGTAATGCAGTGTTGGTCAGTGCCATGGTCCCATTGGGCAATTTTTCTATTTCCTTTTCAGTTTTTGTACTGTTTTAATTTGCGATTAGAAGTGCGTCTTCAGGTTTACGTTAGTTTGGTATTGTGTGCATTTGAATCATGGATGTTGTTTTATACGTCACTATGTATTTGAATTAAACTAGGGGGTTTGAATGCCAAGTTGCCTTGTGTATTTTTTTTGTTTTTTCTAATCAAGGTGATAATGGAAAGGTTAATAGGAGGTTCACTAGATTAGGTAGCAATAGTTTCAGTGTAATATATTATTGCCATATTAATTTCGAGGCAGTTTAAGGTGTAAGTAGATTAGTGTAATTTAGTTGTTGTTAACTGTGGCTTTATTGTGTGATATTTGATAAGGTGTCTCGAAGACAAAATGATGGTGCAGCTTGTGCGCTTTCTCCATGAAGATGATTAGGGGGCTGCAAATTTTCTTATATTTACAGATGGGCAGGTTCTGGGAAGAGCTTCTTGTTATATTAACGAGGAATTGACCAAGTTCTCAATCAATTTGCCCATGTCTATTCAAGATGTTACCTCGAATATTCTCAGGCACAAAGCAATCATGCTCAGTTACAAGAGTATCTTCGTTTGGTCTCTCTCAGTCTGTTGAACAAAAGGCTCGTCAGTCGATCACTTTTCCTACTTGCCCAATGTCTGACTAAATAGAAATGCTTTAGAGTAGCATCTTTCTTGTGTCTTAGTGGCAAATAAGAGAATTAGTGGCTGTACTCCTCCTTTCTTTTGCCAATTGACAATGGTGTGTTGAGCTTGGCACAGGATGGTCCTTTCTTTATGTTGTCCAAAATTCTTTGGCCTCCAGTGGTGATCTTAGAAAAGTAATTGATTACTGTTTTGAAAGTTCTGCAGTAACTCAGAAAATGTTCCAGAATGTATTTTTCACTGGGGTGTGATGTGGGGTTAGTTTCTAATTCTGGTAGATTTCATTCTTGTTCTAACGTTGAGTTATTAAAGCCTGGCAGTTCCGTGGTTAAATGTTGTCTAAATTAGCCATTTCATTGGTTTGATCTGAAAGTGTGGTTTTTTGTTAAACCAGGCTGCAAACTATCTCAATATCAAGGGCTTGCTGGATCTGACATGCCAGAATGTGGCAGACACGATCAAGGGGAAAACTCCGGAGGAGATTCGTAAGACTTTCAACATCAACAATGACTTCACCCCTGACGAAGAGGAAGAGGTTCGCCGCGAGAATCAGTGGGCTTTTGAATAAAAGTGCATGGTCAGGGACTGCGTCTCTGTCTGTTGGCTTGAGTATGCAGTTGTCCATGTTAAACATGTGTGAGAATTTAAACAAGTCGTTTACTGGAGGAATGGGTGGTATTTGTTTAGGCTACACATGTTGTCCACCCACTGTTTATGACTATGATAGTGTTCATCGTGCCATGGAAGTGCTAGAATTCATTTGGCCACCCTCCTATATGTCACTGACGCGATGATCTTGACCCCATAAGAAGCCTCAATTAAGGGAAAATTTCAAATACAGGCCTAAAGTAAGAGCTGTTTTCTTAAAACCATGGGCATTTTTTCGAGGCAATTTTTTTCCCCTTTTTCTCTCTTTTACTTCTTTCTCTTGCAACCGGTTGTTGGCAGGCAAAGTCCTGGTTGTAAAAGATTAGCCACTAAAAGAATGATTCAACATCGCATTAGAGAACTACAATTCCCAAACTCGAGCTTTTGCGTTGAGTCAACATGGACATCTTCACCCTGACGGCAAAGAGAATGCTATCCAATATCATATCAACTTGAGGAGCGGCATTATCATGGAGGGTTGCAATCTCCATTGGCACGATGAACACTAGCAAGACGAAGAAAATGATTCCATTCCACACTGTGTGCGGAGGGGAGCAATCGAATAACAAACGTGATCTTGATTCAAGACCCAAGCCTCATACAAATGAACACACTGTTCCATAAGTACCCAAACCAGATTCATATATGACCCATGAAGGAAGACAGCAGACAACACCCTTGTCATGCACGCAGAGCGAGGCTGTAAGATTGATCTATAGCATTGAGTAGTTTCATCTAAGCATATCTGCTCTCTCTTTTAGATAGAAACATTTTGAGACAGATAACATTTACACAGTGGAGCGAGATTGCTTTAGTAACCTCCGCAGGTTCTTCAATGACCGAGCCTTGTGTTGACTACCATGGCTGTCGAGGTATGCGTACTGATACCTGCAAGCTCGCTTCGGCTTCTCCATCTGCCTCCATATGACCTACCTCGTCATTCGTCGGCATCTTCAGCCCGGTGCTCCTCAGCTCCCCTTGACCCAGCTCTCTCCGGTCCACCGCGTTGGCTACGTCATAGTCACATAGCAGTCTCCCCACGTTCTTGTCGATGCCGACCCCGGCAAACACGCAGCGGAAGTCAGTGGAGAAAATCAGCCAGGAGCTGGCCATTGTCAGCCAGTGTGCAAGAGAAAAAGGGAAATGAGAGAAAAGGAGAAAGAAAAACAAAAAGAATAAGGAAAGAATTTACCTTGACGAATATAAGCATGTTATTATAGCTAGCTGGCCCTTATTTGAGACATAGTCGACCACTTTCTGTCCTTACTTGAGACAATATTCACATCAGACCATCTTTTGAAAAAAAGGGTTCCGCTTCACATCCTTATTTGAAATTTCCCCCCAAAATCAATTTCAGAAACCGTAGCATCAAAGATAAAAATATGAGAATAATTTTATTTCATTATCACTTTTAAATATATGAGTAAAAAATGAGGGCGAACTAAACTAATGGTAACAATTGGAGTAAATTTTCAATCGAGTACAGGGAACACTTTTGAGTTTCTGCAGTCCGTTGTCCGGATACAATGCCTCACGCCCAAATTTCCCTGAGATGAAAAACCTTGATAGGCAAGCTTCTAATGCATTCAGACCCGTATCAAGGAGCTGCGAAGGCCAGATCTTATCTTCCACATGGTTCCTCTATAAATGCAAAATTCTGTCAGGTCCGAAGATGGCCTCCTATGGTATGAATAATGCCGCTTCAATGTACATTGCAGATTTGTATTGTGGCCGCTCAAATTCGGCGTCAGGTCACTCATCGAGTTGTTTCCTCAACTTGACCCTTGAGCAATCTGCATCTCTTCTTGCCAAATATCACTCACTCTGAGCCGATGAACAATGTCGTTCAAGTCTATGAGACCACACTGCGGTATCCTTCCAATCTTCTTTTTCTTCATCACATCTTTCAACCTGACAACTTCTTCCCAATGACCAGCCACCGCGTATACGTTTAGCAATAGCTGGTAATACAAGAAATTTTGAGGATCCTTCTCAATAAGCGACTGTGCTATCCTTTCGCCCACTGCCACTGTGCCTTTAAACCGACATGAAGACAACAAGTTAGCCCACGAAGAGGCTTGTGATGACATGTCGTCGTCATCTTGAGGCATGCACCTCAGTATCTCCTCTGCTTCCTGAACGAGCCCAGCTTCAGAAAGCAGATTGGCCATGCACCAGTAATGTGCGAAATTGGGTTTGATTCCGAAACTACTGGTCATTTTGCTGAAGTAGTTTCTGCCCTCTTCCAGGAGTCCAGCGCGTGCACAAGCACACAAAATACCAACAAAAGTAACTTCATCTGGAAAAACTTCTCGCCTTTCCACCATCACCAATCCCTTTCTTTTCCGTTTTTTCCTTTTCTTTTTGCCAGAATTGTCTGACCTAAGTCTACCTAATGTGTCTTCAAATAGTTTTATCCCGTCGGTTGGATTCCCATGGATGCAATGCCCTAAGATCATGACATTCCAACATACCGGATTCTTTACCTCAATTATGTCAAACAATTTGCACGCCACATCCACCCGTTCACACCTACTATACATATCTATCAAAGCAGTGTCTATCAAGATATTCGATTCCAAGAAGTTCTTGATGAGAAAGCCATGAACTGATTTCCCATCTTTCAGTCTGGCCGACCTTCCACAAGCCATAACTGCGCCAACCATAGTCCTACTGCTGGCTCTCACTCCCTTGGACATCATATTTCGAAACAATTTTAATCCGGCCCCAGGATTCCCACCCTTCACATACCCGACAATCAAGATGTTGTATGAAGCCACATTTTTCTCAGGCATTTCGACAAATATGTTGCGTGCGGACACCAAATCACCTACTCTGACATACATATACAGAGTGGCGTTCCAAGATACCGAATCCCTCTGCTGCATTTCATCGAACAACATCCGGGCAATCTCAACAACCCCACAAGAACCGTACATGTGAATCAGCGAGTTCTGCACTGGCAAAACCCCCTCAACCCCATTCTTGACGGCTTGCCCGTGACACTTCTTTCCGGTTCCAGCACAACCCATCTTAGCACAACAGCCGAGGAGCGGCACATAAGTGTAGCTGTTCGGGACAAAGTCCTCGCGCCCGAGCATCTTAAAATACAACCGAACACCATCACTCGGCACCGAGCTCACCGAGTAAGCCTCAACCGCGGTATTGACGCAGAAGGTACTCGGAGAACGAATGTACCCAAATGTCAAGATCGCGTATTGAACGTGACCCAGCTCCAGATGTGTCCTCAGGACTCTGCTGGACAGAGCTGCCTTGCGGATGAGGCCCGAAGTGATCAGCCGCGCGTGAA